>JAOTQR010000007.1:22775555-22785601 GCA_025774065.1 Solanum ossicruentum
AAAGGTTTGCACCTTTCTGAAAAGGTTTGATCCTTTTTGAAAGGTTTGCACTTTTCTGAAAAGGTTTGATCCTTTTTTGAAAGGTTTTCATGACATTGCAGGGAAATTTAAATTAATCCGTGAAAGAAAGCAGATTCCGGTTTTTCATCCCACCATTTCCCATTCACCAATATCAAAACCCAACAATGATAAAACAAACTAAATCATGGTTGTTTTGTACTCATTAAGCAAAGATTCTTTATTTATTGTAATCCAGCTACTCTGGCATTTTTTCACAGGATTCAACTAATTGTCTTGATCATGACTCTCCTCTCTACTATGTAACAAATATGTCAAGCTGAACTAATTATTAAATCTTTTCTTTTGTGATCGTCCTGTTCACATTACAGATTACTAGTCAAAATGGCGTGAGAGTCGACTTGTATTTGTAATACAAGGGTTCTGTATACATTGAGCAAAGGTTCTTTGTTTGTAAACCTGCTCCTTTGGCAAGTTTTCATGGGATTTGACAATTTTTTTTTTTTGCAACTTCTCTACTATTTTATAAATATGCTGAGATGTACTAGTGATTAGATCTTTTCTTTTCCGAACATCCTATTCACATTATAGATTACTACTTGATTTTACTAGTCAAAATGGTGCGAGGTTTGACTGATTTTGATGTCCTTTTTGGAAATGATAAAACAAAGCTAAAGCATGGGGGGTTTATATACATTAAATAAAGGATCTTTAATTGTTGCAAACCATCTCCTCTGGCAAGTTTTCACGGGATTCAGCCAATTATCTTGATAATGACGTTTCACTCAGCTCTAGACAAAATGTTGTGAGGTTCGACTAATTTTTGTGTCATTGTTGTTGTTGCAGAGAATTAAAAGATAAAAGCAGCTGATTCTATATTGATGGTTGGTAGTGGTCCTACTGGTGTTGAAATTGCTGCAGAAATAGCTGTTGATATTCCTCAGAAGAAGGTAACTTGGTGTATGATGGATCCAGGCTACTAGAGTTTATCGGACCAAAAGAGTCTGATAAGACTTTAAAATGGTTAAAAAAAAAGAATGTGGAATTGAAATTGATGCAATCTGTCGATATGAGTAATAATACGGACAACTCGGGTGGAAATAGGACATTTCACCTCATATGGGGAAACTGTCAAGAGTCGATTGCCATTTTCTTTGTACATGAAAGCAAACCGGGTTCAGAGTGGTTAAGGGAGACATATTTGAAGGATCGAATCGATAATTTTGGAAGATTGAGGGTTGATGAGAATCTTAGAGTCAAGGGTCATAGAAACATATTTGTTGTTGGAGATATAACTGATAGTAAGGTAAGCACTAAACTGCATCCTTTTTTTTAAATTGTCTCTTTTTTTTGTAGTGACTAATCTTGTATGTATTCCTAAGAAAAGAAACTTGCCCATTTTTTGTGGTCCGGAAAGATCTTGAAAATGCGTGAAACCTCTTCAATGGAAAAGAGATTAACTCCAGTTCATTCACAGTTCATGTTCAATCCTATATTCCAATGGGGCAGTTGAAAAATTAATCCGATTTTGACAATTATTTTCATATCAATAATAATGCGAAAAGAAGGCCCTGTTTCAAGTTGTTCGAGAATAGTGATATTAGAATTTCTCGACCCTTTGACCTAGGAATTATGATTAGTCAATTCTATTTCTCTATGTGGCGGGCCATTTTCCACCTTGCCTTTGATTTTTGATAGTAAAGCAGTAGTCAAAGGACCTGAAGTAACTAGCTCAGTACTTGACTTTTTCGATTCTATTATTCAATTGAATTCTTATCTGGCAAGGTAGGAGTAAGGACTGTGTAAACTCTACCTTCCCCATACTTCAGTCATGGAATTATATTGTGTATGTGCTGTTGTTAATATTCTTCAATTGAACTCTGATGCTTTTTTGTTACTAGGAACTTAAACAAGGGTATTCGTCTCAAAAACATGCTCTAGTAGCTGCAAAGAACTTGAAACTCTTGATGAGTGGAGGAAAAGAAAGCAAACTTGCAATATATGAGCCTCAATCATTATTTTATCATTAGGAATGCAAGACACAGTGGCTCAATTTCGTTCACGATGATCATTGGATTAGTCCCCGGGATGATCAAGTCTCAGGACTTAACGTGTGCGGAAGATGAGGAAGAAAATGGGGCTTCAACCTAAGTAATATACATATATTGTTGCATTCATTAAACTTAAGATCATTTTGAGTGTGAGAAAAGGGCATCATTGCATGGATAAAAAATTTGTTCTTCTACTTACATTTTGCGGTAGAATGTGCATAGGAGTGAAAATTTTTTACTAGGTCTGCTATAAGTACTTTTTACTTAGCTTGTTGCAGTCAATGAGTATAGGATTTAGTATTCTTTCTTTATTTTGGCTTCTTATTTGGGTTTTTCCAAAATTTTTGCGATCACATAGTTAGAATATTCAGTTTACACTTTGTATATCTAACGTTACTTGATATACTGAGTTGTAGTGGGATGGTTGTGATTCTTCCATCCTTGATCAAAAGCACATTTCGTTTGGAACCCAAAAAAAAGGAAAAATTTCATAAATGACAAACATATAAAATTTCATATCTCTAGTTTGGGTAATTACATTTCGTAATTATAGTTATAGTGGTGTTTGTATGATTCGCACAACATTTGTACATATTTATATAATTCGCTATATAATTCACAGTTTTTGTATAATATTTATATATTTCTCTATACAATTCATGCAAAACATTTGTATAATTTGCTATATAATTCACAGTATTTGTATATTTCGGTATACATTTTGATTGGCGCACAACTTCTATATAATCGCACACAACGCTTGTATAAATCGCTTGAATTATATAAAACTCAAATTGTAATTATAGCAAGAGTTTGCCACGAGCCGTAATTAATTCAAACTATAGCTATATTAGCTAATTAACTAGTATATGTTTGCTTATCGGTTATAGTTCCATTTAAACACCCCTAAATGTAATTTTTGTATTCTTTTTACAAGAATGTTTACACAAACTTATCTTTCTTATAATATTTTGTATATTTATATATACAATATATCTACCTTCCATAAAATATATAATGTTGGTTTAGTAAGTGTGAATTGGGAGATGAAGCTTGAAAGAATAAGGAAGTGTGGGGGTCACCAAGTAAAGAAAAAAATGAAAAGTCATTTCTCCCTAATCAGTAAAACAGAGGAAAAATATTTCCTTATATTAGGAAACCCTTTCTCTTACTTTAAAGAGTTAAGTAGGGGGGATCCCCTTGCATCGTCATCGTTGCTCGGCTCGGCTACGACTATGACAAATAATATGATTGATTGATAAATATTTTGGACAAAATTTATTTAATATTAACATAAATTATTTATTAATTTATGAATTATTTATTAATTAAGTTAATACGTAAAATTAATTAGTTTAACAGACTTTTAATTTTGTGTAGAGTTCTTTGGAACAAACACATTCATTCTCAAATGATACCATGCCTGTTTGGAACAGATAAGTATATTCTGAACAGGTGAATACACACCCAATAGTGCCTATAAATAGAGACCCTTTCTGCATTATTAAGATATCGAAAGTTTTTCCTTCTTTTCTGCATATATTCTCTTACAAATAAAAAGTTGAGTCTATGTGTGATCCGATGGTAACTTATGAGTTCGTTCAAGTTATAGAAGTTTGAGGTACCGCTACTTTTGTAATAGCTTATATGTTTTATCCTAAGAGGAAATACTCCACAAACCTCGGATATAGTGAAGGAATAAAATTTCTTAAGAATATACAATGAATTCTATGGACCCAAATTGTTGAACATATTTTAGTCTAGATTTTATTTTTTACATTGCTATTAAATTACAGGACGAACAAATTACACATTGCTAACTATGAAAACATAATATCTACCTTTAGTTTCAACTGTTATTCAAAATCAATAAATCAAATCTCCATCAGATGACTTCAAATTTTCTAGAGACAATGTCTTTAGACTATTCCAACAAGTATAAACAACACTTTTAATTCCTCATGCACACACATAAAAAGAAAAATCCGATTGGAAATTCAAATTGAATTCTTAAAAGCTAATTCAATCATTGCGAGTTATCTTTCTAGTTGATTTTCAGCACTCAAATTTTACAAAATCAATACTCTAACCACTAGTTAAGTCCAAATATATTAACAAATCGAGATTGCCATTTTACTATTAAGAGGTGGTTGGTTGAATACACAAAAATGACCTATCTTTTAGATTATATACTATCACGTTCCGAGAGGATGCCCTTGGTGTAGACGGCACTTGAAAAACCATCTCTAATTTCTCAAGAGAACCATCTAGCCTTATCATCACATCATATTCTATAGCGAAAGAAATACTCAAGAAAAGACATCAAATAGATCAATAAAACTCTCATAAAATTAGTCTCTAATGAACAAGTTTGGAAATAAAATCACAATCAACAGCCCTTTACTCAATGTTTATGAAGCCTCTACTCCAATTAAAAGTTGCCAAGACAAGCCCTCGGCTACTTCAACAGAAATAATGCTAATACTCAAATAAAGGAAGAAAAGAAAAGCTCCTCTGAAAAGCAAGGAGGGCTCACCAACTCTGAAAGCGGGAAACTGTACCTCAACATGCGCTAGCTGAAGTCCTCTATCACATGTATTTGCATCATTAACTATGCAGGCCCAAATGGATGTAAGTACATGAAATATATATACTAGTACATAAAATGACTCAAGAAAATAGTAAAGGCTCAAGCTCAATCAGTCAACTCAACTCAAGGATTAACTTGATGACTTATAATCCAGTCAACAAATATGCAAGTTTAACATTTAAAATCATGCTTTGAAATTAGACTCAGTGTGATGCACCTCAGTTTAAAACATGATATGCACAATCAAGTGTTGCTAGGGAATTTCTCTTAACCAACATAACTTCCACTATCTTTAATTTGATGATGTACAACGAAAGCGACGTTGTTGCGGCGCCCATCCTAAACTTACCAAGGTAAAAGACGATCAACTCTCTCTTGGATACAAAGTAAATGTCCATCTTTTTGGGACATACGTCACCAGAGTTAACTGCACAACTATCCTACGCTGGCAACGTAGCTTATGGTTTAGAGTAATTATTTACTCGCTCCGATATCAGTGCTCAATACTCGTCACAAGACTAAAACATGCTCATGACAATTAACTCAAAACTCCTTTGTTTAGATTATCTCAAATCGACTCAACTCAATCACTCAGCAAATCAGGGTACGCAATTATGCACACAATCGTGACTCAAACTTAAACTCAGACGATCATTTAGACTCCTCTCAATCATACTTATAAGATAAAACAAATAAGATGCTCATTAGATATGTATGTGGCCAAATAATATGCTCCTCATGCTCAGTTAGCATGCAAGTCACTCAACTCAAATAGTCAAATTCATGATCTCAATTTACTCAATATGCAGAGTTTCATAGAATAATGAAATTTTAGGGCTCATGTTGTCAAGAAGAAAACTAGTATTCTGATTTCATATAAACAACAATGCGATGCACGGATTTTTTTCATCTATGTTCATGACGGCTCAAAATAAATGTAAGAAACTCGAAAAGATTATGATCATGAGATTTTCAATACTCAATTCTCAACAAAAACTCGATCTAAGTAATGAAAGGGCGCGTGGACGGACTTAGTCCTACACTTTAGGAAGCCTTATATACCTGGATTTTGGGGGAATGGTTATTATTGACACGCAATTTTGACTCTATATTTAATTAGCTAAGCATACATGAAAAAAAATTCTTTACAAAAATAAAATAAAATAAGATTTTTGCAAAATATTTTTACTAGTACTACTATTGTTATTATTATAATTATTGTTATTACTATTTTCATTATTATTATTATTTTAATAAAATTTTAATTTTTTTATTCGACAAATCATTTTATGGATATCATTTTTCTACAAAGATAAACATTTTTTTTAGAAAAAATAATAATATTTACTACTTATTTTAGCATTTTTGAGAAATTTATGACAAACAAATATGTTTGAAGTGTTAAATCAATTCTTGATTAAATGCAATTCATCGTTGTTACAAGTAATATTTTCATATGAAGAAGCTTAATCAAATAATTTATTATTAGTCAATGCTAATTTTATTTTAGAATGATTAATTTTGTCAAAACAATTAATCTTGTAAAATAACTATTTTAATTTGTTTAACTATGGCTATTTAATAAATAATTTTGTCATATTTTAAATAGGCTATTGGGATAAAAAAACATGACAATCCAATTCCCTCAAAATCAGCCAATCCGCGTGCGCTATGCAGGAAATACAAGAATTGTGCTTCTTCAACTCAAAACTTGTCCCTCCAATTCAATCCAATGATCCTAACTAATTCAGCGTTTTAATTATTTATCTAATTATTATTATTATTATTATTATTATTATATAACCCTTCATTTATTTTGAACCTTCCAATCAATTGGTCGGACGGCTCAAAATTAGATCGGCTTTTCCCAATGCCCAATACACCTCAACATCTCCCTCATCTCCCTTAACGTTCAAAGTTGCTTTCTCTTCTCCCCATCAGCCCATCTTTTCCAATTTCCCCAAAAAAACTCTAACCTAGCCCCCTCATCATCTTCTCCTCCTCCTCTCCTCATCACCAAAATGGCAGTCATCGCGCTACCCTATGCCGTCCCTGTTTCCCTCTCTTCTGCCCCTAGCAAGATTCTCAAAACTTTTCTCCCTTTTAACCATAGCCGCATCGAGATATCCAGGGGACAAAGGAAAGGGCGGAGCAACCTATCCGTCCTGAAAAGGCAATTTGCTTCAACGTTCTTGCAAACTTGGTATGGCACAACGGTCCTAGATGATTTGTGGAGTTTCAAATCCGGATTTTCAGGTCCAGATTTCTCCTATAAATAGAGCCATGAAAGATCGATCAAAGGACACCAAAAAATGAGAGAAACATTAGAAAAAACAGAGAAGAGGCACCAAGAAATGAGAGAAACATCAGAAAAAACAGAGAAGAGTCACCAAGAATCGAGAGAAAATGAAATCAGAAAAACATAGATCAGGCAGAGAGTTAAGAAGAGGAAAATCATCAGAGAAATCACTGGCTAGCAATTGAAGTACTGTTTCGTATCCCTTTCCTTTGGTTCCAGTAGTTGAGTTTGAGTTTGGAAAAGATTTCGCACTTGACGTTGAAGTCCTCGTTTGCTGCGCCAAAAGAGGTAATAAGCTTAACCCCATTCTTCTTCATCCTGTTTGGATCCTGTATGGGCATTGAATTACTGGATGAAATATTAGTGTTGCATAGAAATCTTCTCGTTTGTGTTTGTATTATCATGACTGGAATTGCTATGTTGTTTATTCGTATTTTCTGTTCAACCTGTGATTAGATTTTGGCTCAGATTTCTAACTGGTCGTTCGGTTTATATTGAGGTGGCGTATGCATCCATGGTTTTTTTTGGCTAAGTTCAATCATATCTTTATCCTATACCCCTGTTTCAGCGTTGTTACCTTCAAGCGATGCAGTGACTTGGCTGCATGTTCGTCGCTTCAGTTTAGCCCTCCCTAGTTGTATACGTCTCAAATGAACTATCTATCGATTAGTATCAAGTGTAGTCATTGTGTTTTCCTCCTCCATTGATCTAAAAACGCCATCATATTTTGTTTCAAGGGGGTTTTATAATATGCTGTTCCAAATTTGTGTTTCTGTTTGCCCTTTTGATGGTTGTCAGTTTCAATAATTATAAACTCATTGGACATAAATACGTTACTGTGATTTTGTGGAATGTACTGCTTGGTCTATTCATGTACATTTTCCATGAAACCATGTCAAACATGAACATAAGAGAAATTTAGTATAGTCTCAATACGTTAAATCGCATACTACCTTCTGCATATGGTAATAATATGGTCTCAATACGTTAAATCGCATACTACCTTCTGCATATGGTATTCATGTTCTGGCCTCTGTTAATTCCTGTGATGTTTGGTTATGTGGCCTCTACTGGGTCATCCTCTTTTCTTGGTTTCTTTAACATTCAAACTTTAAGTCCCAAGATCATTGTATGAGTTCCTAAATCTGAAGTTTATTTGAACTCTTATCTGTCTATTTGTTTCATCTCTCAGACTTGCTCTTGAAACATCTTACCATCTGGGATTATTGACCATATCCAAGCTACTATTCTCTGAGTGTTCTAAGAATTATCATGTATGGTCGAATCTGTCCATATTTTCTTTTTCATGGGATTTTATTTCTCTTTGTATAGAATTGAGAAACCAAGTTTTTTTCATTGAATAGACACTGTTATATCTATATCGCATCAGGAGGCTTCTCTTTATCTTGAGCCAAAAGCTTGAATTGTGTCTTTTAAGTCCTCAATTCGTTCGTGTGACTGCTAGCATAAGACTCGAAATTATTTGGAAGTTCTATCACCTTTCATCATGTAATTTGGTCTAAATATGAATGCTATATGTTGTCTAGGCTCCAGTCCTAATTTCATTAATATATCGTCGCCCCTGTTCACATAAACAGAGATTTTTTCTTTAGTATTCTTATTGTTTAGAGTCATAATTGCTTGTTCTTGATTTCATATGAATGTTAATGTTCTGTATATCTACATGACCTATGGTAGATATCAAGTCAATTATAGTTGTTTGGCTGGAACTCTTTTTTTTCTTATTCTCTTATTGTCATAGCCTTACGTTAGGTTAGTTTCATTCCACATCTAGTGGGTAAAGAAAATTTTTAGTTAGTACTTTGGTTGAAGTTTTCTCACTGTTTTCATCTTTAATTTCATGCATATGCTGAAATTTTTATATATATTATTTACCGTTTACTTTGTTCAAATCATATGGGTCATGAGATATTTGGAATTATGCTTTTGATCTTCATCTCCTTTGGCGTAGAATTTTTTAATTCTTGATACTTATGTTACCAGTCAATCCATATTCACGAGTATAATATGTTGGTTATCTTGTGCTCAGAACATATGCGATTTAACTATTTTAGTTAGTAAAAAAAAAAAAAACCAGCCATCACAAAGTATGTATCTTGTTCGGCATTTGCATATCTCGTATTCGAGATGATATATTTATTGTATAATTTTGCTTGACCTTATATCTACTTTATTCAACATCATGGAAAGTTGAATCACCTTACTAATCCTTCTTTTCTCTTTATTTGCATGAACACCTGGGGAGCTGGTGTTTCTATTTTTTGGAACTTGTTTTGGCCCAAAATATGGGTCAGCAGCTACTAGAATTGCTGCACATGAGTCTCGTAAATTAGGAGTCAACATTTCTTGGACTTCCCCGTCGTCGTTTGATTACACTTCTTCTTATACTAGTCGATTAATATATTTTCATGTGAATGCTGATACATTAACTAGCTTTCTTTTGTTGAAGATTATATTGTGAATTAGTATTATTTGCTCTAACAAATCTATTAATGTTGATGTTGTATAGTCTTGACACTATTTTATATTCTTTGTTTAAAAGTTTTGAAATAGGCCAAAGTCTCTTCTTTTTTTTTTTTTTTTAAAATTCATCTCAAATTCTCAATAAACTAATGTAATTATAGAATAAATCCCAATAATTATGTAATGAATATTGACCTTATATTTTATAAAACTAATGTAATTATAGAATAAATCCCAATAATTAAGCCACTTGAGGTTTTAAATTGATTTTCTTAAAATACAATATAATGTTACCATTTGGATTAATTTAAATTCCTTTAGTTGATCTTCTGAATATATAACAACAACAACAAACCCAGTGATATCCCACAAGTGGGGTCTGGGGAGGGTAGATCGTACGCAGACTTTATCGCTACCTCGTAGAAGTAGAGTGACTGTTTCCTAAAACCCTCAACACAAAACCCAGAAGCAGAAAGACTAGATATGATAAAAAGTACAGGTGCGACGAATCATACATAGAATGTGATAGTAATTAACTATATTAAAACTAACACATATACGCCAGAGAATTAAAAGAAAAAGGACTAATAGTAGTAAAAATGAT
>JAOTQR010000007.1:22794166-22810000 GCA_025774065.1 Solanum ossicruentum
AGGTTGTTTCTCGTAACAACGGCTGTATATCTCCACCTGCACAAACGAATACAGATGATCAATCATCATAGCCCTTCCGCAAAAAAAAGTCATTAATCTGTGTTTATGACCTCCTATGTTCAACAATGGGCGATACCAAATGATTGCATAAAGACAAATTAAAGGCTTTGGCTTGGGAAAAGATATTAGCAGCTGTCCAAAGAGAGACTCAGCATGTTACGACGAACATGTCAACTGTGAACAGGCTTCATGGCTAAGTTTAAAAGGCAAGATTTCTCGTACCAATGATAACAAATGAATAAGATGAATCACTTTCTTTTACTACATGTAATTTTACAGTTGACGTAAAATTTTAAGCATTTGATGACACTAATATTTGATAGAAACTAAATGAGTCGTGATCTGTATCCCATGTATCACAGCAGAATAACAAAAATTTAAGGTAAAATGGATTATTTTAGAAGAGTGATGTCACAAAAAATCACATTTATCCATGTTACCTACTAGCAGTTTTATCCAAACATAAAGAATCAAAATGTAGTAGTCCTATTATGATTGTGATTTAGGTTGCCAGATGCCACTAAATCACGATTGGAGTCCATACAATCGCAAACGTGTTCCCAAACGGGCTTTAGCCAATAAAAAATGTTTTACCTCAAAAATTTAATGAACGCATATGATATGGTTGAACTCTCATATACCAATAAGAAAAGTTTCCTGTTCGAGAAAAAATGGAACAAGAAGAAGAGAGGGACCAAAGAAACTGAAAAACGGTAGGTGAAAGTGAACCATACATACCACATTATCACTTCCCCTTAATCTTCCCAATGCAGAATCTTTTGGAACTTCTTGGATGCCAACTTCACATCTGAAATGAGAATTGTTAGCTTCATGTACACAAAAGTGATTTCAATAATCAATTTTCCCCAAGAAGCAACACTTTCTTCTATGCTATTTGTTTTCAATGGAGCTGTTTGTAGCAGTTGATTTTGCTAGAACAAATCATAATAGTTCAAAAGCAGACATTTATCAAGAAGATAAAAAATTTATAACCAATAAACAGAATTTCTACTTTTTTCTTCAATCAACAAACTAAAAGATACTCCGTACAGACTTGTCGCAAAAACAACTTGTGGGATTACACTGTTATGGTTCTTCAGATAGGTTTGTTCTAGACAACACAAGAAATGAAACCCCAAATGTTACAAGGTGAGATCAAACCCCTCCAGGAACAGCCGAGGAATTGAATGTTGTATCTGTATGCTTGTAGTATAGAAATAAAACCAAACATATATTCTAATACTATGGAAAAAAATCAGCCACTTAGCGTCCACACAAAGCCATCATCAGTATTTTTGCCAATGAAGCCATATGAGTTATGAGCAGGTTAGTGAATTACATTCAAAAACAAATCCGGACAAAAGCCTAACGGTAGAATGAGCCAAATGATTTTTGCTTCCAAATATTCAAATTGCTGTTAAACTACAAAGCTTATAACAGTTTTGTCAACATAAGTTTCGAGAAAAATATTATGACTCTACATACCCATCTTTCCCGCCCAAAATACATGAAAAAAGAACTGATTAATGAAAATATTTGGAACATCATCTTTAAATACATGAAAAAAGAACTGATTAATGAAAATATTTGGAACTATCATTTAAAGATGATGTTCCTTCATATATGCCATTACAAACATGTACGTCTAACTGATTCTTTAATTGGCTGCAGAGGGGAGAGCTGAATATTCAACCGATGACAAAGGCATAGTGAAATTATTAGTTGGTTTGCCACTAACACAAAAGAGATTAACTAATAAAACTGGTTTGGAGATATCTCTCAAACTTGTATGTCAAAGTAGGTGCATGTTTTCTTTAACTTTCCAAAGCATTTGTTAGAGGAGTAGAGATATCTTCTAAGATAAATTTGTCTGTAACCAATAATTTTCATTGCTCATCCATACCTTAACACTCCCATCAGTGAGCAAGCTTTGCTTTGAGCTACTAGAGATGTGGTAACAAGCAGAATGTGATTTGGATTAAAAATCAAGTTTCCATTATCAGTTGAGCCACTGGGTATGTTGTTGTATTGTCAGTTGAGCAAACTAGAAATGAAATGAAAGAATTACCTCATATCATCAATCAAGCAAACATAACGCAGAACATTCCCATTTGCAGAAGCTTGTGTAATCCTATCTTCAATTTTCTTATCAAGTAAGGGAAGGCCATTCACTAGAAAGTCTTCCAGAGGCATCACATCTGGTCTCATTTCTTCAGGATACAAGCTTTCGATCTGAAAAGGGATTTACAGATGCATCAAAGGTTTCTAAAGTAAATTAAAGAAGTAACAAAACAAAGAGAAACAGTGACAGTTGTTCTAACCATCATATTATCTAGGTTTAAACGTCGTCCAAGGAGGCGAGCAAGAATTAGAGCCTGTTATGAAGACATGAAAACAAAATTTGGTTACGGGAAAATTCAGCTTCTCAAATTTCTAGAACCAAGTAGAACTAGGAACATCGCATGTAAGGTATCTAGAAACCAAGTATTAATAATATCAAGTTGGATAAGACATGCTTCCCATCACAATCTTTGCAAAAATGGTTCTAACTAAATTACTGCTTTTCTGCTCCCAAAAGACATCATCAGCTCAAGTACCAAATAAGGAAAGATCACAACAAAGTACTTGATGAAATATGAAACATAGATACTCCTTCTACACTCTCATGCACAAATTATTGTTGCTAGAGCACCATTTTTTCATGATACAAAAGAGAAAAGCAAAGTCACAGACCAGAAGAGATATCACTGTCGATCATTGGCATTGAATTTGTATATCCCGATGGAACTGGCTTGAATGTTTTCCTTACAACATATACTTACAAGTAATCCTTAGAAGGGAAAAGACAAGATAAGAAAATGATAATCACCTATCACACTACTAGTTTTTTTTTTTTCAACTTATGTAATAATTACATTCTTTTAGATGGTTAATTCAATGGTTCAGACTCGTTGTAGTTGATATTCCAAAACAAAATAATTGTATAATATTGTTTATGTTGACTTTTTTTGTGTATATATTTCATCATGAACAAAACAGTCCATGAGTTGTACAAAAACCATACTTACAGATGCACTCCCAAATTCTACTGTCCTATTTCTATATTGAATCTAAAACATCAATAATGGAGACAGTACCATTTGAGCGTAACTGATTTCACCAAAACTATAGGATCAAAATACTATTCAATTTGTTCTTCTGTATACTACTCACTATCTTTGCAAAACACCTAGAGTTCCTCTCCTTCCATATTCTCCACCAAACAAAGAGTTTGAGTTTTTTATTTTTTAAAAACTGGTAAACATATAGAATATTTGGTTCAAAGCCATTTCCATTGAGTTATATAGAGGTTCTATATGGGTCGAACAGAGGCTCTCAATGGAGTTAATAAAGGTCTTGGGTTCTCCAATTTTGGAAGCTCAGATTTTTTTTCACATAGTATCGTAACCGTCCTCAATTCCATATTAAAGTTCATGTGAACCTCAAAATCTGGTTACACATGCGAGAGGGTATTGGGTTCTGCAGTTTCAGGCTTCCTAATGGGTTTATATATAGGTTTTTAGGCTATTTCACTCATACCCTTAATGCTCAGAAATTCATTTCCATTTCCCTTTCAAAGATCAAACTTTAAATATTAGTGCAAGATACATAATCTATGCATATTATCATGGGTTCATTCTGCTATAATTTCTATACTCATAAATGGATAACAAAAAAGCACCTAGGGTGGGGCCTAGCAGTCAAAAAAGTGTTGAGCATCACGAGATATCAGGTTCAAATATCAACAGAGACTAAATACTCGGTGATTTCTTCCCATATATTCCAGTCTTGGTGGGAAATATACATCCATTTTGAGCGGAGGGTCTATCGGGAACAGACTCTCTACCTCACAAAGCTAGAGGTAAGCTCGGCCGACATCCTGCCTCTCCATATACAACTTGTTAGATAACACTGGGTATATTGTTGATAAAAGAAGAAATAGACTTCCCAAAACACTTTCTACAGTGAGCATATAGCAAATGAAACATTATATCCTAATTATGCAAATTGTAAGAGTGCCAGTGAGTTCAAATAAACAAGAATGATAATATGATTTAATCAGCATAATAATTTGGCAACATAAATGGATCGAAATCTTCGGACAATGTAAGTTTAATCAGAAGAAGATGTTTCCTAACCTTTCTTGCTACATCCATACCGCCTAGATCATCCCGAGGGTCTGCGGATAAGTATAAATGCATAAGAATTTTTCTGAAAAAATAAATGCATAAGAATAACTTCATAACTTCAACTATCGTAATGAGAATTGAGATGAAGTTAGTTTCAACATTTAATTTTTTTCCCCTAATGCTATTTGGGACAGATGTATGTTCCTGTTAATTACTGCTTGAAAGTAGACTGCATCTTGGCGATGCATGGAAAACATTCATGCTATTTCTTTGTTAGAAAAGGAACCAGAATTTCCTTAGAAGTTTAGGATGGCTTCAAATTTCTTATATAATCCTGCTAGAAACAGAATAACATCTTCACAATAGATTAAAATATTGATGTTATTAGAATCTCCTTCAACATCTACCGGCCACAAACATTACATCTTATGTACTTAAATCCTATCCGTCTCCATCAAATGGGTTAACTTCTTCCCAGAACTTGAATGTAAATATTTGGATTTGCATCACCTTGGAAGCAGGAAGGACTTGGTAAATCATTCATTCATAATGAATGAGATGGGACTTGAATAAAAAGAAAAGGGATTTCAAATTGATAAAGGAGCAAGTTTAAGAATAGAAACATTCTAACTGCCAACTTTGACCCAGTATTTAGTATTAATCCTCAGCATAAATATATCCATATTCTGACTGGGTTCTTATCATTTCAGGGAGTAGATTACCTCATCTTCTTTTGTCATAAGGGATAGATTACCTCTTTAGTTCATCCAATTTTGGTGATCAAAACCCTAGCTCATGACTTCAAATGCAAAAGAGCAATAGAAACCTAATTATGGCTTAAAACGCAAAGGACACTTAAAGAGTGTGGGCTTTAGGGGAAAAGCATGATATGAATACAAGAAAACAACTAAGCCTCAGGCTAGGCTTTTGTCAATGGCAAAGTTCCAATCAATGATGTGCACCTAACCCAAAACATTAAGTATTGTCCTTTTACTGCTAGACCAAAGCCCTGGGGCCATTTGAAATGGGTTTAAGGACTAGTTCTACTGGATAGCGTAATTGGAGCATATTTCAGCACTGAAGTATCCCTTAACAGTAAACTTTCATTTATTTGGTTTTTTACATAGCAATTTGACAATCAGTAATGCTAAATTACTAGCATTCAGACAAATCCATATTCATACTTAGTTGATTATTCGATAGACTTCTACTTCATCATAAGGGACAGATACTTCTCAGCATAATTCATCACTAAAGACAGTTGCTGCACCTCATGATCAGTCGACCAGCAATATCTCATGGAAATACTCTCTCACAGAAGGTTCATTTTAATGCTTACCCTGTATCAGTTTAGCCACCTTATCACCGATCTTTTTTTGCATCCTTCATTTCTAGACAGGAACAATCAAATTTTTTTATTTTTAGTGTCTCTTATTCATCTCTATCCACGATGGGAGTTTGCATGTCTCGGTAGGAAAGATATCACCAGAGTATAGCACATGATCGCCTTTTCTATCATTAAGAAAGAGAAGAAAGGATACAAGCAGGGAAGCACTAACCTACACTTATACAACTGCTATTCTTATTGATATTGATCAATGTCCTTAAGAACAAGAAAACCAACTAAAGGTTATTCCATAACTGACTCTTGTTGCCGAGTTGAGGGGGGTTGGCTGGATTACCACAAGCAGGGACTAAAGCGAGTGTTGGATTCAAAGTTGGTGTTAAAGAGTACAAATTGACTTATTATACTCCCGAGTACCAAACTAAGTATGCTGATATATTGGCAGCAATCCAAGTAACTCCTCAAACTGGACATGTATAGGAAACCATGTATGCACCAACTAGAGGGGATAATTAGATAGCTATATGTAATACAGAGTTGTATGTGCATGTTCACCATATTGGATAAATGTAAGAAGATTCACTGTAAAGTAAGCATATAAAATCAGAATTCATGTGTACGACATTTGTCTCTGACATTCTGTTAATTGTTTTTCATGTTTATCTGATTTCTCTCACATTCAAATTTAGTGCTAGACAAACTTCCTAAGCAGAAGGACCAGAAAATATTATTGTACCAGAGGAACAGTTGCCTGACAGAAAAATGAGTAGAATTACTCACAGAAAGGGCAGCATCTAAACAAAAAAGCAAGACTTCACACTTATTTATAAAAACAACAACAACATACCCAGTGGAATCCCACAAGTGGGGTCTGGAAAGGGTAATATGTACGCAGACCTTATTTATTTATTTAGCACTTATTTATAAATAAATAATATATCATATTTTCAACAGCCAATTTTCTGTTTTTGTAAGTCATGTTCAATGTTCATATGGTGATTTTACAACATATATGGGGTGGTTATAACTTATCACCTGGTTCAGTGTAGCCAAGGCTTTTAGCAGCATTAACAACTTGGCTGAATGGCTTTCCATCCTCAACCTCACTCATTACATACCCCAGGGTACCTGTTAGATACCAAGACATATGGAATGTCACGATTAAATGCTCCTGATGTTTATAACATACAAGATAACCACTAAGGTTAATTAATTGCTATTGCATATATAGCCTAAATGGTAAGTGGTCATAAAATGTTACCGCTTAAACTCCCAACAATACGGTAGACGGGATCTCCTGATGAAATTATGCGATTTAAGGATGCTATGACAGGAAGACCAGCACCAACCTACCACACATATAGCAATTTCAAACACCTTTGCTTGGCTAAGTATAGACTGAACTAGGAGAATACTGTCCTTCATGTACCACATAAGCTAAATCGGATCAATTGGACAAGTACAATGCGCTACAAGTCCCATATCATTGTTTAGGAAGTCAAACCAGAATTCAAAGCAATTTAAATATGTTTAATTTTTTTAAAGCAGAAGGGAAAGGTTCAATGTGTATGAGAGATTTAAGAATCTTCAATACAAGCGAGCTGATTTTTATTTAACCAGTACTCTAGATATCAGATAAACCAAATGACATCCATCACCATCCATATGATCAGTTAGTCTTTTTATCTTCAGATGTATATTTACAGACAGATGCCTATATATCCTTCTTTCAGCGAACGGTGGGAGGAAATCTGAGCCAGGAAAATTGGAACTTTCACAGTTGAGAGAGTAGGTAATGCCTTTTGATCTGAATGACCCACTCTAGATATGTAGCTTGACATCTTTTTCATCATATCCAGAAGAACTCATCCAGCTACTCTTGCTGTATTTGGGAAGAGGATGGGGGAAGGGAAGAGTACTTAATTAACTATATCTCCAGAGTTACTTAGCATAATTTATTCAAGGGATCTGAATACTATGTTGCTTTTAAAAATAGTGATGGGTGTGTGTCGGATTCTCTAAAAGTAATGCAATCTTTGAAGAATTCAACACAAGGACAGCGATTCATCTTCCCGACGCAGCATACAACAGCATCAATTTTGGAGAGTCCCAGCAACATAGTCTGGCTATAACTTTTTCTGTTTTATTTAACCATGTAGCATCCAAAACCTAATTGTGGGATTACACAGGGTTTTTATAGTTGTTGTTGTATCCGAAACCCTAACAACCTCTCTACTTCTATGAGGTAGCGGTAAGGTCTGCGTACAATCTACCCTCCCCAGACCCCACTTGTGGGATATTACTGGGTATGTTGTTGTTGTTGTTGTATCCGAAACCCACTGGTCCATCCAATACACACAAGGGTAGGCCCACTAAGGGGGTAAAGTGTTCTCAATCAAGAGATTCTCCACTCTCAAGGCTGAACATGAGACCTGCAACTTCAGGATGGAGGGACTCAAACCATCACACCATACCCTTTGGTGATAAAGGGATCTAGATATAGTCGTGTTTAAATTCTATATGACGAGAGAAAGGTTACAAATGGAACTCGTTGCAACTACAATAAGCTTGGTATAGAATGTTGCTATTAAAAAAACAGGATGACATGGGTTCAGCGAGCTTTCTGATCTTAATCAATCAAAACAATTTAATTTTTTTGACCTAAAGAGCCATAACTCCATAAAATGACACTCTAAAATCTTCTTTGTCAAAAACATTCCAGTGCACAAGAGATCTTTACACATAATAGAATCAAGAGAGCATACAGTTGACTCATGTCTAAGGCGGCGAGGCTGTGACACCAACTTATCATAATCATCCTGCCAATAAGGAAAAAATAATCAATACACAAAACATAGTAGTTACCATGTTGAGAGGAAACCCTTTCACAGATTAAGAGGATGAAAGGAGACAAGGATTGAAAAGGTGATTGACCGGAAAGTCTGAATGCTTGCAAGTTATGCAGTGCTGCAAATCTTGGTGACCATAGCAAACATAATAAGTAAGCATGCGACAGAGCAAGGGAGCAATTGAAACTGACTTTGACTTTAGCTCTGTTAAATAATGAACGATCATCTCATCCAAAAAATTAAGTTGAGTGCACCTTCATTTATTTAACTCATGTGTGGAACTGATTCTTTTCTACGGGCCCAACTAGCCAAGAACATGAAACTTCTTTATTTTTCTAATGAAGGGTGATGGTGAACCTAAACCCAAACCTCTGCCTTCCACTACCATAAATAATTAAGTAGTCACTTCATTCAAAAGTTCAAACTATTGGATTTTTGTTAATGCAGAAGTTTAAACTATTAGATAGATCACACTTGTTCACTTAATATATCTTCAACAAGGTCTATATTCATGTTATAGCATTTGACTCTGTTTTTGTTCTTTTCTCATTAAGCATCTTTCGCTAGTTTTCAAGATTAAACACATTTAAATGGATCATTTACTGCATTTATGCACGTAAGCATGCATATGGTTGCTAAAAAGAATGACAAAATGACAACCATGGACATTATCTGCTACATTTTATCCTTCAACTGCTAGTGGCACATTCAATGCTTGAACCATATCCAGAACACTTTTCCTGCACCACAATAACTACCTGCTTTTATCCCTTCTTGCAGTACCTCCACAATACAGCACTATTCCAATATTTATGCTACACATTGAGAGATTAACAACAATAAAAAGGATCCATTACCATTGGCACAGTAAGAGGCTTCTTGTTAGCCAGCACCACACAACAACCAAAATCTGCAACCTGGTTTAGCACTCCAATAGTCTCAGCACTAGCTGAACAATCAACAAATGCTAACCCTGCAACAGTTTGAATTTCAATCAAAAAGAATCTGAGACTGTAAAAGAACTCCCCAAATGCTAGCCCCTAGATACATGCATTATCTTATGCCTAAATGTACTAAGCAAGTATAACAAATGTGATAAGCAAGAATAAGATGTATTTCGAACTCATTTCCTCCGGATAGACAAAAAATTCCTTTAATACAGCTACGTAGACTAGCAAGTCCATCTGACTGCAAAAATAAAGCTAATTCACTCACTGCACTTCATGCATTTGAGCCTAGATTGGACTAAACAGTGGAAGTAAGTAGGCAAGGTCCAGAATCATGCAGCATCTGAAGTCAACAACTGCATTACACTCATCAAAGCATTCAAAAGTCATGGGGAAGATTTAACAATAGGAGCTAATACAAAACATTTGACCCATACGGCATAAAGTTAACAGCTTGCCATTGTTACTCATCAAACTTCTCAAGTAGATTATTCCTCCATAAGTAAAGAATAGACGATAATATAAGAAGGTATATACTTTCCATAACAAACCTTCCAACCCCAAATATCCCAAAATAGATGTCTTGGACATGCACAAACCTGTTGATTTGCCAAGAAGTCCAATATCAATAACTTTCTGTATAACATCTGGACCAGAAAAAACTTGGCATACACCTACATGTTAGAACCGAAAAAGAGTTCACCTTTTAGTCAATCTACAAATAAGCACACCAAATAACTTAGCAGCTTGTATCGGTAATTGTTACATGTCTCATTATGTATTATAGCGTATTGTGCTAATTGTTTTGATGCCACACACTAACAACCTGAAGAATAAGCTTGAAATATTACAAATAAAATGTAGGATAGAGGGCAGAGTTACTAAAAAAAGGTAGGGTAAAGGCAAAATAATAACAACAACAACATACCCAACGAAATCCCACAAGTGGAGTATGGGGAGGATAGAATATACGCAGATCTTACTACTACCTCATAGAGGTAGAGAGGTTCTTTCCTGGGAACCCTCGTCTCAAAAACCCATAAGCAAAATAAGCTAGATATGGAAAAAAGGAAAGGAAAAGAAAAGAAAATAGAAAGAACGACTAATAACGAAAAGTACATTACAGTATGTAAGTACGATAAAGTTAACACACATATGACAGATAATGACAACACAGGATATAAAGACCCGACAAATCCTACTACAATACTATACCTCATGGCTAGAAGAGGCATGGTACATAAATAGACACTTTAAGGCCTCAACTGACAACTAAATACTCCAATGTTGAGTATGCAAATCAAAACACCTCAATTCTCCATTGTGCCAGTTGTACACTCCAACTTACAAAATGATCACCTAGACACCTCCAAAATTTTTGTACCATGAGATACAATGGGGACAGTTGGAGTGTTTAATTACAGGTTGAGACCAAGTTACTTGACACTGACCAAGTTGACAGTTGACACAGACCAAGTTGATGTGTACTTTCAAAGTTTAAGTGCTTACTTGCCAATTAAGGCTAAATTTGATTATTTCTTTACGTGTTATGCCTTTAGTATATGATACAATAAAATTTAGATATAATAAATAAACAAACACTTGACATGGACTGACAAGTAAAAACTTCAACTTTGAGTATGCATATCTGGACACCTCAACTCATTTTCACTAGAATATTCCAACTTATAAAATAACCATCTAGACACCTCCAAAATTTTTGTATCACATCAGCGCATCCACGAGATACAATAGGGACGAGTTGGAACGTTTAATTATCAGTTAAGACCAAATCAAAATATAGCAACACAACAGGTAAGCACACCAAATGACTTCAACAACAGAACAAAAAATAGTGAGCTGCTACCAGAATCTGCAAGAGTCTGCAATGAAGAGCCATTGGATTTGACCCGGCAAACTTTAAGAAGAAATGAATCATCCAATTCTGCAGTCTGAACATCAGGTACAACCACCAAAGATTTGCTATCACACACACCCACAACTCGTAAATGCACTCCCTGTAAGTAGTAGTATTGCCCACAAAAACCCAACAACAATAAACACCAATAACAATCAAAATTGATGATGATTTTCTCAAATTGGTTAGAAAAAACAACACTTTTCATTACCTTTTTGGAGTGAAGAGATCGACAAGAAACAATGTGTTGAAGCAATTGACGGCCAACTCCTCCACAACCCATCAACAACAATGGCAAATTTTTCATCTTTTTGCTTTTACTTCTGGATTTTCCAACTTCCCTATGTCACTCTTCTTCGATTTCTCTATCAAAAGATTCTTCAAATGTTTCCATCAATGGGATTTTGGGGGTTTAAGAGGAAAGTCTTCTGTCTGTACACTTCGGTATTTAATGTTTCTAATGTGACATATCAGTCCCATGTTCTTTCCGATAGAAAATGAAAATTGATTCTCCTCAGAGTGGAAAGACATAATATATAAATTAGCCCTTTAATTTAGTTTTAAATCACAAGTTGAAACTTCAACTTTCAAAATATACAAACAGACACTCCATTGATTACACATCATCGAGTGTGTATTTCCCGCATTTTGACTGCTGAATGGATGTGTTTAAATGATTAATAATTTTAAATGTATTTGTGTCAAATACACTTCGGTATTTAATATTTCCATGCTGGTTATATATGAAAAAACAAGACGAAGAAACAAGACTATTTAATATTAGCCTGAACCCAGAAAGGAATGGCGTAATGTTCAATAATTAGGATATTTTATGAAAAATAAAAGTTAACCAATAATTAAAGAGAAAATTGAGGATTGTAAAAATGATTAGTTTAGTAAAATATACTTTAAAAATGAGTGGTAATGGTGATGATCAATAATGACGTATGTGTGATGATAATTGTGGTTGATTAATTGAGATGATGGTGGTAGATATAGTTCATGGTTGTGACTAAAGCTGAAGATTGTGCTAAAGGAATTGAAAATGGTCGGTGGCAATGACAAAGTTGAAATTTTTAACTAAGAAGGTTTAAAATATGAATATGTTCTTCTCTTTGTTGCAAGACGCTCTCTAACCCTAGCCACTCTCTTTTCTGGTGACATGGAGCTTTAAATCTGCCATGGCAGCGCCCTCCTCTCTCCAGCCTCAAGCTGTGGGAGAGACCTCTTCTATGATTAATTATACATCTCTTCTTCATGCTAATTCATCTTCTCATTTCATAACCAAAATAATTTTAACTCCAGTTGAATTGGTCCATGGTGAACCTACTATCAAATTTATTATAGAAGAGGTTGCTGAATTCACAAGAGAAGAAGGTTTACACCAAGCGAAAATTATCAAATTCTCTTATGGTTATCCTGATTTGAATGATATTTGCAGCCTAATATCCAAGCAACTTGGCATTAAAGACAACTGTTTGGTACTTCTTAATCCGATTTGATCAATTTAAGGACTTTGTAGAAGCACTTTTTACTCAGGTACGTTATTTGAAATTCAAAAGTGAAGAATTCTTATATAGGGTATTTCCATGGTCACAATGGTTTAATCCTAAGGAAGAAACCTCTATAGCTTTGACATAGATTTCTTTTCCAAGTCTTCCACCTAGTATGTTTGCAAGAAAAACTTTATTATCTATTGCTTCCGCTGTTGAAAAATCTTTGGCAATTGATAAAGCGACGCAGGTTAGATCGAGACCTAGTACGGCTAGAGTGAAGGTTTGGTTGATCTCCTTGACAAGCATCCAAAAAGAATTAAATTATGCTACTTGGATGAGAAAACTGGGAAAGTATTGGAACAATATTAAAAAGTCATGTATGATGCTCTTCCCCTGTACTGTATGGTTTGCAAACATCAAGGACATGGGATGAATTCTTGTCGGCATAAATCCAAATCCGATGGTCAAGAAGGTCTGGTACAACCTTCTCTCGAGCTAACAATGTTGAGCAACTGAAAGGGAATGCAAGAGCATTCTTGAATGTAAAGAGGCTGAAAACCAAATGGCTGAACTATCTTATAAAGAAATTAGTTTCAACCAATTTGAATGCTAGCAAGGAAGGCTATGGAAAATGCTATAGTTGAAGTCCATGATAACGCCACTACTTTGATTGATGTGTCAAATGTCAATCTGCCTCAAATCAAAGGTGCAACAAGTGATAACTGCAACTTAGCTACTGTTGTAGCGTAAAAATCAGTGGATCAAATATTGTCAATGGTAAAAGAGGCATGGATAGTTGATTCGAGGCAGAATATAACTGTTACGGGAGATGGTGATATTGCTGAAAATTTAGAGTCGTGTAAGGTCAATTTTATTGGACAGGTCAATGATGAACAAGGGCGGCTAACAACTGATAAATGTACTATTTTGCAAGCTGAAAATTGCAGTAATGAAGAAGATAATCAAACTTAAAATTAGACTATAGTCGCACTTAAAAATGCAGCTGGTAATCATATATGCTCATCTACTAATCGAGGTAATTCTCCGAGTTGTGAAAAGGATGAGATTGAAAATTTAAAGTTACCAACTCAAAATATTTTTACACCATTATCGATACCAGTAAACAACAGCAAGACCATAGTATGGATACCTCACAACGTGAAGCGCCTATACCAACACGAGTTTTTAATTCATCGCCTATAAAAAAAGTTGATGTAAGTCGGCCACAAGATGAAAACTATCAAGATGTTCAGAGCCCTTCTCAACCAACCTCAACCAAGATGAGAAAGGAGCAACTTGGACAAATGAATAATGATATAATTCAAGTAATTAATGAGGTTTCATCCAAGTCTAAGACATGGGCAGAACAAGCTAAAGATGAAGAATATTAAAATAATGGCGAGGATTTCTTTGACAATGATGAAGAAGACAATATGTTAGACATATTCTTTGATAAAGTGGCTAGGGATAGAGATATCTCACCAAGGCAACAAAAAAGTGGAAGCACAAAAATCAAAAAGAAAACACATGGAAGACAACAAAGTTGGGATGGTAAAGTTACCGGAGAGTTTGTTCCAAGACATTTACCGATGCAATTGGCAAAGAAAAATCATATGACAGTGTCAATAGCTTCAGAAAAATTCAATAAATCCAAGAAGAAATAATGAACTACCAATTGTTATTGGACAGATTTGAAGAAGAAGACAAGAGAAAAATATTTCATGTTACTTAGTCGGACAATCTATCTTTTTTAATTTATACATTTGTAATAGGAAGTTTGAGTTTGAAAGCTCAACTTTCTTCTTAGATTTTATTACTTGATGTAATCACTCAAAATGGTGCAAGGGTCGATTGATTTTGATGTCCTTTTTGGAAAATGATAAAGCAAAACAAAATCATGGGTGTTTTCTACTCGTTAAGTAAAGATTCTTTATTTGTTGTATATCGGCTACTCTGGCAAGTTTTCGCGGGATTCAGCCAATTGTCTTGATCATGATGCTCAGCTCTACTATATAAAAAATATGTCATGATAAACCAGTAATTAAATCTTTTCTTTTGTGATTGTCCTGTTCACGTGACAGATACTAGTCAAAATGGCGTGAGAGTTGACTTGCATTTGTAATGCAAGGTGTTCTGTTTCTTTTAAGCAAAGGTTCTTTATTTGTAAATCAGCTCCTCTGACAAATTTCACGGGATTCAGCCAATAGTAAAACACAACTATTATATAAGAAAGGCATTAAGAAAGGCATAATACACAAATATGCCTCCAAACTTGGCACCATTTTTTAAGTTGGAACTCAAACTTATATAGTGAACAAATATGACCCTCAACTTGGCAATTTCTGAACAAGTAAGCATAGGGTGCTGACATGGCACAGTTCATGAATTACACTCGCTCAGGGGCGCGTGAAAGGTCATTTTTTGAACGTTCCAACGAAAAAAGGTTAATCTGACCCTTTTACCCCTATTACATTTCTATATATATATACACACTATTTATTTTCAAATTAACATACACTTTCTTCTTCTTCTTCTTTTTATTAAAAATACATAAGTATTTGTCTTTTCATGTTTTGTTTTTACACTTTTTTGACTTTTTTTGATAAATAATGAATTCTAATATTTTTTGTCATTTTGAAAAAAGTGCAAGAATGAAGATTTCTTGGTCTGCACATAATCCAGGTTGTTGATTTTTGGATGTAAAGATGATCGAGTATGATATAATAATTTTTTTGTTTAAATTTTAACAATCAAGATTCAATTTTTATGGTTATTTTGTTGTTCTGTAAACAGGTTGGATGAAAATTTTTTAGGTGGTGCGAAATGAATTATAATAAACATGCTAGAATTACGATTTTGGGATTACAGAAAAGACTAAATAATGAATTCAAATATTTTTTCTTTCCATTTTTTAACACATTTTTTGGCCTTTTTTGATAAATAATGAATTCAAATATTTTTAAAAAATTAAAATTTTTAAAATTTGATTTTTTTTTTGTAAAATTAGAGTTTTGAATATTTAAAGTTTTTGTAAAATTAAAGTTTTTAAT
>JAOTQR010000007.1:22859259-22871671 GCA_025774065.1 Solanum ossicruentum
ATCTAAAAATTTAAAACATATTTTAGGAGTTTTTTCAAGTTTTAATCACTCATAAAATTTAAATTATATTTTCATATACAATTACTATTTTACAACTTCAATCAACTCATTGGAGATTAAAGAACTAAAATATAAACCCAAAATAATTTTAAAATATTATACAAATTCGTATCATTATTATTATGGTAAACTATATGTAAAAAAAAAATTATGTTGAGACGAATGTAACATAAGCTTAATAAAATATAATCGTCTATTTTTTTATTGAGCATATGTTACATGCAAAAATACATAGTTTTTTTTAAAAAAAAAATTAAAGTCATACACTAAAACAAATAATATTTAATTTAGTCTAGTCAAATTGTGAAATGAAAACAAACAAACAAATAAGTCAAAAAAATTAGCTAAACTCATTGAGGCAAAACAAGCAAGTCAAGACATTATTACTCTTTTCAAAACATGCAAAGAACAACAATAATATTACCCCAATGTCTCAAAGATTTTCGTCCATTGTGAGGTAAGGGGGGTCGGATGTATGCAGCCTGATCCCAATGTTTAGAAACATAGTGCTACTATTTACGGATGACCCATGATGAGCGTCGAAAGTTGCATTGACTAACTGTTACTTCACAATTGAAAGAAACGCCGACAGTTTAAAGAGTCATTTTATTTTATTCCATCATATCTCAAAGCCAAAAAATAGTAAATTTTTGACTCCATCCGAGATTGATGGACAATAATATAAAATAAAATATACTAGTCTATAGAATAAATCAAACTACTTAATTAGGTAATGATATAAATTAACAATTTCCATAAATCAAGCCTTAATTATTGACCATATAAAAATCGGATTCACATTGTATTAAGATTCCCAAGATATAATGATTTATTTAATCTAAACGAGAAGGGTTAAAATTGATCTTGATTTATTGAATTTGAATGTAATTATATTCTTCTTATTTCTTTTGGCATAATATAAAAACATACATTTAAATCTAGTTTCAACTAGTTTCAACTGATAAGTTAATATTTGAACTTTAAATATACGTATATATACACCTCAATTCGTATTTATTTTTAATTTAATACTCCAACTTATAAAATATTATATTAGCATTTCAAAATTTATATGTCACATTTGCTTCAGGTATCCACGAGATACAATGTAGATGAATTGGAGTAACTAAATGTTAATTAAGATCAGACTGAAGTGTCTGAATGTTCACTATCAAAATTAACGTACTTACTTGTCAGTTAAGATCAAATTTAAATATTTTTTTTGTATATATGGATTTAATTATTTTTTGTGTATATGGATTTAATTGTTTTTTTAAAGTACCTAAAAAACAAATAATGATCATTTATATAAATCCAATAAAATAAAAGCAGTTTTGATCTTTTCCTACATTCCTATATATAAAAAGGCACAGTAAGAAGGTTGGATTGACTCATGGTTGTGCATGCCTACTCCTCGGTTGTCTTTTTGTTTGCCACGTGAGCTGCTCAAGCAGGTAACAGCTCGACATGCTTGTTTGAGCAGTTTGATAGTACATTAGTAATTTTGAATGATTCTTCCGTTATGATTTGTTCGCTTTACTTTTAGTGATAAAAAATACTGATAATCATAATAATTACAATATAAATAAACCAGAAAATTCATTATATTGATAAATAAATTTTTGATATGCTTTCAGAATTTTATGTGTGCAATATAAATTAGAACAAACTAGGTATAAATTAAATTTACCATAAGTCTCAATAATTAACAACTTAAAATTTTAAATCGAAACTAAAAGTTAATTTATATTTGGTCCATGCTAACACAGGCTATCATAAATAAATGTCTACCAATATATATCTAATTTAATTTATTTAATCCTATGATTAATTCAAAATGAATTGAAAGAGAGATAATATTTTCAAATAATAATTATTTTTTTGAAGAAAAAGCAAAAGAACACATAAGATTTTTGATGTTGCAACTCAAAAGGACAAAAAAAAAAATTCTATTTTCTGAAACATTTGTTGGATAAAGCTAAGAATATTGCAAAAACAACAAAGTAAACTTTATTATTTTAATATGAGTAAATAAATATTAAATTAATATTACTTGAATAAAGAAGATAACTAAAGTACTCTACAAGAAAAGAGAGAACTTCAATGCCTAACTCTGCGGCAAAAGAAAATTCATTTATGAGTATTTAATCAATGGTTTGGTATTTATGGATTATTTTCACAACGCCCAACAACATTATAGTACATAATTTTTATATATACAGTCTGAAAAAATAATGTGTATTCAATTTTTTTTACGTGATGTCAATTTTATTTTATTAAAATTGTGAAATTATTTCGGTAAACACTCACAACTAATAAGAAAAATATTACGTAGCATTTAGAAAAAATAATGTAACAATAATGGAAAAAAGAGTGTGATAAATCAAGCAAGTTTGATCGCGAATTTATTATTTTTATTTCATTCTTTATAGGGAAAATTCTCGACTTTACAACTTAATATTTGAAAAAAAATTCAAAATAATTAAAGCGTTAAGTGATTTTTTGATTTTAACTAAAGATCTTGGTTCGAAAGTAACTCAATTACTAAGCGATTTATTGGATATTTTTTTTTGGCAAATTCAAATTTATAAGGATAATTTATTTTATTTTCTAGAGGAGAAAGAACTCAATTTTCAGTAACTTAATTAATTTTAGAACATTGTTATGAGCAATAAATATCCTTTTTATCATCAATCTTTGATTTCGAACTTTAAAAATAAAATCAATTTTGATTAAAAAATACTTAATTCTTTGAGTAAACTTTTTTCGTTTGAATTTAAATACAAGTTTCAAAACTGATATTTTTACCAAATCCAAAACCAAAAGGAAAAATTATTCTTATTATTAAAGCAATTGGGCATGAAGCATTAGTTTGCCGTACCTTATTCTCCAATACTTAGCTCAAAAATAACAATTTCATACATAAAATATCTCATATACATTTAAAATTTTAAAAAAAATCGTATCTCAACATGTGTAAGATAAATAGTTTACTTTAATAAGAGTGTAAGTATTACTTTTGTAATTTACATTCGTAATGTATAAGTCATATGAAAATAACTTTATATTTATTTCAAGACTTGCTTTCATATTTGGACAAGCCATATCCATAATATAACAATTGGACTTCTTGTTCACCATAGCTTCAGGTTATAGGAAGGGACCTATTGATTGGGAAAGCTCACTATCCCACCATCACTTTATTCCAATGGTGGATTCAGTATTTTCATTAAAAGTATTAATACTTTTAGAATATGGATAGATAATTTTTATTAAAAATGTTTAACAATTAATATATATCAAAATACATTCAACAATATTTTTTGATGAAGAGAATCACCCGAATGTAGCTCCGTCCCTATATCCCTCAACCCTATGCCATCCCACCCCCTACTCCCCACCATAGGTTCAGTTCCATCCCCTCACCCCCTCAAATACCTTTCGCTGAGCTCTCAACAAATCTTGAAGAACCTGAAAGCAATTTGAACAAAAAGCAGAGAAAAAGTTTCTATTTTTTTTTCCATTAATGTCTGATAGCTGTAACTCTCGTCACTTTTCATGGCTGATGAAATCTTGTTTCCCCAATAACCAACACCCACCACCCCACCACCCTACCCCCATCGGAACCACCACCATTTTACCCAACGGAACCACCATTGCTGAACTCCCAGATGATCTTCTTCTCGAATGTCTATCAAGGGTCACTCATTCTTCACTTCCTTCTTTGCCTTTAGTCTGTTGTCGTTGGTCTAAGCTTCTTGATTCTCCCACTTTTCATCTTCTCCGGCAACGGCATAACCTTTTACGGCTTACCCTTTTTGCAGTTTCGATTTCTGATGGAGCTCTTGTTACAGCTAGTTACAGATTGAACAAGGATTGTTCATGGAAGATTTGCTCTTTTATACCGGCGAATGACCCTGTTTTTGAACATGGGTCTTTCTATAATTTGTTCTCGCATTCACGTTTATCGGTGATTGGTCGGAAAATCTATGTCATTGGACGGACGGCGATGCTCCGGTGTGATACCTGGACTGGTTTAGTAGTTCCCAGACAAGGGCCGGTTTTCCCGAGGAAGAAATTTGCTGCGGCGGTTGTAGGTGGAAAAATCTACGTCGCCGGCGGTTGTGCTAGGGCTACAGCGGTGGAGGAATATGACCCGAATAGCAATACATGGCGTGTAGTGGCGAATGCTCCAAGGAAGAGATACGGTTGCGTCGGTGCTTCAGTCGATGGCGTGTTTTACATCATCGGAGGACTCAAGCTCGGCGGCGCGTCGGGAAATGAAATGCTGGTGGCGCGTGGGAACCGTGCATCTGATGCAGCCCATGTTTACGCTAGCTCAATGGATTTATACGATACTGTTAATGGGGCTTGGCTAAAAAGCCGATCCGTTCCCGGCGGCGGCTGCGTCGTGGCAGCATGTGCGACGGTCGGAGAAATATATGTACTCTCCAGTCACGCAGTGGAACTATCGTTCTGGAAATTCAATGGGTCACGAAAAAGCGCCGGGTTCGGCGATTGGTGCCGGATAAAACCGCCGCCGTTGCCGGCGCAAGTTAGATTAGACAGTACGGTGAGATTCAGCTGCGTGGGGATCGGAGATAAGGTGGTTTTAGTCCAAGTAAATGGTTGTATTGACGATTTGCTGCGGCGGAGTGGGAGGATTGAGAGAGGGATGAAGGAGGGGTTGGTGTTGGTCTACGATTCCATCGCCGGAGAATGGAGCCGTGCCGCCGATCTGCCGGAGATTATTCGCCGATCAGCCTGTGTCTGTGTTGAGTGCTAATTTCCACTGTTGAGTAGTTTTTAAATAAGTTCAAATTTATGGTCAGAATTAATTGTTTGATTTTTAAAATTTGATTTATTTAAAATAATATATATATTTTGTAAAAATTTAAAAATATGTAAAACACAAATAAAAAATCTCATTTGTGTGGACATAAGTAGTTTGTTTTTACGTAATTGTTTTGTTTTACTAATTTAGGCATTTTGAATCAAATAGGTTTTGCAAATATTATTGATAAATAAGATCTATTTTTTTGTGGGGAACTAAAATTACCCATTAGAACATTGTGTTATAATTCGTAAGATGAATGTGTCTTTTAAATAATTTTATTTTATTGTTTTTATGATAAGCAAAATTTGCGATCGCTATCAGTGTGTGAGTAAACTTCAATTTCCATACAGTAACTCATAAATTAGATAGGAGAGATAATCCATAGAAAATAAATTTGGTAAGACAAGTTCAGCACGTTCGGTTGTTTAACTCCTTGCGCCTCTGCCGCTGTTTCTAGGACCGACCGATGCCTCACCTACACAGGTACCTATGTAGTGTAGTCTCGGTCGCACATTCAATATAACGTTCGGACTCATGTACCTTCCAGAACCAAGGGTATTCGAGTCTGCTGCGTATGAGACTCAAAAGACAAATTCTTTATTTTTGATAGTAAAAAATTTCGAATTTGAAATCTCAAGATGCAAACTCCAAGCCCAAATCATTGGGAGGACCCGAAAGGATCAATAATTTTACTTTATTTTGTAATTACTATAAATATTTATGACAAACATGTTGGGGCTTGAACTTGATGGAATTTTAGTGAACATAATGTTCTTGATATTGTTACGTTAACTAAATCTTGTACTTTATAAAAATTTTCTTTTAGAAGTCAAAGTAATCGATAAATAGAAAAATTAGATGTATCCCACAAAATATTTGATTTGATAAATTAGAAGATAATTCAATTCAACTGTTTCTTCGATTTTTTCGAACAAATTTAAATCTAAACCAAATATTATCGATTTTTTAAAATTTAAAATCAAACCAAACTAAAATCAAAATAAAATCAATTTGGTTCAGATTATCGATTTGAGTCGGTTTTTATCTAAACCGTGAAAACTGCTACCCGTGACATACAAGCAAACACTATTTTTTTTTGAAATATAAAGTAAATAATTCTGCTGCCAAACACGTCCTTATTCATCCATCTCTTTTTCTTAATTGACGCAAAACTCCTAAAACCCCAAGAACCTGAAAAAAGCTGACTCCTTCGACACTCTCTGCTATTCCTCCATCGTTCCCAAATCGAAAAACCCCCAAAACCCATTTTTCTGGAGGACCCAAATCGCCATTATCGCACCTAAAGAAGTTTACTTCACACCCATGGATTTTCAAGTAGTAGTTTTAGCAGGTGGCTTCTCAAAAAGCCTTGTCCCTCTTGTTTCCAAGGTACCCTTTTACTTCCTTTTTGTTGTGTTCTTTGCGCATTAAGCGATTACCCATTTTGTAATGTTATCTTATAAGTGATTTTTCGAAGGAAAAGAAATGATGTATTGTGGAAATGAAATTTGCAGGATGTGCCAAAAGCTTTGCTTCCAGTGGCAAATCGGCCGGTGTTGTCTTATGTATTGGAGCATTTTGAGGAAAACAATATTAAGGATTTTATTGTTGTGAGTTTTAGCGTCCTAAAAAATGAGCACCCTTTTTTGTTCTTGTGTTAATTATGGAAATTAGGGTTAGTTTATTGAATTGTGGTGTTTTGGCAGGTTGTTGAAGGGGAAAGTGCTGCTCTTCTTGTTGGAGGTTGGATATCAAATGCTTATGTTGATCGATTACACGTTGAGGTAATTCTAGGATCAGAGTTCTGAAAAAATGTTTATCGGTGACTGAGAAGGCGAGGTGAAATTGTGAGGGAAACTATGAGGAGGGTAATAAAAGCTTATTCAGAATGTTATATTAGAGGATGTGGTGTAGTTGTTTTAGCTGTTTGACATATTAAACTAAATGAGACTAGGCATATTGAAATTGCAGACGCAATCCCGTAGTTATTACAACTACGTTCCTGGTGCAGTCCCACAAAGTTGTGTTCTCGGGATGGTAGAATGTATGTAGACCTTATCCCTGCCTCTGAGGTAGAGAGGGTAGAGAACCTGTTTCTGATCCCGTAATTGTTTGCCCTACTAAAATGCAATTAGTAGAGAAGTAGTAATAAAGATGGTTAGAATAGCCTGGATACTTTTTGTTTCATGCTTCAACTTTTGTTAGGCATATAGCTGCAAGCTTATTAGTAGGTTCATCAGTGTCCTTTCATGAGAAACATCAGTTTCTTCGTCTTTTTAAGGCTTGGCAACTAATGAAACTGACCTGATACATGTGAAATGTTTTCGCCATAGTTTCAGGTTGCTTCTTTTTAAGTGATTCCACATATATCACTAATTGGATGACATTCTTTGTTATTGAAGAGAAGGCGGTGTACTCTAATTGCAAAAATGGCCTTCTCTATATTAGCAATCCAGTAATTACTAGAAGATATATCGAAACAACTACAGAAATTTCTGTTACCTTATAGGCGCTCTTTGCTGTGAATTATATGTACGAACCAGAAAGCATTAATATTATGTGAAATGAGATGATACTGAAGTCTTATTGAATTTGGTTAACTAACCACATTAGAGATAACTCCTTGTATAGGAGTTGTGATGTACAAGAAGTTAGAAAAGTTTCATTGTCGCTGGGATTTAATTTCTTTTTATTGACATAATCATTGACAATACCTCACACAATATTCTCAGCAGTTCTCTCCACTTTCGTCTATAATATAACCCCGTCAGAATTATTCTACATAATATTGTTAGTTCTTCTCCTGGCTTTAATAATGATATTTATGTTAAAAGCATTTTACACAATATCATAATAATTTTTTACGTTTAAACATGCCTTCTTGAACTCAAGGTGGTGACGTAATTTGGGTTTTTACTTATTTTAGAAACAAGAAATACCATCAATAGGCAACTGCCTGAATAATATTGGCGAGTAGCGAACAATCACCTAAAGAAAGGTAATGTTGGATTTTTTTATCTGAAAACTCACCTGGTAAGTGCGCACAGAAAACAAAATTTACTTTCAATTACCAGAAAAGATATGGTGGCACAAATCTCTAAGACATCATCAATATGACATGAATTAGTTATTGAAGACAAATGGTAGAAGTTTCGGACAAGTGACTAGAAAAGTTACTGGAGAAGTAGTGTGAAGAACGTCCAGAATGTTGGTTGGACGCGGAGAGCAGGAGAGATGATACTGTGGGGGCGAGCATCAGAAGAGGCATAGTGCCGGTTGAAAAGAACACTGGAAGAGGCATGGTATAGCAAATGCAGTGAGTTGGTTGAAGAGTGGCAAAAATAGTGGCCAGGATAGTTCTATGGTGCTAGAACGATCACAGTAGGTGTGGGCTGCTGGAACAATCACCGCAAAGAATGACCCGTCAGAAGGATTTTCTTGCAAAGGAAGAAAATGTTGTTCAAACAGGGAGGTGTTAGACTGGTTGTTGATAGCCAAAGCTACTTTCTGGAATTCAATTCTACAACAACAAAAACAATTATGCGACAGTCCCAAATAAGTTTGGGTTGGCTATATGAATCCTCACAGATCATGTTACTCCATATAAATTCGTCTCGGGCCAATTATATTTGCTATAAAATTAATAGTGGTAAATTAAAATAAAAAGTACTAGAAGTCATTATATTTTCTACTAACATCTATAATCTCGAATAAGCTAAGCAACTCATACAACAAAATTCGAACCGTCAGTCAAACTGTTGGGACTTTACTCAAATACTTGTTCAACCTTGTGGGGACTTGGCTCAACTTTAGCTTTTTTCAACTTACTATTTCTCAACTCAGTCTCAGGATAATCATTTTAAAGATATACTACTAATTCGCATGCTCAATATGTATTACAAGGAACCCCTTTAACTCAAACTATGCTTAAAGTCTCTGTAAATATTGTGGGGAAATAATCATTCTTCAATTCAAGCAAGACATAATGAAAAATGATTTCAAGACTTATTTATTGTTCTTGTAAGTGTAATATTATTTCATAACTTTATAGAAATCTATCAACAATATAATCCTTAAAACAAAATAATATAATTAGTAAGAATACTTGATAGAATTCTAGGATTTTCCCACAAAACCAACGGGAATGATTTTAGGCTTGGTTCTTAATTGAATTTCTTGGGTAGACATGGGTAAGGCATGAGAATAAGGTTTTGGATAGCCTCAGATTCCTGCAAAAGAAAGCACTTACTCAGAACCTTGGACTGAAACTTGAAGATGAAGAATTCTAGCTTCTTTCTTGAGAGAATTTAGAACGTGAGAATTTGATGTATTTGAGGGTTACGCGCGAATGATAGGTTTTTAGGCTATAGGATAGGCTTAGAGAAGTTAATTGAGGGAGAAAGGTCAAAAATACCCTTCTAGGAAAGTAAGAAAGTCATTAAAATCGAAATAAAACAACCTTTAATGAGTTTTGTCGGCCAAATCGTTGATCTAGAGGTCCCATGGCCGAACCATTTGGTGAACCGTCAAATGGGAGCTTTAGATCGCCTAAAATATCAGTTTCTTAGGGTTTTGGAACTATTCGGCGAGCTAAATCGGCGATACGCCGAATTTTCACACAACTCGCCTAATTGCGCAGCCCAGACATGCTCCAATAAAATGACCATAATTTTTACTCCAAACTTGAAATGAGGTGAAATTGGTGGTGTTGAAAGAAGGCTCAAAGACCAATATTTGGTAGTTTATGGGCCACCTAACTCTTTATGTGCTGAGAGATATGACCATCTGAAGTTGACCTTATATGAACACTTACCGAAACTTAGCCGATAGAGATGTTTTGAACTTGGCTTGACTTTGGAGGTCCCTTATGACCTAAACCACATTTGATACACTTCAAACACTTAGGAGAGGACATTAGCATACATTCACAACTTAGAAGCCATTGGATCACCTAACTTTTGTAAGATCTCATATCAAAATTTGAAGCTTTCAACTCAACCTTGTGCTAGATGATTCTTGTTACCTTAATTCATTTCAAATCTATTCTCACACTAGAGAGAATTGACCTTGACACCTATGTGCAATTTAAAATCACCCAGCTTGAACCCATATGCACACGAAGATTGTACGGATTCTTAGGCTGGAAAGTCTTGGGGTGTTAACAGTCATCTGACAGCTTCGTTGGAAAAGTTTTAATAAATATATATGTATATATCTCTGGAAAAAAACAGAATATGATGTAGATATATTATATATGGCACCTATTAATACAAAGGGTTCCTTGGGTAGCTGGTTGAGTGTCTTGCTAATTTGATCTTCACCGAGTGCTTGAACTTCTCTGCAACAAGTTCGCACAATTTTTTTCTAGATTTCCAGTAAGCGCCTCATCCTTTGTGCTAAAAACTACTATAGAAAATTAGTTACGAGTTGAACTTGAACCCATGACGTATTTCCTAGTTCCTACACCTATATTTATTACTTACACAGTTGTCTGGTGCTCGAGCAGATAGTGTCTTAATTCAAAAAAGGAAAAAGGATAAATGATGTCCATGAGCCCTAGGTGATATCTAGGAAATATGCTTTCCTTCTTTCAGTTTTTGAACTCTTTTCTGTCTGCTAGTATTGTAAGTTACCTAGCAACTTTCTTGACTATGAGACTAGCTATCCTTTTTTGTCATTTGAATTAAGTTAATAAGAAATGTGTACCAGCATAAAAATAGTGACGTTCACAAAAGCCAGAAAAGATGCCTAGATACTTCTTGAAGGAAGTGAGGAACCACTACAATTTAGACAGTATAGACATGAACTTCGTATAGTTTCCTTCCACGAAAGTTATTTTCCTTTTTCACTTTTTAACAAGAGACTAATAGTGCAATTTCAAATTTGAGAATTTTTCTTATTGCATTTGCTGGAGTAAGAAAATCTATTTCTTAGGGTTAGGTGGATGAATGACCTTGAGATATAGTAGGGTTAGGTGGAGGACACATTTTTTTTTTAAAATTATTACCATGTCCTCTCATTATCTGTCGTATTATGTGTTTGTTTTATCATATTTACATTCTGTTATTCAATTTTAGTTGTTATTCAATTTTAGTTGCTCTTTCTGTTCCCTTCCCTTTCCTTTTTTTGTCATCTCTAGTTCTTTCTGCTTATGGGTTTTGAGATGAGGGTCTCCAGGAAACAACCTCTCTTCTTCTATGAGGTAGTGGTAAGGTCTGCGTACACTCTACCCTCCCCAGACCCCACTTGTGGGATTTCACTGGGTATGTCGTTGTTGTTGTTACTGGTTACCTTCCATTTCCAAAGTAAGCTACATTTGTTTTTAAAATGTACATTTGCAGGTCCTACCATTTCCTGCAGGACCCATGTACTTCTGGTTTGAGAACTGATTTAAGTTTTTTTCCCCGCCGCTGGACCTAATATTTTCTTTATGAGTTTCCTCTTTCTTACCGTTAAGCTCTAAACAGTTGCATTCGGAATATATATTTAGTGATCCCTTTTGGCTGTTTTAAGCAGGATAAGTCTAGTAGTTGAACCATTAAAAATGCACATGATATATCTGCTGCTCATCTTTGTACTTATTTGCCCATGTTAATTTATTATGGTTGTTGCTGTAAAGGACTTATTTTGTTGTTACCTTGTCTTCAGGTTGCAGCAGTCCCTGAGGATGTCGGGACAGCTGGAGCTCTTAGGGCCATTGATCACCACCTGACTGCAAAAGACATTTTGGTTGATATTCTAATCGTTACAGCTTTTCAACAAGGGAGCATGTTTCAGTGAGCTAATTAGTTTTGATTCTTATGCAGGTCGTGAGTGGTGATCTTATTTCTGATGTTCCTCCTGGGGCGGTGGCAGCTGCTCATAGACGGCATGATGCTGCAGTGACTGCGATGCTTTGTTCTACTCCTGTCAGTGGTCCATCAGAGTCAGGTTCCTCTGGTGGAAAGGACAAAGCCAAGAAACCAGCACGCCATAACATTATAGGCCTGGACCCCACTAAACAATTTCTGTTGCATGTAGCTGCTGGTGAGATCTCTGCATATGGTTTTATATCCTTCATGCATCTGTTAGTGTTATTACCTTATTTGGCATCTTTGATATCCTCTAGGAGCTGAAGTTGAGAAAGATATTCGTGTCCAGAAGAGCATTCTCCGGGCAGTAGGCCAGGTAAATGATGCCAATCAGTACAACACTAACAGCTAGTGATATCACTAAGATATGCATTTTCTATCTGATATGTTTTTCTTCTGCTCATGTACCTTTCCTCATCTGATTCCAGTTTACTTGAGAAATGAATGAGAAAAGAGATGGAAATAAGTGAAGGAATGATAGATTTACTTGATGATGTTTCTTCTCCTCCTTGAAATCTGTAATTCAGCTTGGCTATGACTTGGTAGTTATGTTTTGGAATTTTAATGTGATATATTCTCTTTCATTTCTTTCAACGCTCATCATGGGTCATCCGGAAACAGTCGCGCTATGTTTTTAAACATAGGGGTCAGGCTGCGTACATCC
>JAOTQR010000007.1:22876011-22886477 GCA_025774065.1 Solanum ossicruentum
TTGCTTCTATGGCAATAGGTCACCCGGAGACAATTTTACTATTGCTCCAAGACCTTCGAAAATGGTTCAAATAGATACTAATATTCAGGGGAGAATCTACAACATGAGGGGCAAAGAAAGCTATAAAACTAGATAAAGCCACTATAGGGCTAGAACTTGCAAGAAAAGATAAAAAGCCTATTAGCTAACCAATGCATCTTTGTATACGCTTGGCATGAGATCACTGAATGTAACTTGACAATATTTTCTTTCCAAATGTGTTAATATTCCTCTCAACATTCCAAGCAGACAATACTACTTATAAAGGATCCTGGACAAAACTTTCTGAAGGCAAAGATGGATCAACATCCCTTACTCGTCACCACACCCCTAACCTATTTAGTGAATTCCTCAATATATATACAGGGTCTGGGCTAAAGCTACTAGATTCTGTAGAACCATACAATAAACTATGCATCCGCTTCCGTCTGAAGTAATAAAACTTGCAGCTTTTACAAGATTTACCAGAGTATTTCCTTATTATTCTTTTCAATTTTACAACAGTTGTATATGAGACAGTTTCGGATTCATAATTTCAGAATATCATGGTAAATTCACTCTTTCCATGCCAGAAAGAGCATAGCTGTTGAGCTGGAACAATTAGGTTCATACCAACACTTATTTACTTGTACTAGAACCACACCAAAAATAATCAGAACATTTCTAATCCTTTTCATTTATTGAGAATTGGGAAATTCCTGATGGCGCCAAACTTGGTGAAGGGGAGCTTTTGAGCAATGATAAAGTTGTCTTTGTGTGACCTACATGTGACGAGTTCGAGCCACTGATGGTTGAGTCACAATAGATCCGCCTACATTTCATCCCTTTAGGGTATGGTCCCTCCCCCTCCCCGCCTGAATGAGATGCTACATGCACCAAACTTCCCTGTAAAGGTGTCGTCTAATCTTTTATCAAAACAAATGTGCACAAGTACTTCAGATAAGCAAATTCTTTCGCCCCTAGTCTAATAGGATTTTTTAACCACAAAGATCAATCAATCTTTCAGAAATATCAGTTAACAAAGTTCAGATCAACAAGCTACTCCTAAAGAAAGAAAATAAGAGATTAAAAATTCAAAAAACGAAGCAAGTACTCGACAGATTCAACATTAAAGAAGGATTGGTAATGCACAAGGTCATGACGACCTAATGATCAATTTCGAATTCCATGAGCTGTCTATTTCAAATTTCAGTGGAAATCAAAAACACTACTTTCATCTGTTTCAATTTGTTTGCTTTACTTCCCTTTTTGGCCGGTGTAAAAAGAATGCTTCTTTACGTTTCTGACAACTCTTTGATTTCATCCTTCTAAAGCAAGACTAAAAGACATTTTAATACATTCTACGTATAATTAGTTAAGATCACAAAATTTAAGAGTCTTTCATGAGTATCTGAACTCTGTGCCAAGTCAAAATCAAACAAATTGAGACAGAGGACTAGGTCATTTCTTCCTACTTGTCCGAGTCTCGGCAAACAGAATTAACTAATACTTATGCTTAGAAGTGGAGCTAGAATTTTGATTAATGAGTTCTATATCCTAGAAAAGGCAGTTTCCTAGGTTGTGCTTCTGCCAACCCGTTTAGCAGAACTGTAGCAACGGCCCTTCATTATACATAGTTACATACCCTTGAAATTAGTCGAAATGCACGCAAACTGAGCTGAACCCAACAATTAGCAAACAGAAAAACTTACTTGGAAACAGCAGGCCATAGCTGAGTGCTCTTATGATCATCAGAATCATCATAGATATGAAAAAGATAATCTTTCCACTCCAAAACCTTCTCAGCTAAAGGACCAAAACTGGTCTTCAATTGCACAGTATGAGTAGGTGAATTCTCCTTCAAATACTTCCTTCTTTCTACAACAGGCAATTCAAAGAACTTATGCCCAGCTTCAATTACATTTTCAAGAACTTCAACTGGGATTCCATGATTCACGATTTGAAAAAAACCCCACTTCTCTGCTGCATCACAAATCGATTCTGCAACTTTTGGGTCATCGAAATTTGAGAAATCAATAATGGGTATGGATTGGGTTGAATGTATTTGGGTAAAATCCAGTCTTTCTTGAAGGGGTTGAATGAATTTTTGAGGAACGATTTTGAGATCCATTTGGGAAAGACCCTTTACGCCATTTCCTTTGTTTACTAGAAAATCGATGAGATCTGATTCTTCAGAAACTTCTGCAATTGACATTTTTGTGATGTGCTTACTGCAACTGATCCTTTTCTGGGAAGAAGGAAGAAAATATCTATCAGTTTATGGACTCTTGTACTTTTTGTTTCTCATAAATCTATTTTGAAGTCGAATAAAATTAATTTTAAATTTGAGATTTCCGATGGAAAGATTACTCATTACAAACTAAACTTTGGTGATAATAGTGTCATTAAGTTGGAGTGTTTTCGTTATTTTTGTGTTTGATGTCTATTTTAGAAGCTGAAGTAGATTTATTTTAGAATCGAAATTTTTAGTTGATGATGGAGATAATTACTATTTGTCATGATCTTTGACGATGACAGTACTATTTACGTAATTATTTTTCTTTATTCTAGATTCGATACCTGTTTTGAAGTTGAAATTCCAAACTCGAGATCTTTGTTGAAAAGAGTACCCATTACAAAATAAACTTTGGTGATTATGCTGTCTTTTAAGTTGGGATTTTGTGTTATTTTTGTGTTTGATATCTATTTTAGGATCAAAAGTAGATTTATTCTAAAATCGAGATTTCTAGTTGATAATGGAGATAGTTAATATTGGTCACGATCTTTGGCAGTGATAGTGTCATTTACGTTGGTATTTTTCTTTATTCTATATTCGATATATGTTTTTAAGTGAAAGGTGAATATAATCCAAACTCGAGATCTCTAGTTGAGAGACTAGCTATCACAATCTTTAGTGATCATAATATCATTTAAATTGGGGGATTTCGGTCACCTTGTATTTGATACTCGTTTCAGGAGTGAAAATAAATTTATTCTAAAATTGAGATCTCTAATTGATGATGAGATAGTCACTATCCATCACAATATTACTATCCATCACAATCTTTGTGGTAGTGTCATCCAAGAAGGTGCTTTTTTTTTTACTTTTATATTCAATATCTGCTTAAGAGTTGAAGTTGAATCCATTCCAAATTCGAAATCTCTAGTTGAGATACTACCTATCACAATCTTTGGTGATCATAGTATCATTTAAGTTGGGGGATTTCATCACCTTGTATTTGATACTCGTTTCAAGAGCGAAAATAAATTTATTCTAAATTGAAATCTCTAATTGATGATGAGATAGTTACTATCCGTCACAATCTTTGTGATAGTGTCATCTAAGTAGGTGTTTTTTCTTATTCTATATTCAGTATTCTCGTAGGAGTTGAAGTTGAATCCATTCCAAATTCGAAATCTCTAGTTGAGATACTACCTATCACAATCTTTGATGATCATAATGTCATTTGAGTTGGGTCTATTCATTACACTGTACTTGATACTCTTTTTTGGAGCAAAACTAATTCAGTTCAAATTCGAGATCTATAATGGCGATGGAGATAGTTATCATCCATCACTATATTCAGAAATGACAATGCCATTTAAATTGGAGTTTTTTCTCCTTTTATATTTATATCTGGTATAAAATTGAATACAAAGTCACTTCAAATTTGAGATTTCTGATTAATAATTGAGATACTTACTATCCACCATGATCTTGGGTTGTGCTAATGTCATTTATTCTGACAAATGATTTTAGTGTGAAAACCTTCTAAGATCCATTTTTTAAATCCTAAATTTCAAGTTCAAATCATTATAGTGTGAAAAAACAGGATAAAAAATAAAGATAAGTAAATAGCAAAGACAGTAAAGATAAAAAAGGTAATCATGATTACATATATGGTTGCATAAAATAATAATTTCGTTGTTACATAATAATGAATTTCAAGTTACAATAACAATTACATAATAAGAAATTTGTAAATTAAAGCATCAAATTTTAGCAAAATCTAGTGATGCTTTACCAGAAGGCCTCTTACTGAAGAAATGGTTCCAATAATCAGAAAACAGAACATGTTTGTACACTGGTTTCTCTCCATCTTTCAGCATTTGTGGGAATGGACCAATGACACTATCAAGACTAGGATTCACAAATAGCGGTACGGATATTCGAGCCCTGCTTGAATCAACCGCTACACAATGCTCGATACTCTTGTATCGATCATTGCTCATGATTTGCAACGAGTCACCTATGTTAACTGCTAAGGCGCCTTTGATAGGATTTACATGGATCCAATTATCGCCTTTAGTCCCTCGTATGAAAAGGCCTCCCGTGTCATCCTGGAGGAGCAGAGTGATGCAGGACACGTCGCAGTGTCTGCGACAACCAATGGTGAGACTTGGATTTGGGCATGGTGGATAGTAGTTTATGTTGATAGCCATAGTTCCCATCAAGAGAGGTTCCATAGATTCATCAATTTCATTGACATTGAGACCCTTCAATAGCACCTCTAGCAACTTTTTAGCAAGTGGTTTAGCCCACTTTTGGTACTCCAAGACTTGATTCCTATGAATCAGTAACAAAGTCAGGATTTTCGCTAAAAACATTTAGGATTTGATGGCAAGGTGAACAATTTTGCTAATAATGTTCAAGATTTAATGTTAATGCCAAACATAGAAAATTTACTAAATTCAAAGAGTCTATCGAAAACAATCTCTCCACCTTGCAAAGAGAGAAAAAAAATCTGCATACATCCTATCCTCCTGACAATGGTGGAGTCAGAATTTTATGTAAGGAGTGTCACAATTTAAAGAAGTAAAACCACGTAAAAGTCAAGAGGTGTTAATATGTAATATATATACATAAAAGAAATAATTGTAGAATTACATTATAAATGTTATTGGCAAAAAAAGATAATTTTTCTCCTCTATATGCAATATTTTGATTTAGATTATATATACCATCATAAAATTTAGATATAATGGTCAAAAAATGTATCATCTTTTTGCAAGTTCCCTATCTGAACTATTATCAACTAATTATCAAACATACCTCGAAATTAGTGCATCATTTTCTATAATTTTATGAGCAAATTAAGTTATCTACGCATGTTTTAGCGATTGTATTCAAACACTTCATCGAGTTAGTTTCGAGGTATTTTGATATGAAACAAACAAAAAAGTAGTACTTTACAAAGGTAGGCCGGTGCACTATGCGCACAGGATCGGGGAAATTATTTAACCATAAAGGCTTATTGTACGCAATTTTTATCTTGTATTTCTGTTAGAAACTATTCCAAGACTAAATATATCTTTTGGTGTAAAATCTACATACTTGAAAACACGTGATCTATAGATTACACGACGCGAAAACCCAAAAGTATTACCTTGTTTGAGGAGGCCAAAGATTGCTATCATTGTTTGGATCACAACCATGTTTTATACTATCCCTCCACTCCAAAACTTTCTCATCTTTCTCACCAATAGCACTCCAATACATCAGCACAGATTCATCAGAACCAGCATTCTCTTTATAATACTTTGCTTTTTCTTCAGCTGGTAATTCAAAAAACTTGTGTCCTGCTTCCTTCAAATCTTCAAGAACTTCATTTGGGATCCCATGATTGATGATTTGGAAGAAACCCCACTTGCTTGCTGCTTCTTGAATTAATTTTTCAACATTTAAATCATCAAAATTTGACAAATCAATTGTGGGGATTGATTCTTGATTGTCAACTTTGGATTTGTCTAGTCTTTGTTCTTTTGGTTGAATGCATTGATTTGGGAGAGCTTCAAGGTTTGAGTCTACTAGACCTTTTACTCCATTTGCTTTCTTGATTACAAAATCAAATATGTCATTATTTGGTTCAAATTTTGAAGAAGGCATTTGTGTAAATTTTGAGGATTGCGTGTTGTGTACTAACAGAAAAAAGAAAATTTGGGGGGTTTTTATGGTGGTTTTGAGGGGCAAGGGGATGATATTGGTTATGAAATGACGAAAGATTGAATTTTTTTTAAATTTTATGTAGGGTCGAGGGTTGAGAGAGATATTATATTTGCAAATTTTTATCTCGAATATTTTTCAGATATTATGATCTCAGTTGAGGAGGGAACGAATTCGAATTCAAGATTTAAACTTGATACAATAAAAAAAATTTGCATATATAATCTTTGTTAAAAGGGTAAATTATCATATTTATTCATTATATACATGTTTTTATAGAACTTTTTATGTTCTAATACAAGTTCTATGAAAGCCAAGCCAAGACAACACAAGTTGTCCAAATCTGTCAACATAAGTTGTGGTACGATAGTGAGATTGCTTTATCATTAATCAGAACTCACGAGTTCGAGCTTTAAGTAAGGAGGAAATTTTGAAAAAAATTACTTGGGCAAGTACTTCTTTTAAAAATAACTGCTGATTTTATCGATAATTTTTATTTGGTAAGAAAATAATACAATATGTGTTAAAGTGTGTGGTAAATGTATTATTCATTAATAATTATTGTATTATATGCATTTTATAACTAGTTATTTGTACCATATATTTAAATTATATCTTATGGGGCTCGATTGTTAGACAAGGATTCTCCAGGAACAATCTCTTTATCTCTACGAAGTAGAAATAAAATTTGTGTATTTTACATTCTCCAAACCTCTTTCGTGAGATTTCACTAAATATGTTATATTATTATTTATTTAAACTATATAATGATAAATATATAAAAAAAATTTTCAAAACCAATGTGGGAAAGATCACACGTCTACATAACCTTCTTTATTGGGTCCTTGAAAGGGAAAGGACTATACCATGCTGCCACATAAGACACACACAAGTTGTACCAAAATTTATTGGCACCAATCAACCATGCAGCTCATTGTAGATCATTCATTACAATTTATCACGTTATTTCCTTCTCTTAAAAAAGAATAATCCAACAATGTCATTTTCAAAATTTTATTTTTACCTCCTGAGATGTGTAATATCGAGTTGTCTCACAGCCACATTATATTAATGTCATTTTGCTGTTACATCAGATGCTATGTCAGATTTCAAAAAAAAATGATATCATTCAATTGCTATTTTTTTGATGAACATTATTAGGAATCACTATCATTTTTCACTTTATTAGTACCAAATTCATATATTTTATTTTTAAAAATCAAAATAATTGTAATAAATTTCACCACATATAATCAAACTCACTATCAAAATTACGTTATTATCACCGTTCCCACAAAAATTGTAAAAATCCCCACAAAATTCAACATCCATAGGACCATAAACATACTCATCACCAAGATCACATCGTCACCATCAAAAGGTACAAATCATCAATTTTATCAATTACCAAGTCGAAGAAAAAATTGAATATAATGAATATGGAGAAACAAAAAAAATTGAAATAAGATATGATTTAATTTGGGGAAGAGAAGTGGAGGAGGAGGAGTGGGTTTGGGGGGGGGGTGAGTGAAAAGAGGGTTTTGATTTTTTTTTTTTAACTTTATTTTTTATGAAATGCGCCTTTTCTGAAAAAATAATAATATTTTTTATGTCAATTTGAATTTTAAGGGTAAATAAATTCATTTTTGGATAGAAAAAATGTGCAATATATGGTCATAATGTTTTAAATGTATAACTGACTTTTCAAAACAATCTGAGTGAATTTATTGTTTATTCCCTTTTCAAAAATTTTCAATTCTCATGAAATGAAGTCAATAGTTATGATTTATTTTTTTAAAAATAGAATTTCTTTTCAAAAAATTATGATCAAACATATTAATTTTAATCAAAACTTCACTTAAATTTAATTTCTCAAAAATAATAAAAAAATTCATAGCCAAACGCTAGCTTCACGAGCCTGCTTTCTTGACTATTCAATGATAAAAAGGGGGTTAGATAAGGGGCTAAAAAATTAAATGTTAGTGTTTTATTACTTGGACAAATCCTATGATGAATATGTTTTAGAAACGTAAAGAATTCGAATATGTGTAAAATTAATAATACTTATTTTGCTTTGATTTATTTATCTGATATATATGACTTGATATAAAGTATAAAAAAATAATTTAAAAAGATTTTAAATTTTATAGTCCTAAACTAAAGATATCTAAAAGTAAAAATTATAAAACTGTATATTTTAGGGTTCTAATTACACTTTTTGTCAACCTCCCAAAATATTTACCATTTTGTCATAATTATTTACTAAAGTTTGATTTTAGTTTTTTCTTTTTGATTTTTTTGTTTTGTATATTTTTGTTTGTGTACGTGTAAGATATGAATTTATTAATGGTCATATCATTTTGACAAGTTTTTTCATAAAGTTGCTTTTTGGACTAATTTAACCATTTTCTTACACTTTGCATTTTCCAATAAAAGTACAATTTTTTTTCCAATTACTTTGGCATTGAGTTTTCAATACTCAACCGCTTCATCTTTCCAACCCTTCTTTCCCCTTTTCTTTTTCTGCCATTTCTTGGTTTTAATTTTTCCTTTCTGTTTTCCCCCCATTTTATTTTAGTCATGTTATGATTTTTGTTTGTGTTTTGTAGTCGCGAACATGTCGGTTTCCGGCAACAAAATTTTCGTGTGTAAGAGTCTCCGATTAAATGTGAAGCCTGTTTGTTTGGATACTACACCCACACAATCTTCCAGGTCCACTTTTAATTTGAATGTTTTTACTCCGTTTTCGATATGAAAAAATATAGTTCCTGGCACTTCTAATATCATTGTTGTTGAATCTTCAAAGAAGAAGACTCCGTTGATTGTGCTTCAAAGTCATTGAAGAGAAAAGGAAAAAAGAAGGTCGTTTTACCTCATGATAGCGACTTCGGGGATGAAATACCAATATTAAAAAGACATCACTCGAATGAGCAACAAAAGTTGGGAAATGTTAGACCCAAGGTAAAGCCCTTTCATTTTAATCTTTTTTTATTATTCGATGGTTTATATAACAAGTTTGAAGATCCTTTTTTTTTCCAGTCTGGTGTTGGTGGGTCTTTGAAATGTGACAATCGACAACCCAAGAAGGTATCCATGCAAGGGAAGAAAGACAGCGTAAAAAGTTTGGAGAGAAGATCAAGAGTATGTTATATAAATCCCTAATTTAAATTATTTGTTTCTTTTTGTTTAAGATATGTGAAATTTGGTGGTTATTAGTAATCACTGTTTGATGTTGATTTCTGGTAGATTTAGGTTTTGTTGTAGTATAAAAAGCTTATATTTTTTTAGTGTAACTTTCATATTTGCTAAGTATTCTCTGTTGGCTTGACCAAATATTTTTTTTATGGAGTAAGATTTATGTAACTGGTGGTCATTATTTTGGTAACTATTTATGTCAATATAGTATTTTTTTGGTCTGAAGTTATGACATATGTTGATTTTTCACTATTTTTCATTAGATTTTTTTATTATCCAAATATGTTATGATCCCTTTATTTTGTCTGGATTAAAACTAGTGACAAACTTTGTTTGTCATTACTTTGGGGGGGGGGGGAGGGGAGGGGATGCTGATTCATAGTAATCACTCTTTCATGTGTTTGATTTCTTGTTGATTTAAGTTTTGTTATACTATAAGAATTTTGTGCTTTTTTAGGGTAACTTTCATGTTTGCTGAGCATTTTCTGTTGGCTTGACCAAATATTTTTTATGGAGTAAGATTTATGTAACTGTGGGTCATTATTTTGAAAACTGTTTATGTCAATACAATATTTTTTTGGTTTGAAGTTATGGCATATGTTAGTTTTTCACTATTTTACATTAGATTTTTTTGTTCTCCAAATATGTTATGATCCATTTATTTTTTTGGCTTAAAAATAGTGACAAACTTTGTTGCTCATTACTTTGAGGGGTGCTGATTATTAGTAATCACTGTTTGATGAGTTTGATTTCTAGTTGATTTTGATTTTGTTGTACTATAAGAATTTTGTGCTTTTTTAGGGTAACTTCCATGTTTGCCAAGCATTCTCTGTTGGCTTGATTAAAGGCCTTTTTATGGAGTAAGGTTTATGTAACTGGTGGTCTTTATTTTGGCAAATGTTTATGTGATTGTAGTGTTTTTTTTGTTTGAAATTATGACATATGTTGGTTGTTCACTATTTTCGATTAGATTTTGTTATTCTCCAAATATATTATGATTCTTTTTTTTTTGGGGGGCTTAAACACCTGTGGTAAACTTCGTTTGTCATTACTTTGGGGGTTGCTGACTATATTGTTTTGGAGATATTCACTAATTTTTAAGTATTATTTTTATATGTCTGTCATAATTATTCTCTTGCAACATTATTATTATATTGTTTTGGAGATATTCACTAATTTTTAAGTATTATTTTTATATGTCTGTCATAATTATTCTCTTGCAACATTATTATTATATTGTTTTGGAGATATTCACTAATTTTTAAGTATTATTTTTATATGTCTGTCATAATTATTCTCTTGCAACATT
>JAOTQR010000007.1:22893688-22907303 GCA_025774065.1 Solanum ossicruentum
CATCTTCCATGGCCTCCTTATAACATTCAGGTTCTCCCCCATCAGTGAGTAGCATATACTCATTTGATGAATAACGAAATGAGGGAACATGTTGTCTTGTGGATCGCCTGAGAGGAATATTTGATTCATCCACAACTTTATGAGCTGGAGGATTATTAATAACACCATCATTGTTATTATCAATATCAACATGTTGATCTTGAACATGATCCTGTGCATCGTCACGATCATCGAGCCTGTCAACATCATGCACACTTTCATGAGGCACTTCATCAAACTAAACCACATCATCAGAACCGGAGGATTCCAGCTTCTCCATTTTCTCAATGTCTTCAATTATTTGATTCTCCATGAAGAAGATATCGCGGCTTCTCATAAGCTTCTTTTCAATTAGATCATATAGCCGGTAACCAAATTTATCAAAGCCATATCCAACAAAGATGCACTATCTTGTCTTGGTATCTAACTTTGGCCTCTCATCTTTTAGCGCATGTACAAATGCTTTGTAACCAAACACCCTCAAATGGTCATAGGAAACATCCTTGGCATACCAAACTTTGTTTGGAACATTACCTTGAAAAGCCATAGTAGGAGATTGATTAATCACATGTGCAGCGGTCAATAATGCCTCCCCCCAAAAGGAGTTTGGCAAATTTGCTTCAGAAAGCAAACATCTAACTCTCTCCATCAAGGTACTATTCATCCTCTCTGCCAAACCATTAAGCTGAGTCATCTTAAGAGGAGTCTTTTGGTGTCTAATACCTTGATGCTTTCAATATTCATCAAACGATCCACAATATTCACCACCATTATCAGTACGAATACATTTCAGTTTCTTTCCAATTTCTCTCTCAACTGAAGCCTGAAACTGCTTAAAGACACCTAACACTTGGTCTTTAATCTTCAAGACGTAGACCCAAAGTTTTTTTGAGCAATCATCAATGAAAGTGACAAAATAGAGGGCACCACCCAAAGTTTTTGTCTTCATTGGACCACATAGGTCAGAGTGCACCAACTCAAGCAACTCCGCCTTTCTTGAAGAAGGGTTAGACTTGAAGGAAACTCTATTTCGCTTTCCTGTCAGACAGTGCTCACACTTTTCTAATTTAACACCTTTGCAATTTGACAACAATTTCTTTTTGGTTAGAACATTGAGTCCTTTCTCACTGATGTGGTTAAGTCTCTTGTGCCATAACATTGATGATTTATCGTCCTCAACTGCATTCACCACATAGGCACAAGTAGAAGCCGTAGTCCAGTATAGACCACGACATTTTTTGCCACGAGTCACAACCAAGAAACCCTTAATGAGTTTCCATTTTCCTCCACCGTTGGTACTGACATATCCTTCATCATCTAATATCCCAACAGAAATGAGATGTAGACGAACATCAGGTGCATACTTTATATTGTTCAAAACTAGTTTAGTTCCAACACTAGATTCTAAATAGATTATACCAATACCAACCACTTTGGACACAGTCTCATTGCCCATACTCAAGGTTCCAAAATCACCTGGAATATAGGCAGAGAAAAAAACTTTTCTGAATATCACATGAGATGGGCACCAGTGTCCACAACCCAGCTTGAATCATCACAAGAAATATTTATCAGATCAACATCAAGAACAGTGTGAAGATCTTCGGTGGCAATGGTGGCAAGGCAATTTTCATTGCCTTCTTCTTTTTCTTCTTTTCCTCTGTTCTCCCTTTTCAATTTCTAGCAGAACTTCTTTGTGTGCCCTTTCATTCCACAATGATAGCACTCAATATTTTAAAGTTTGCCTCTAGATTTGCTCCTGCTATGTTCTCTATTCAAAGAACCACGATTTTTTTTCTCCCTCTGGAACCTGCCACTAGGACATCTGACAAAGAAGAACCTTGAGATTTTCTTCTCATCTCTTCGTTCAACACACTGCTCTTGGAAAAATCCACAGAGATCATACCATCCGGAGTAGAATTTGATAATGACATTCTAAATGTTTCCCAAGAATCTAGTAGGGAACCAAGTAGAAGCAAGTCTTGTATTTCTTCATCAAATTTAATGCTCATGGCAAACAACTGGTTCATGATTCCTTGAAAATTATTCAAGTGATCTGTCATCGGAGAACCATCAATATATTTTAAACTCAACATCTGCTTTATCAAGAACATTTTATTGTTCCCAGTCTTTCGAGCATACAAACTTTCAAGATGCTCCCATAGGGTACGAGCATGTGTTTCCCCAGAAATATGGTTCAACACATTATCATCAACCCATTATCTAATAAATCCACACACCTGTCTATGCAACAGATTCCACTCTTCATCTATTTTATTTTTAGGCTTTTTAGTATAAAGAGTGGTTGATAAAAATTCTTAACATAAAGTAGATCTTCCATTTTTTCCTTCCAAATGGCATAATTAGTGTCATTCAAAGTGATCATTCTACTAGTATTAGCTTCTATTATTTTTCCCACAAAATTGTTTACCAAAGTAATTCTTTTCTAATGTTAAAGTTTAGACTGCAACCACAGAGTATACTCAGACAGAACCTCGACTCTGATACCAATTTGTTGGGAAAAATAGAGACTGTCACAAATAAATATGGCACAGTAATATAAAAAATGGGAAAATAATGACACCAAATATTTTTACGTGGACACCCTTCTAAATAAGGGAAAAAACCACGGGCCAAGAGGAGCAACTGATATTACTATAGTAAGGAATTTACACCGTGTAGGCATGAGTACAATACTCCCAAAAGACTTCTACACACACAAAAGAAATACTCTCTTTTGATTTTTCACCTTACTAAAAATATTGCTCTCACTCTATTTTTCTTCACAGACTATTTTATTTTATAGTCTATGGTATACCTCACAGAAGAAAAATACTCGTTATTTTTTTCTGTGGCTCTGTATGTTTCCTCTCTTTCCTGATGCAAAATGAAGGAGCTGAAGAGCTCCTTTTATAGACATGTTTGTCGTTCCTTTTTCAAGGTTGGTGGCCAAATTCCTTTGTCAAACAAAGCTGCCTACTTTGAAAAAATGGCTTGGCAGCCTTTGTTGAAAAGAAAAAGAAGGGGTTGGACTCCACAATTTCTTGAGCATATGGTATGTCTCCGTGTTTCCATTTGTGAAGGCATCTTCAAAATAAGATGAGTTTGTGACATGGTTTAGAGCCATAACTGCAGAGGCAGAGGTCTCTGGAGAAACAAATGCAGAATAGCGCTCAGAGTTAGTAGAGGCTCGTGAAGTATCCGTCATACTCATCGAAGCTGTGAAGGTGCGTTGTGGAAATCGTATAAGCAACTTTTCTGTAAAATGGTTCCAATCGAAGAACTGCTTGTTATGATACAACCAAGTAAACCATTTAAGAGCGTCACCATCAAGGTAGAAAAAAAGGAAGAGGTAGCCAGTCCTTCTCGTCAAAGCCAAGGTATGTGAAGTACAACTCTGCCCGAAAAATCCAGCTCTCTGGGTTGTCGTTGTTGTTACCACTGAATTTAGGTAGACACATAGCTGCTAAAGCACCAATGTAACAACCCAATTTCATTGTAACGTAACAATCGAAAATAGAACTAACAAGGAACTTGTAGAGCAACAATGAAATAGAATTAACAAGGAATTTGTAGAAACATTGAAATAGTAAAGGATAGATCAAGAAGATAACTTGAAGGAGATGAGAAGATAGACTCAATGAAAGGGGATGAGAGACTAGACATTTGTATGTTTTCTTACAATTTCCATAATCCTTATACTAAACATATGCCCCTTTTTAACTAGTTAGTAATTGGGCATGGATCCCAAATTAACCTTTGTGAAGGCCTTTTGATCTTGCTACTTCTTGGCCCAATAACCAGACCGGTGATATTGATATTCTTATTGAGTTGGTAGGTATATAACAGAGGTTTTATCTCATTTTTGAGAATGGAACTTCCTCATTCTGCATACATTTTCTTACAAATAAAAGTAGAGTCATTGTGTGATTTCATTATTGTCTTTTGAGTTCGCTGAAGTTATTGAAAATATGAGGTTGTGTTACTTTAACAAGTATATCTGTTTTATAATAGGAGAAAATAATCACAACCTTGGATACAGTAAGAGAAATTAAATTTCTTATAGACACACAGTGAGTTCTGTGGATTCGAATATTTTTTTTATCATTGTTTCTGGTTTTCAGTACATATGTTCATTACTAGTTTAATTTTGAAAATTTACTAAAAGTTTTGTGTTTATTACTTTCACAAAGTTTTGTTGTTAAAAAAAACAAAGGCTACTTGAATAGTTGAGGCAATAATTGAAGCTATATTTTGTTTTATGCACTTGTCCATATATCAACAGCTTATTCTTTTCTTCTCTCTCCTCATGGTTAACCTGTTTTCATTTTTTTTCTCTCGCTAAAATTCTTTTCTATATTATCTTATAGTTTTGAATAAGATATTTTCTCTTTCTTATTATATATTGTTAGAGATAAGGATAAGGTATCCCATGGTAGAGATATTTGCGGTCTTTATAAACTATGTTTGTGTAGTTAGCAGAATTATATCATTTTTTTTTCCAATAATTGAGAGATATTAATGTTACTGGTACAATCAAGACAACAATATTATCATCATGGTCTCTATCGCGATGGACAAAAATGCCTACACCAGATTTTGGAAGGAATTCTAAATCTCCAATCAGACCCTCAAGATTCATTCGGAACCCTACATGCACAAACCATGTATGCTACCTCAAGCCACTAAATTTGACGTTCCGAACTTAATAGAATCATCGAAAATCCGATCCGAGGTCTCCTTGACCTGAAATCTAATTAGACGCAATGAAATTAGTTTAGGACTCAAAAAGACCAAAACGCCCTTGGAATCCCTGAAAAATAGAAAAAAGATGCTTGTAGGCCTATAATCATCCATTGAAACCAACGGAACCATCAAAAATTCAATCCGTCTCCAAACTCAAATTGTTGACCAAAGTCAAATTTAACTCATTTAAAACCAAACTTTCTAACTTAAGACCCAAATTTCACGATATAACCCCGAATTCGAAAGCGAAGCCACTGTAATACTAATTTCCACATTTCGAAGCTGATGAAATTGACGGAATTTCATTCTGAAGCTCGAAACTCCAAATGGTACCGAAACTCACTTTTAACCAACTTAACCCTTTAAAATTCAGAAACTTACATATTTTTCAACCTTTTGACTATTTTCAAAATCAACCGAGTAAACTAATCAAATAACACCCAAGGAAGCTAACAGGAGGGATAAAGCGGTAATTTCTCAAGAATTTCTAAAAATGGACGTTACGATCATTACACTCACACACAGAGAAAAAATCCATTGAAAAACAAATCTGCTTCTTCAAAACTTATTCAACCATTGTGAATTACCTTTAGTAACGAAAGGTGTGTTTTTCTCAAACTATTAAGTAATAGTTTAGGTATGAAATTCAAAAAAGAAAGATAGTTTGAGTGTGTTTTTGACACTTATCTCTCCCAGAAACTAGTATTATTAAAAGTGCAAAACTCTAGAAATGCAAAGCTTGAGAGAGAAAAACATAACTTACATGAGTCATTTGTTTTAATCATCTCTAGGAATTCCTCACTGATCAGTACGTTGGAGATAACATGGATCTTAGGCCAGTATTCCCCCTTGTCATATTGTCAATGGGCAGTTGCCAATAACTAGTTTAGACAGGGAAGAGGGCATCCAAACTTGAATGAATTCAATGAATCATATTTTCATAAATGAATTTTGCCGCACTTAGTTAACATATAAACAACAACAGAATACAAAGGGAAACACTACATTCCGCAACATACAAATTAGGACACTAAAATGCAGGCTTTACACAAGTACTTGATCACCGGGGGCTATGAAGTTCTAGTATCATCCGAATATCCAAGCTCTGTTGTCCTGAGAATTCTCTGTTAGACATGAAGTTTGTAGTCATATTGATCACATAAAGGTCTGATGTTTGTTCTGTTATTAATCCAATAGTCTCCTCATCATGATTTTCCTGAGATTTAGACAAGGATGATGTTTGGTGAACTTCCTTAATCCTTCTAGCTCCATAGCAACTTCTTTCATCGTAGGCCTTTCTTCATCCGTTAGCCTAAGGCATCTCTTTGCAAGCTCAGAAACACCTTGGCATTGCTTGAAACTTCCTTCGCGTAGCACTTGTGTCTCGAGTACTTGAAACAAGCGGTTTTCCTTAATAGACCTGACAAAAAATGCAGCTACATTTCTCTCTTGTTCGGGTGCTGTAGTATCTAGGGGCATTCTCCCTGTCAATAGCTCAGCAAGAACGACACCAAAGCTATAAACATCACTCTTTTCTGTCAATTGACTTGTGTGGAAGTATTCAGGATCTAAGTAATCTAAAGTTCCTTGAACCAATGTAGTCACTTGAGTTTGATCTAACGACACTATTCTAGATGCCCCGAAATCTGATATTTTCGCTGTGTAATTCTCATCGAGTATAATATTTGTAGACTTCACATCTCTATGAATTACAGGGGTAGAAGCTGCAGAATGAAGATATGAGAGTGCACCAGCAGCTTCAGACGCTATCCTCAATCGATTTTCCCATGAAAGCCAGTGCATATGATCTCCACCATGGTGAATATGGTTATAAAGGGTACCTTTAGAGATGAATTCGTATACTAGTAGAGGCACTTCAGACTCCAAACAACACCCTAAGACTTTCACCACGTTTCGATGATTGACTTCTGAAAGAATGATCACTTCATTGATGAACAATTCTATTTGGCTCACGTCCATTGTTCTTGACTTTTTGATTGCAACTACATGTTTGTCCAGAAGTACACCTTTGTAACCGTACCATAACCACCTCAGCCTAGTGTCACGGGCCTAGAGTCTTGGCGTGCAGCACTGCGGCCGTGCGGTGTCCCATACCGCCCCAGACCAACCTGACCTTATAGCGTACCGACTGGCAGTCCGGTGGTCTAGAGAAAGGGAGTTGCATTAGAGGCATTGCGCCAAGGTCGTCGCACTAGGATACGATCATCAGCATAGTTGTTGGTGGATTTCTCAAGTTTCTGCTGCTGTAAAGATTTTAGCTGCATACTCCATACCACCCTCGTTCGATCGGAGTTTCTGCATGAGCATCAAACCACCATTTTTCTGAAAAAACTTCTCTTAGTCTTAGGAGCTTTCTTTTGATGCATAAGTATATCCATGTTGCACTGATGACCAAAGCCAAAAAGCCAAAGCACAAACCTGCAATGAATATATTTCATTCTATGTCAGAAACATTCTACAAAAGTCACTTAAATCTCGTTCCAGTATAATAGATTGTTAATTACATAGGAGAGGTAAACGGCACTAGGTGAGTCCAGTGCAACAAACTCGATCGAGAAAGAATGTAGAGGTTTCGAATCTGAGAACCCTCATTTTGGAGATCATCTGCTCAACCAACTCGGCCACCCTTGTAGGTACACAGTAACACCATTTTTATTTTAAGTGAAGTTGTCTGACTGGACGCTGAGTAGACTTACCAAGTGAGAGTTGAAGGATGGGTGACTTAGAGTTCCGAGGGATGCAACCGTGGCCATCCTTTCTGCCATCACCAATCTGACCATGTGGACAAGTGCAGGTGTAGCCTCCAGGAAAGTTATTGCATATTCCATCACAAGGATTCTCATTCTCGCATTCATTTATATCTGGCAATCAATCAAACATTAGAAGGAAGAAAGACTGTTTCTGATAGACCTCAGCTCAAAAGAGACACAAACTTAGAATAACCTAACAAATGAAAAATGCAATAATAACCAACTATATAAAATCATTCGGACATGGTAACTTTGGCTCAAATAGGTTGGAGCAACAATTTCAAACTCGAACCCAAAAAGTTAAAATCATGAATCTGGTCTTCTAGCGACTATGGCTAAATTGTATCTTACCTGTGCAACCTGGACTAATGTAAGGGTTTCCCTGGTATCCCGTATTGCAGCTGCAGCGATAACCTCCGAGGCCAGTCTCAGAATCCACACAAACACTATTTTCTCCACAAGCATAGTCTGATGATTTATTTGCCTCAGTGCAACTACCATTGCCTATAACCCAATCAATCACCACTGGGATTTCCTCTATAACCTTGTTTGCGAAACTTGAATTGGACAAATCTGAGCTATTGAAAATGAACTTATCCGGCTCAACAAGAAACTCGTAGCCACAAGGGTTAAAAGAGGATACATTTGTGTGGTTATTCAAACTCCTTGGTACACTCACAAAACTCTTCAAGCCCTTTGGGATTGAAGTCTGGCAACATCCAATCCCTGAGCAATATCCATCTATTATGTCCTCTTTTTTCGCAGCATAGAGAAATGCATCCACTTGTGAAGTTTCTCCCTCCATAGCTAAAAATGAGAGCCAAATCGTCGCACCCAACTACCATGAAGCTGTTGAGATCAGATAAGGAGAAAGATGTCAATTACAAGCTAAGGTTTATCGAGTCATCGTTGATCAACGCCCCTGTTTGATCAAAACACCCCCTCCCAACATTGTTCTTGACAAGTATGCGATCAAGTCCACCACTTCTAGATTTTTGCTAGAAAGAAAGGCTTTTGGAGGATTGAACGAAACATTGCAAGTGATATCAAAGGAATTATCCATCGAGTAGCCTGTTCCGTTACCAATACCAAAAGGAAATGGAACAGTTAAGCTCCCACATTTGCTTTCACAACCAGGTTTTGTAATGGTAGTAGCATTAGCTATGGATTTTGTTGCGAATTGTAACGATGAAACTGGAAATAAGCTGCATATTAGTATCATCAAGTGGAGGAAAACTATGTTTAGTAACATTTTCAGAAGAGAGATTTCAAGAAACGACAGACAAGTCAACCAACAAAGAATTTTAGATATTTGGCTAATGGAAAATGTTTTGAGTATTTAAAGAGAGGAAAGATCTAGTTAAGAAGATGTAATAGGTCATTAATTTGAATATGTTTAGAAATGTTCAAAGTTTTACCTAGTATACATGAAAAGAAATGATTAAGACTAATTGTGATTATTAATATTACCAAAAATGGTTCATACATCTCTTTTCCTTAAAAAAAGTCCTAGTTGAAACATTTGAAAGTCAGACAAACTGCCAATTGTGATTAAGAAATGATTAAGACTAATTGTGATGATTAGTATTACCAAGAATGGTCAATTTAGATGGAATCATCTCTCTAGGTAGGATTTGGTTCTTTATGAAAAACAATTTTGTTACAAGTTGTTTCACAATTAATAGTTGACTATGTAATTTGTTTTGTTATATACCTTAAACCTATTATACACATATTAGACAACACTAGTCTCTCGATACACGCTTTGCACGTGTACTCATCAATCAGCATTCAAAACAGTTATATAGAACTTTTGAAGAATTTAAGTAGAGATCACAAATCATAAGTCAAAATTAACACTCATACACGCTAAAAGAGTACGTCTAAATAGTTTATCCTTGATTTTTTTTAATTTAATAGTGTTTATTCAAACCCAACATAATAGAATAATAATTTACATGGCAACTTACACTATACCTTTGTGAAGGTGGAGAAACTATTTTCCAAAAATTTATGAAAAGAAAATATAACAATAAAGAAGATATAACAAATAACAGAAAAAATCTTACATAACATTTAACAACAATAATAAAAAAATAGAATGAGCTAATCAAAGTACCAAAAATAATAGACAGAACAATAAAATATAAGCAGATGATAAAAAAGAAATTTGGTAAAGCAATCAACGCATCATGGGTAAAAAAAAATTAGAATATCAAAATCATGACTTCAAACAGAATTCAAGATATTATATAATGATAATAAGTGGGATAAAATATAAAATTTAAATCTGGCACACCTCAAAAGTCATCCATCTATATGAACTTGTATAATATGAAAAGGCACCATAATATCGATTAATAATTTTGGGGAGTTACAAATATATACAATTAATAGAGAATTTATAAGGGAAGGAAAAAATTTAAAAGATAACACATGAATAGAATATTAATGTAGGAGAGAGAAGGAGAGGTGAAGGATTTTAAAACGTTTGATTTCTCAACTTTCTTTTAACTGAAATATAATTCAATTCTTTCTCTTCTATCTTGATTCTAAAATTTTTAGTGATGTAATTAAAAGAAATATTTCCAATTTACTAATATAAATTGTAATATATATAGTAATAATTAAGAGGATTTATAGTGTCGTAATTAAGGAATTCAAGTGCAGTTAATGGGCTCCAAATTTTATCATTGTATAATTAAAATACAGGAAATTTTATATATATACAAAAAAACAGTAATTAATTTACAATAAATATAGTATATGTTTTATTTACATAAAAAATAGTCCCAAATCTATACAATATAGTTTGTCAAAAGTTATAGAAAGTATACGCTACTATATAATATATATTATTTATATATAAATTATACTGTAAATATATATTATGATACACAATATGCACTGACTATACATGTCTTTACGGTGAAAGTCTTTTTTTTTTGTAATTATTTTAAGTGAAGCGTTCCTCAGTGTAATCATCCCATTACAATATATGTATTTACTTAAATATTTAATCATATTTTAATTTAGTGAAAGGACAAAATGGTAATCCAACTTTGAAGATTGAAGCTTTCTACTTTAGTAATACTAGTTCTCAGACACGTGCTTTGCCCGTGTGTCCTAAGAAAATAGTACACTGATAGAAATTAATAATAAAAAAATTCAAAATGCAATAGTATAAGTTGATATTGCTAAACGATTCTAGTATTCAAACTACTTCTTTGTTGAATGACGAATAATTATATATTATTTGAATCTATAAAATAGTGTAGAATGAGTTACATTTTGAGATTATTAGGTAAAAAGAAAAGACATTAAAAAAACCCCTTCAAATGTAGCAGCACAACTTACTTTAACACCTAAACTATACGGGTATTTAATATATCCCTTAACTACTTTCAAACAATTTAATTATCCCCTAAGAGTTGACGTGGCAGAGAGAGTGAATACACTCTCTTGAAAGCGCGTGAAAAGATTAAAAAAAAGGCTTGAATATATAGAAATTAAATACTGACATTTTTTTATTGATCAATTATAATTAATGTTTTAAAATTTTTTTTGATGTATTTACTTTTTAATAAATGTAAAAATTTGTTTTATAAATTGTGGGTCCCCTTTTGAAAAAAATTTAATTCTTTTTCTTGCTATTTTATTGTCTTCACCAATATATTCTTTTCTCCATTGAAGCCCACCTCTATCTACTATTTCCATCCTACTATTTCCTTTCGTAATCCCAAAATTCAACACTTATATCATATTATTAACATTGATTTTGCTCTATATTATTGAAAAATCAATTTCACAAATATAAAATTTCTTGAATTTTGAATCACCCATTTTAATCTTAAATATTTGTGACTGTTGAGAAGTCTCACACTTCCTGCTTCAATATGTAAAACACACAGTGAAGAACAAATGCCCAAAATCTCATGGAGAGATCTGTGAGCTCAGAGAGGCAATCGAGAAAGAGATATAGAGAGCAGTTGGGAAAATCCCTATTTCCTTTCTTCTGAGAGAGAAGTTATCAAAGAGTAAAGTGAAATTCACTGTACACTGGCCCTTTTATACTACTGCACAGCTTAATTAACTACTAACTGAATCCTTAACTATTCACCAACTGCAGTTATCAAATTAATCAACTAATCCCACTACTTTCAACAATGACCAATTAAAAATTGTGGGTTCAAATTTCAAAACGATTAAAAGGAAAGTTTCATAAGTTAAGCGAATCTATTTCACAACACCAATGATAATGAAGAGGAAAGTAGCGATTGAAGTTACTTTGATAGAAGCTCAAACAATTATGTCACTGAAGGCCAAAACGAATCATGAATGTATTTTGATTTTTGGTCTTGACATTTGTACGTTACTGATTTTTGTTAAATTACAAATTGAAGGTCTTTCTTGAGTTCGTCAAAATATCTGTAATGCTATGTCTCTCTATTTTCATCCTTGTTATAGATATTTAAACTTACTATGGATATAAAAAAGTGATTTTAGTTTCTAATTTGAGTGATGAAGAGGAGGAATAAAAAAAGAGCAGTAAGTATTGAAAATGGGGAAGAAGAAGTAGAATAAGGAAGAAGGAAGAGGTGGGGGTGGGGAAAGGGAAATATAAATAGGTCCCATTTTAAATTTTGATTATAGAAAATGTATTTTAATATATTAGTTAGTGTAAATTAATTTTTAAAAGGTGTTAAAGAAAAAGGGTGAAAAAAGAAAAAGAAATAAATAAAATTAGTGACATGGTTCTGACATGACTATGTTGTGATGCTTACGTAGCTGGGACATGGCAAATGAGAGGTATTTAATTTACTTTAAAGTTGTTAAGAGGGTATATAAACACCTGTGTAGTTTAAGTGGTAAAATAAATTGTGCTATCAAGTTTGGGGGGCCGGGGGAGGGGGGGGTCATGTCTTTTCTCTTAGGTAAAAACATATGGATTCATCCAAAACTATGAAATCATATATACAAAAGCAAGGATCGTTGGACATGATTTTTGAGATAAATATAAATAAGTACAATTAAAAAAATTACTCTTCTGCAAAAGTCAATTGACACAAACCAGTGTCACAAAATTTATATATATTTGCTGCAAAAAATATTTCCAAACATAAAGTACATAGAGTAGCATAATATACTTCATCGATTCAATTTGAACTTCAATAAGTACTAATAAAACCTCCAGTATGGCCTAAGGTTAGTGCCTCTAACAGGCACAAAAATATATATATTTTCATGATCATTCATAGAGAATAAATCAAATAAAATGAACACATCTTTATAGAAATCTTCAACTTGTCAGTATATATTTAAAGATGAGCCACGGAGGGGTTATACATACTTTAGAATGACTTCCATTTATGCTAAGTTGATTAGTGAGAAAACTTTAAGATAACAAATGAGATGATTCATTATCTAGATAAATTGGTAATGGAAGAAAATCAAAAGTTTTTCAGTTTATTATTTTTTCATTAGTTAACCAATAATTATAATAACTGAAACAAACATTTAATATTGAAATTAAAAATGTAGCTAAATTTACTACATATATATTTAATGGTATTATTTTAATATAACAACTTTAGAAGGTTATTTTGGTATTTCAACTTTCAACTTTTTTATTGCCACTTTTAGTGATATATGATATGATGATATGTATACATCATAGCATGAGGATATTTCACTCTCACCCGATACTCGTTTTAGAGCCTGACTAATTTAGAGTTAAGCCAGAAAGTTCCACTTTGAGAGTGAAAGCGCTTCCTATGAAAAACAACTTCATTTCAAGAGCTCGGACCTAAAATCTCTGCGCTATTGATGTCTTGGTAGAGGAAGCAACTATTTAAATGAAAATGCTAAACAGAAAAATTTCAGTTGACTTACATATGAGATTGACAAAACAGTTATGTTGCTTGAACTTATGACCTTCTAGTCACATGATAATAACTTCGTCAGCTAAACGAAAACAACAACAACAACAACAACATAGCCCAGTGCCTCAAAAGGCTCCCGCTCATTGCGGGGTGAGGGGGGGTCGGATGTACGCAGCC
>JAOTQR010000007.1:22913186-22924644 GCA_025774065.1 Solanum ossicruentum
GCCATTTTGCTTTATTCCATCATACTCCAAGGCCAAAAAATAGTTAATCTTTGGCTCCATCCGAGATTGATGGAAAAGCGCCAGCTAAACGAAAGCTTAAGGAATTTTTTTTTTCATGTGTTTGACCGATAAAAAAGAACCACACCACATGTGAGAAAGCAAGTTGAGGAAGTAATCAAGAAAATAAAGCAACATTTTTGCTAACAACTTGAGTTTTTAGATGAGATGGTCACATCCTTCAATACCGACTATCAAGGTGTATCAACCTTCTTCTCAAAAATTTTCAAAGATACGAGCAATCACAAACTTTTGATATCATGTTAGGTTAATGGCTAGTGCAACATCCATGATATCAACTAGAATGATATGACATGGTTCTAGAAAAAAGAGAACAACATATAGTTTTATTCGTTTTGGTTTCACGAGGTGTTCTGTAGCCACTTTGGGATCCGACTAATCTGTACCCATGCCAAGAAGTCTCACTTTGTAGGTAAAGCGCTTCCTACTAAAGATGATTCCTTTTTCAGAGCTTAAACTCTCAACCTATGGTTAAGAATGGAGGGTTAAACCTTTTGTGGTAACAGATGCTACTATCATTTCAAAGAAGAAGTTGACAAAGAAACTGTTCCTCGTCGCCTGTTAAAAGAGTATCAACACAAATGATTCTACAGTTGTAACCTACCAACATTATCAGGTGAAAATCTTGATTACAAAAGAAAAATGGCTTCTCAGTATTTCTTCAGCATGAAACTTATACACTCCACGACACTTAAACCTCCAAATTATTACAGATACATGACTTCTGCTTGGAATGCCTCACCAGTATTCTCAAAAAGTAAAGAACAACTCAACAATCAGCTACATCGGCGTTATTTGTCATCTCCAATTCCCCATAACATCAGGGCCATAGTTTATTCAGATGTGCATCTGATTTTGAAATTACAAAAAGTCTAACATCATATACATTTCCTTTTCGTATAACCCCTTCCCACTTCCTCTCTCTCTATAATGCAGAGATTTGCAAAACATAAAGTCATACTTCTGGTTTTTACACTTGCGGACATCTAAGTTGAGACTATGTAACAGTACACGATTTTCTTTCTTTCACCTGATGCATTGTGTTGAAGTGGCCAATTGATGCCTCCAATTCCAAAAACAGTTCATTGATAGCAACCAATTATGAGGACAATGATTTCTAAGGGTTCTTAACTAATTCATCTCCAGCTTTGTCAACATCTGCGTATATCTGTAAGAGAAGTTATCGGATATATGAACTGAAAGCTCGTGTCCCACAGGCCACAACATTGAAAATTACTCTAATGATCAAGTCATGTAACACTAGTCCTTTGGCTGTTAACTAGGAAAGTGAAAACAATGTTTTCCTTGTTTGATTTAAGACAAGAAAACAGAGGAAAGCATAGAGAAATAAAATTTACACACAACATTTATCTTCAATGTCCAAAGTATTGGGTTCAGATTGACCCACAACTATATAGTAGCATCCACCCTGGCTAACCAGCACATGTATCGGAAATCTTGAACAAATGATAACTGTACAAATCGAAGAAATCACTAGATGTTTTTGTTGGAATGTGAACTGGAAGAACTCATTATGACTACCAAACCACACCCTCCACAGATACAAGGGAATAAATAGTAAGTAAACTAATTAAATAAACTATTCAGTTACGAATCACTAACGACAATCATCATAACTAATTATAAAATATATCATTAATTATTGTCATTGTTCACTATTACCATTAGTTATCATTATAGTACACCACAAACTATTAGTTGCAACCCACCAACTATGATCAACAGCCATTATTAATCACTATTGTTAGTCAGTCATCATCATTAGCTACTACCTACATCCTTCACCATTGCCATCATCTTACAACTACCACTTCCAATAGTCAAATGATTGCTAATTTTTTTTTAATTTAATATTTTATTTAAATTTATATTTATGAATTTTAAATAACGACAAGCTTTAAACATTCATGTGTTGAAAAAATAGTGTTAATTATTTAGTATTCAGATCTTAAGATAACATCTTAATATTCAAATGCAAAGGTCTTAATGCTAACAAAAACAAATGAAATCTTACACAAGTAAACCACTTAAAATAAGTCATTAGATAAGTCAAAATGTCACACTTGCTCCAATGGAAGCTGATATGCATAATTAAAGAAGGTAATATACTTTATGTGATTAAAGCCTTTACAGCATAGACGCTTGAGAGCATGCACAAAACCTTTTTCAAATGTCACATCTCAGAACATTGAATGTTACCTCCAACCTAGAAGATATATTTCTGAATTAGAAGTTAGAAATTTTACATGTTTTTCCTAAGGTGGACAATACACAAGACTATAAATACAGGTGCCTAAGTCACAACTAAAAGATATCTGAGCTTCATTCACAATGATGCCCTTTTTTCTTTTACATTTGAACTAAAACTCCTAAAATAGACTAGAAGAACAAGCCTGCCTACTTGTATGTGAGTTGTAACCGCTCTAAACACATTACAATAACAATATCTATCCTTCTTCATTGTAATCCTCGTCTAATCCTTGTTTTAAGTTAGCCAGTTGAATTGGATCGATGGGCATTTTTCCATCTCGGATAGAGACCATCCAGGGATTTCCTCATGCTTCACTTCAGAAGGCAGTGCTGCTGCTGTTGATGACGAAGGGACTTCAGATGGTATTGGTGTGGTTTCTACACTCTCGTTTAAATCAATATAGAGATCGAAGTTTCTAGCAGGGGCGATGACTTCTGAGGGACATTTCGCAGCTAAAATTTTGAATCTGCTGCTGGTTCTGCTACATAGTCCACCAACCTTTCATCATTTTGCTTTGGATTATCATCATCCTTTTGATGTGAAACATCAGCAGCAGGGTCTTCTAGTTTCTCGCTGTGAACATTGGAATCTGATGATAATCAATCTACAACGAGGAAAGAGCAAATGAAGAAGAATCAGTGAGAAGAAAACTTGGAGAAGAAGAGAGAGAGCTCAGTGAAAGGGAGAGCTTTCCCCTTTTCATATATCTGAAAGTGTAGAGAGTTTACAGTAATGAGAGTGTGTGTGTGTGTATATATATGCTAGGTTCTAATTAACTAACCAATCATTCTAACTAATTGCTAACTACCTCATTAACTATTAATTGACATCTAACAAACTAACTCCCTGTTAACTACTTTGCTATATCTTCAACATCCCCCCCCCTTCAAGCTGGGTAGTGTAAACAAGTTTAACACTCCTAGCTTGGATAAGAGACATGTGTGTTGTGATCTACTCAAGGCTTTAGTGAATAAATCTGCCTCTTGGTCCTTGGATACTACATGAGATGTCTTGATTGTGCCATCTTGAATCTTCTCCCTTATGAAGTGTAAATCTATTTCTATATGCTTAGTCCTTTCATGAAATATAGGATTAGCAGCAATTTGAATTGCGGCCCTACTGTCACTGATCAGCTGCACTGGAGTTCTAACATCAATCTTCAGCTCTCTACAGTTTCCTACTAGCTATAGCACCTCTGAAATAGTCGCAGCCATGCTCCTATATTTTGCCTCTGCTGAGCTCCTAGAGATAGTGCTCTGCTTCTTTGATTTCTAGGAGATTAAGGAATTACCCAGCTTTACTACATAACCAGTGATTGACCTCCTTGAGTTGGGGTATCCTGCCCAGTCTGCATCACAAAATGTAGTTAATTATGTTGCCTTTTCTGAGCTTAATAGGATCCCTAGGCCTGGTTCATTCTTTATATACTTCACCACCCTGTATGCTGCTTCCATGTGGGATCTTTTAGGCCTCTGCATAAATTGACTTAGTATGTGGACAACATATGTTATGTCTGGTCTGGTCATGGTCAAGTACAATAGCTTTCCAATCAATCTTTGATATGGTCCTGGATCTTCTAGCTCAACATCTGTCACCAAGTTACCTACATGTTTATCATACTCTACTGTGGTAGCCTTTGATTGCATTCCGTTGGAGTGCTTATTGGTTTAGATCCTGACAGTCCTAATTCATTGATCAACTCAAGTGCAAATTGTCTTTGTTTCATGAGAATTCTTTCTTTTGATCTTGCTATCTCAATTTCAAGAAAGTATTTCATCTCACCCAAGTCTTTGATTTTGAACTTCTTCTGCAAGGCTGCCTTGGCTTCTTGGACCAATGTGTGATCATTGCCTGTGATCAGCATATCATCAACATATACTAGGATGATCACTATACTATCTTCCTTATTTTTTGTGAACAAGGAGTAGTCAAAATGACTTTGTGTGAACCCTGAGCTGGTCAGAACCTCAACAAGCTTCAAGTTCCATTGTCTTGATGCTTGTTTGAGTCCATATAAGGATTTGTGCAATCTACATACTTGCTTACTCCCCCCCCCTCCCCCCGACTGCCAAAGCCTGGCGGTGAAACCATGTAAACCTCTTCTACCAAATCACCATGGAGAAATGCATTGTAGATATCCATTTGGTGTAGACACCACTGATTGGCAGCAGCCATTACAAGAACTAGCCTGATAGTAATCATCTTAACTACAGGGGAGAAGGCTTCTTGATAATCTAGACCTTCTTGTTGAGTATATCCCTTTGCTACTAGTCTGGCTTTGTACCTTTCAACAGTACCATCAGCTCTATACTTCACTTTGAACACCTATCTGCATCCTATAGGAGTCTTACCAGGTGGAAGATCAACCATGGACCAAGTGTGATTATCCTGTAGAGCAGTAAGTTCCAAGTTTATGGCATCCACCCATAAGGGATCTGTAATTGCCTCATCATATGATTGAGGTTCTCTGATAAGGGCAATCTTGGATAGGTAGGCTTGATAATGTGGACTGATTGGTATGATATATGTAGGATTGCATGGGGTAGAGAGACTGTGGGATGCAGTGGCTGAGTTTGGCTTGCCACATACATAGTCATGTAACCAAGTAGGAGCATTTTTGGACCTACTTGACCTTCTGGGAGCAATAGGAGTCTGTAAAGGAGTAATGTCAGGTGATGGAGGTGTGGGCAAGTGGTGAGAAAGTGTTGGAGGATTAGTAGGAGTGGGAGGATTGGATAATATGGGTGCAGGAATGACTAAAGGTTCTGTGTTAGGTGTAGTGAGGACTTCATTTGGAAACAACTACAGCTTCTTGTCCCTGATTATTTGAAAGGGGAAGATATGTTCCTTGAAGATTACATCTCTGCTGACAAAAAAGATGTTAGTGAGCATGTTAAAAAGCTTGTAACCCTTGTGTGGAGGAGTATCCCATCAGCACAACAACAACAGATCTTGGAGAGAATTTATCTCCATTATGGAGATTAGTTGGAAAACATAGACAACCAACAACTTTCATGTGATGTAATGATGGGGTTCTACCATATACTATCTCAAAAGGGGACTTTCCAGATAGAACCTGTAGTGGCAACCTATTAATTACATAGATAGCACTGAGAACATATTCATTCCAGAATTTAAGTGGAAGGAAACCTTGCAAACAAATGGCTCTAGCAACCTCCAAAATATGCCTGTGTTTTCATTCAACCAAACTATTCTGTTGAGGTGTGTGTATACAAGAACTCTGATGAACAATACCAAGGGAATGAAACAGACCAGTGCAATTAGAATTGAAAAATTTAGTGCCACTGTCACTTCTAAAGATCCTCACTTGTGCACCAAACTGAGTTTTTATCAACGCAAAAAACTGTCTAAGAATGACAATAACATCACTCTTCATCCTCAACATATACACACATGTCATTCTACTACAATCATCTACTAAAGTAAAAAAAAAAAAACCTACAACCATCATGACTAATGACCCTATATGGACCCCAAACATCTCCATGTATAACAGAGAAGATGTCATTGCTTCTACTAGGACTGCTAGGAAATGGCAGCCTAGTTTGCCTAGCCAGTGGGCAAATATTACAATTTTGAATATCAGTGGAGTCTCTCTTAAGCTTCAGTGTAGGAATTTGGTGCAACACTTTGATAGGAGTATATCCAAGTCTTCTGTGCCAGATTTCCATGTCTTCACCCTTATCTACACCACCATTGTTGATTAAGTTGGCACGTATTGTTTTAGCACTTCTTTCCTTCTTCATTAGCAGCTGAATTTTGTACAAACCATCAACTTCTCCACCAATCCCCTTCACTACTCCATTGAACAGGTCCTGCATAACACAGAGATTAGGGAAAAAAGTGACAACACACTTTAAATCTCTGTTAGTTTGGACACTGATAGCAAGTTATGTTTAAACTCAGGAATGCACAGTACATTTGTAATGGTATCCTCATTATTTAGCTTGCATTTTCCCACACATGCTATGTCTAATGCATTACCATCTGGCAAATACACTCTCCTAATATTTTTCTCAGTAATCTGACTAATTCCCTCCAACAATTCTTTACTATGAACCATAGGATTGGAAGCTCCAGAATCTATTATCCATTTCCTAAAAGCTGCACCGTTGGTTGTCAAAAAAACTTGATGCATACCTGTCTTGTCTGAGTTAGAAGGAATTTCCTTGTGAAGCATTTTCAGAATATGATCATATTGCTCCTGAGTAAACAACATTCCACCTCCTTGACTTGAGTTGCATATAGACTGAGAAGATTCTGTTTGTGATGGTGCTTTACATTGGAGAGGTTCATGTCCAACTGAGTTGGCCACTACATTGGTTGTGTACTGTGATGAATATTCATTCTTCTTCTTATATTTATGATCTGTTGGGTAACCATGGATCTTGTAACAAGTCTCCTTTGTGTGTCCTCTCCATTTGCAATATTCACAAAACAAGTGTGCATTCTTTCCTTTATAGTTTCCTCTATCATAATGGCTAGATAAACCACTCTGATTTCCTTTGGTTGGATAGCCAGATCCACTAGAATTATGTTGACTCAAGGCTGTTCTGTTGCTGAACAAGGCTATACCACCTGAATCCTCAGTTGATTTTCCCAAATTTCTCTGACTCTCTTCAGATATCAACATTGCATGTGCCTTGTTGATGTTGGGGACAGGTATCATCATTAGAATTTGGCTCCTTGCCTATGAATAGGTCTCATTCAAACCTGTAAAAAACTGTAGCAAACGTTGGTACTAATAATGCTCCATATACTTTCTTGATCCTGCACATTCACAACTAGGGCAAGGCACTAACGAGTCATACTCTACCCACAGATCCTTCAATTTAGTGAAATAGCTTGAGACAAACAAGGTTCCTTGTGTCAATTTTGTAATCTCCTTATGCAATTGGAAAATTCTAGAACCATTTTCCTTATGAAATCTTTCCTTTAAATCACTCCAAACAGTAGACGCATTAGAAGCATATGCTACACAGCTAATCAAATCACTGCTCACCGAGTTCATAGTCCATGATAGAACTATGACATTCACTTTCTCCCATAAATCATGAAGTGATGCCTCAAGTTTGTCCTTTTTGCACGTCTCCCATTGACAAACCCCATTTTACTTTTTTCTACTAGTGCTATTTTCACAGATCTACTCCATAGGGCATAGTCTCTAGACCAGTCAATTGAAAAGAGATTAGTGAACTACCTGGCGTATCGCAGGCTTGTAGAAACAAAGGATGATTTGCATCAATTTTTGTACTCAATCTAGTGGTTCCTCTTTCAGCATTAGCTTCTCCAGTTTCCGCCATTGTTGATTTGACCTAGCTCCGACTGAGAACTTCGATTGACATAGTTCCAGTCGAGCTTCTACATGACGTCTTCAATGGTATGTGGTGTGCACATCTTCAACCTACTCTGATACCATGATCACAATCAATCTACAATGAGGAAAGAGCAAATGAAGAAGAATCAGTGAGAAGAAAACTTGGAGAAGAAGAGAGAGAGCTTAGTGAAAGGGAGAGCTGTAGAGAGTTTACAGTAATGAGAGTATCTATATATGCTAGGTGCTAATTAACTAACTACTCATTCTAACTGCTAACTACCTCATTAACTGTTAATTAACATCTAACAAACTAACTCCCTATTAACTACTTTGCTATATCTTCAACAGAATCACCTTTGTCTACTGCTCGTGCACCTCTACCACGGCCTCTACCCCTACCTCTGCCTTGTCCCCTCCCAGTACCACTGTTGTTTGCAGTCTCATTCTGTGATTTAAACAAAAAAAGTGCAAATTCATAGAAGAAATCAGACTACATACAGCATTTGATGTTTAACTTGGTCAATGTCTGAACTAACAAACAGGCTATCTATGAGAACCCAAAATTTAAAGGAATAATAACTTAACCAAACAAACTTATACACTATATTTATCAATCATAGTGAGTCAAAAAAATATATATATAGTCCAAACATTCCCTGTAACAGTGATGCAACTCTGAAATTCCAGCTGTATCAATGATACAAGAGTTCCTGAAATTTGCTTTGCATCAGTGATGCAATAATTTACTCTTTATCAGTCATACTGTATGACTCATACAACAGTTCGTTCCGTATCTTGTGATGTATCACTGATACAGAGAGAATTTAAGACTCTCACTACATGTGGTACTTATCCAAAATACCACTATGTTTGGTAGTCAGGCCTCAAATTATCCCTATTTCTGAAAATTTTCTCAAATTTAAACCCAACACCATCAAAAAGGAATAATCTCCACTGGCACAAAACTCATCACGGGCAAGAAAAAATATCATAGGAAGTACAATTTTCTAACTTTCTTTTGGTGGTCGATTCAACACCTGCATCTGATCCACCTAGATCAGGAACGCCTTGAGGAATCAAACACATTATAGCTCTGGATACAATGTTTCTTGTGAAGTAGATGGACCAATTTAGCTAATAACCAGAGAACAAATACGAATGGAAAGAATTCATAGTTTTTGCTCCTTTATTGAGGGTGATCTCATATGTACGGTCACAAAGATTTCAAGAGCTTTTGCTGAATATAACATTGACAAACACGATAGGATAAACAAAATGAAATGCACGATGATAGATACCAAGAAGCAAAGGAATAAATAAGGGTAAGCAGATATTAACCAAATACAAAAATAAACTCATTGAAATGGAGGACTTACAGACTTAAAGAGGAACAGCCAAGGCAATCCTCCCCACGTCCTCATCATCTTGCATAATCTTTTTAATCCGAGCCTGCAAATAAATGTCAATATTAGACTAGTTCAAATCCTTGATTCAGCAACTTAATCAACATAGAAGCTAACTTCACAGAACAATAGCTGATGAGACTTGTAAGCAATTTATTCATGTCCAGATGTCACCATGCAAAATTTTTTAAATAATAGCAAGAGCTAGGTGTCAAATTCCAACTAACTCAATTCTTCCCTCGAAAGTCTGTTTGTTAAGGAGGAAAACATTTTCTGGAGAACAAGTTATAAAAGTGGCATTCTAAGTATATTGTCTCCTCTAACCCACCCAAGCCACGTCCCACCCCCCGCCACCCTCGAACACCCACTCCTCATCCCATCCCTCCTCTATAGTGTTTTGCAAGATAATATATAAATGCTCTTGGGATAATAATTTTTTCTTGCCTATTTATCGAATACCAGAAAATAATTAAGAAATCCATTTATTTTCCAAGAAAACATTTTCTAGGAGATCATTTCCCATGGATAACATTTTGCTTCATACCAAATACACCCTAAATCGCAGGCATCCACAGAAGACCCTCCAAATACACCTTTGTTGATCCATGCTCATTTCCCACATTTAGTTTGTATTATATGTCTACACTTAAAAAAGTCATATCTCAACTACCCATTCTAAAATCATGCAATCCAACCAAGTGCTTAGCTCCTTACAAACACCCTGAATCAGAAACTTGCTTTGAAAATTAAATCTAAACATCACTGCTTTCTCCCATAAACAAAGCTAACTAACCATCACAGCTCGAAATTGGTTAAGCAATAGTCGCTTTAAGATGGAACTTCCTAATCTAGTTTTTCTTGTGGGAAAGCTGTCATCCACTTTGAAAGTTCTTTCCAAGCTCAGGTGAAATTCCAGTCGTAGAACTACTTTAATGATTTCTACTTGTGGTTTCCCAAGAAAAACTACTTTTACAGCTTCAACGAATTGTTTTTGTTCCTATCACCAACAATTACAGAGCACTGACTACTTAAGCATGGTCATAATTCTTCATTTACTACTGAGATGACCTACCCACTGGTTTCGAGAGATCAAAACCACACTTCATCTACCTCAACACCTAGAAATAAGAAAACATGTGCTTTCTTTCCTTTTTTCCTTGTTTTGCGGAGCACATCATCTAATACGCAACCTATAACCTGTTTAACAATTAAAATCCAAACAAACTAAGTAAATGACTCACTAAAATAGAAACAAGACGACACCCAGGAGCCAAACAAGAAATCATACTCGAGCTCCACCTTTTCAACTGATAATATAATAAGTACATATCCATACTCAAGCCATATCCTGAATCTTACAAATTTGACCATTATATTCAGTCAATAACCTATAACTATCTCCAACACGTCAAAGTTCACATCTTTACTCCTACAAAAAGAACTAACAAAAAAAACAAGAAATCATACTAGAGCTCCACCTTTTCACCATACAACAAAATCAAATAGTAGACTATAGCAACCCATCTTGAGATGATAAGTCCCACATCGGCAAAACACAAGAAAGATGTTGGGTATATAAATAAAAAGCTAAGCCAAAAGGATAAATCCGTGATAGGCTAAGCCCAAGAGCAGACAATACTTCACAATTTTGGCACAAGTCGTTACATAGACATACAAACTCAGCTATAACTATTGTTGGGAATATGAAGCGATAGCGGAAGCGTGATAAGGATCGGGATTGATATTGAAAAGTATAAATAAGTTGGGCAAGGTAATAAATGGAGACATGGATTCAACATGGTTCACCTGATAAGGATCGGGATTGATATTGAAAAGTATAAATAAGTTGGGCAAGGTAATAAATGGAGACATGGATTCAACATGGTTCACCCAATAAATAGGCTACATTCACTGACAACGACGAGCAAAATATCACTATAATGGAGAATTGTACAACAAAACCTCACTGAGCCTAAGCACTACGAGGATATAATTTTTGTATATCACTCAGTGATATATGTGGAGTAAAAAAATAAAAGGAGTATTACAACACTCACAAAATACACAATTTATGTCTTATAGAATTCTTAAACTCTCTACATATTTTTTTCTCTCCTTGGTGTTATTACAATGAAGGTGAATTTGACAAAAGGAAAGGATTGGTGGCCAACCTTCCACCAACCATTTTCCTGCCAATTTTGAAATAATTCACCTACAAAATTTGACAAAAGGCAAGGGTTGGTGGCCAACCTTCCACCATCCATTTGCCTACCAATTCTGAAATCTGAGAGTTGCCAAGTTTGACAAATCTTGGTTTGTCAACAAATGTAGGCTGACAAGATCTTGGGCCAGATTTCAACAATCTCC
>JAOTQR010000007.1:22933759-22944112 GCA_025774065.1 Solanum ossicruentum
CACACGTGCGGATTTTTATTTATTTATTTATTTATTATTTTTTTTATTATTATTTTTTTTATGAATTATGATTAAAAATTGTTAAAAATAAAAATAAAGCCCGTGAATAATTTAACATATTAAATATGAAAAACCCGGACAAAATTGAGTGTCAACAAATATTTTAAGACAACTTCTATAAAGGGGGATTAAAATAAGATGTTGACTCTTAAATTTAGATCAATAACCAAAAAAAGAAATACAAAGATGAACAATTGAAAAGATGACAAATATACCTTTTTTTCCCTTAAAAAAACAACTCCCTTTTTTATATTAATTTCATTATCCCCTCACCTCTTCTTTCCCAAAACAATTTGCCAAAAATACCCAATTTCTCTCTTTTTTTTAAGAAAATTATTTTTTTAAATGTCATTATTACTACTCACCTCTTCTTTCAACATTTTTGCCACGTCATTTTTGCCACATCATTTTTTGTCGTAAACTTATTTTTCACGTGAAGGCTCGTGTGTTAGCTCATCTAACACAGCTTCTATCATACTACAAACCAAAAATGAGTTAAAACCTTTACTTAAGCAAAAAATAAAAGAGGTTACAAGACGTGTTTAAAAACGTTTTCTCAATAAAATGCCAAACACAATTCCCGAGGCAAACACTTTTCCCACTTCCCCCACCCCCACCCCCCCACACTATCCACCCCCTTTTCCAACTCATTCTAAAATATGGGAAGAAGCCTTAAATTGGTCCATTAGTTTTTCATTTCAGTCTCCGTTTGTTTTATATTAATTGAATTTTTAGAATTTTTCTTATGATTTAAAATAGTTGAATTATTCAAAATTAAAATTGAAAATGTTTGAAATTATTAATCTTTCAGTAAAATTTTATATTTTTTAGGAGATAAATTATAGTACTTGAAAAAGTTATATTTATAATTTTATAAATAAAAAATGTGATATAAATTATGTTAAATATTTTTCTTACTATACGTGCAATATATGTGTGTATTGTTTCAAGAATTAAGTTAATATGAAATGGACAAGTTCTCTTTTTTCCCTGACTATGTGTGTATGTATATATATATATATATATGTGAGACAATGCATTAAGATGAAAAGAAGAAATTTTTAAAATTTTTGAGAATGAGTAAAATAATAAAAAATATGATAAATAAAAGGGTGTTATTAGATAATTATTTCTTAAATTTTGAAGTTTTTTTTAACTTGTTCAAAATAGTTGAACATTTCAAATTTAGAGATGAATAGTTATAGCTATTTTCCTGTTTATTCATAAATTATACTACTTGAAAAATCTATATATATGATTTTATAAAAGATAATAATGAAAAGTATGATAAAAATTGATATATCATACTTAAATATTTTTTGTAATACACGTATGTATTATTTCACAAATTAAATTAATATGGAACGGAGTGAGTTTTCTATATTTCCTTCTCTCTCTTTGTCTGTGTGTATAAATACCGTTCTTACAATCACTCTCTTACACCGCATTTTTTTCACAAATATTTTTCTTTCTTCTACTCACAGTGTGCTTGCATCGGTCCATCCGTAGCATTTCTCTAGTGTTACAGGTAGTCTTTTGCTTCTCATTTTCTTTAATCAGTCTTCAATGGAGATTTTGGTTGTGAGGTTGAGCTGAATTGTCTGCTTTTTTGAATGCCCATTTGGTGAATTTTACAAAGTTGTTTACTTTTCTTTTTTTTTTTCTTGGTTGTGTGTTTAAGGGTTTGGGGATTCTTGGTTGAGTTGAATTGTTTGTTTTTTGAGTGCTTTAATGGAGGTCTGTCTTCTTTCTTTGTAATGGTAAATTGGTTGTTGAAAGGAATGTGTATTGTGTGCATAAGCATTTGAGTTTTTGTTTTTACGCACCTCACTTAGTTCCTTCCGCCCGCTTTGTTCAAGAGCTTTCTGTCTACAGATTAAGCCTTTACCATGGTGCTAATTCGTTCGCAATTCAGTTGATATATATGCCACCTCCTGCAAGTAAAATGTACCTTGTTATTCTGTCCACCTCGCGATTGTGTCGTTTAGAACTCAGTTGACTGCTTTATGATATTTATGCCACCTCCTACAAGTAAAATGTACCATGTTATTCTTAGCTCTTTCATTCACCACTGCTCGAGTGATGAGTTCCTTTTATGGACAAGTCAAAATTTCTAATTGTAGAAGTTGCACGGGTTTGCTTCGGTTTAATTTTAGTGCTGTCTGTATGTTTGTTGGTTCGGTAAATGAAACTTTGCTATAGCAATTTGGTTCATTTGCTAATTACTTATGCTAATGTGGGCTGGTTCAAAGAGTTAAAATCGCTTGATTCTTTGCTCCTAATTACCTGATCTTGTTGAAGTTTGCCTTAGTTGTTTTCTGACCTAATCAGCTCCTACTTTTTTGCAGGTCTTCTGTAATGATGCCTAAAGTGGCTTGGTCCAGGTTGAAGGATAAAAACGTGAACAAAGAACCACCCAAAGTTGGTTCAAAGTCTTCTAGTGCTAATGCTGGTGCTAGGGTTCTTCCCAGTGGATACAATCCTCTTCTGGGGACATTCCAAACAGCTGATGTTCTCCATGATGATGGTCGTTTTGGAGTCATTGATGAGAGAGATGACTCTGACGGAGATGGTGGAAAGGATGAAGCTTGTTCCAATAATGATAGCTGGTCTGGTGTGGAGGAGAGCAAAGAAAAAACTTCTAATCTTTCTCTCCGACAAGAGAACTTAGTTGGCGCTGATAGTGACAAGTGGGAAAAAATCCGTCAGAAGAATGAGAAGAAGCATCAACGTCAGAAGGAAAGGCGCGCACATGAGCTGCACGAGAAATGTAGTGGCTATCTCATGTCGAGAAAGCTTGAAACTATTGCTGGGCAGCTTGTGGCTATGGGGTTCTCCTCGGAACTGGCAACTATGGCTCTTATTCTGAATGAAGGAAAAGTAGAAGAATCAGTAGCATGGTTACTTGAAGAAGGACGCAGAAAAGCAAACAAAGACAAGGGACGAAGTGCTGATACTGAGGGTAATTTAAAAATTGACATATCAGAAGAGTTTGCTCGAATTGCAGAAATGGAAATTAGATTTAATTGCTTCAGGCAGGACGTTGAAAGAGCAGTAGTAGCCTGTGAGGGCGATCTCCAGAGGGCTGAAGATATGCTGAGATCACAAAAGCAGGAGTTCCCCTCTGTGCTTCCCAAGCCAGAAGAAACTAGCAATCCTCCTGCTATGGACAATGTTAAGCTACCAATTGGCGCCTCTGAGAACTTAACAAGATTGCCTGTAAAACCTTCATCATCTAGTACAATACCAGCAAAGAGCGATGATAAAGATGTCGGTTATAATAAAGTTGTTGGCCCAGCAGGGCCTTCTGTGCAGCCTGAGAGCAAAAACATGCTCTTGCTGGAAAGGGCTCAGCCAAAATTGGACAGGGGCAAGGCACCTCTAGTTGAGAAAAGTTATCCAAAACCTTCTGTTGCCTGTTCTTTGCCATCTTCATTGCAGGTGTCACTTCCACCCGCCAAGACAGAAGCTTACTATGTGGCTGTTGGAAATGAAGTGAAGCATCAGCACAAAGGAACTGTGAAAGAGCCAGTTACAGTCGCGCAACAATTGCAGTCTGTCAATGCCAGGCCCACTCCCTCCTCAAAGGTAACCTCATCTCTACCAGGCTCAGCACCGCCATTTTACCCTAGAAACTATGTTAGACCAGTGACACCCCAGGGTATGGTTCCACACATACCTGGCACAGTTCCACACATACCTGGCACGGTTTCGCACATACCTGGCACAAGAACCTTGAGCATGAGTGGTGTCGACCCTAACCATCAACTGTACAACCAACTTCATTATCAACAGTACCAACATCCAGGACAATTTGTTTCCAGCTACGGGATGCTCGAAGCTCCAGGAACTACCCGGGGAAATAGTTTTTGGAGTCAGACAGGTGAATCATCACAGACACAAGAAGTTGCTGCAACTTCATCATGCGAACTCTTCTCAGGGTGGAGCACCAGTGGTACTTATGCGCTGCCGTCTGTGTCTCCAATTGACTGGAGTGCCCATAGTGGCGCAGTTATGCACGTTGATCGCAGAAACATAGACTGGAGTTTAGATTACGGTTCGTCACAATCAGGAGCAGGTGGTGTGTGGTCAACGACAAAGCCTGCAATGCAACACTATGATCCTCAATATGATTCATTTTACCGTGGAGTAGCTGCAATGCCTACTTCAAAACTTGTTCTTCCCAATGAGATTGGTGTCCCAAACCCCGGGTTGCAGAATAGAGGAGTGAGTCCAGCAGAGATGTATGCGGTGGGAAGTTCTCCTCAACGGATGTCTGCAGCAGTTGGTTCTCGTCAGCAGACGTCTGTGGCAGGTGGTTCTCGTCAGCAGATGTCTGGAGCAGGTGGTTCTCATGAGTGGACGTCAATGTCGACAGGGGGCAGTTCTCATGTCTGGACTTCTCCCTTTGAAGAGAGAGACCTTTTTAGCTTTACAAGAAACCAGCTTGTTTCTTCTTCCTCTATGTAAAAGATAGGGGTAAAGGATTGGGTGAATAAGAAATAAAGTGATGATAAAAAGAGACTAGCAAAATAAACTTGTATGTTGTTAATATGTATTTAGGTTCTTATGATGCATTTACCCTCTACATATTGTAAATGGAAAAAGAGAAAAAAAAAAAACATGCAAGTTGTTTGGTTTAATGCCTCTTTTCTTTCCCTTTTTAAATAAAACTAGGTTTATCGCACTTGAGTTGCACGTGAATGTCTAGTCCAAATTAAAGAGGCATAATGTAGGCTCTTATGGAGCATATATCCTCTACATATTGTAAATGGAAAAGGGAAAAAAAAGCATGCAGTTATTTGGTTTAACGCCTCTTTTTATTCTCCTTTTCTTCACTTTTCTAAATAAAACTAGGCTTACCGCACGTGTACTGCACGTGAATGTCTAGTCTAAATTAAAGAGGCATATTATTGAAAAATGGTACCTACTTTTCTTTTTAATCTATTTCAAAAGAATGACTTTTTTTTTTGGAAAAACTTTAATTTCAACTTATTGACGTTATTATCTAAAATTGATTTCTTGAATCTATGTTCCACTTTCTTCTTTTTCTCCCACCTTTCTCTCTAGGGGTTATCTCTGATTACCTTTGAAACTTTGACCTATCCTCTTCTTAATATATTAGAGAGTTTGACATCGATGCTTCCACAACACTCCAAATGAGTGGTCTTTCACTTATGTCGCCATCTTTGATGATGAAACTGAGGAATTCGACATTGATGGATTGTGTGTTGACGAAACATGTTGGTCAATTTGGTGTTATTGAAAGTGAAAACCCTATATTCCTCCATATTGGAACAGTATTCGAGACGTAAATTATAGTTCAAGAGTCATCACCATTCCTAACTGATATTAACTATAGTTCAAGGGGTTAATATATTCAATAAATTAAAATTTCATAAATTTAGAAATATAATTTAAAAGACAAATATCATGTCTTCTAAAAGTCGTTCAAACTTCATTAACGTAAATCATTCATATTATGTTTTTGCATTGCTTTGGATGCCTCAAGCTTATTCATTTTGTATAGAGTTAAATAATCTTAGGATAACTTTAAAATATATAGGCAAACACATAAACATGGTGTATAAAATATTAGAACCATTTCAATAGAAAAAATTGAGCTAAAATGAGCATCCTCTAAATCACATACTACAATCCATATACATGCTTTAATCTTGATCAAAAAAATAAATTCAAAAAAATTTCAATAAAAATCTAGTATATGATTTAGGTAAAACAAACCATGTACTAAAGTGAAACCAAATTATATGGAAACACAATTAACATCAGTATTTACCTCGGGATAAACTCCTCACTCGTCTTATTGTCTCAGCTCTTCCTTCTTCTATGAGTTTACCTGTATTTGTTGCCTAGAAGAAATGTTTGCATTTCTAGCCACTTTCCAACATTTTGTTCTCCTCGCCATCCTCAAACACGTCTTCATTTTGCCGAGTATTTGGAGAGACAACACTTCTTCCACCAATGTTAATGTAAGAACGCCAAATGAATTACTGGTCAACAACAACAACAATAACATACTCAGTAAAATCCCACAGGTGGAGTCTGGGGTAGAATGTACGCAGACCTTACCATTACCTCATAGAAGTAGAGAGACTGTCTCCTGGAAATGAATTACTAGTCAAGTACATTAACTAATAGTGGCAAACTTCTTGAACTGACAAAGCTACCATTTGGCAACGCGAATGTAACAGTAGATTTCCAATCTTTGAAGGAACGGAGCCAGAGAAAGCATTATCCCCCAAATCGACGCGACTCAAGTGCTCCAAATAAGCAATTCAGGTCCCAATTGGCCAGAAATTTGACAGCCAGAGAGGTTCGAAGAGGTGACAAGGCGAGTTCTATCACATTCACACCAAACCAAGAACAAGGAGTGGAATCTAAAGCATTGCAAAAAGAGTTGATAAGTTTTTCTCTTTTGCGGAAATCGGATGCCATCTTCACTGGATGGTTTTAAAGTAAAAATGATAAGTAGCATCTATTACGCAGGGACAGAGCTACAGTCATCCAAGGGAAGTCAGATGAACACCCTTCGTTGGAAATTTTTTTTCGAATATATAGGTTAAATATAAATATTTTGATACATATCAATTGTTGAACATCATTAATACAAAGATCATTCACTCATATTCTAAAAGTATAAACAATTTTTGACGAAAATATTGGCTCCGTGATTGCTATTAGGGAGTGATGTTGATTGTTGGCGTCTATTCAGTGTTTGAGAGTGGGATGCGGCAACTCTTCGGAAGGAGTTTGCAGTGCGAGGGTTGGGAAAGAAACAACGATAAAATTCTAACATTTCAATTTTAGAGTTCATGCTTTAAGGTAGTATAGATGGATAAGTTCACGTGATACCTAAGTGGCTGTTTGATCATGAATATTTTCTAATAATCTATTTGGAATTGAATTTTAAAAAATATGTTTGATCGTACAATTTTAAAATTTGAAAAATACCAAAAACTTGTTCTTACCTTTTCATTTCTAAAGATGTGTTCAGAAAATGTTTGATGATTTTCTCATGTTTGGTTAATTAAAGTTTTTCAAAATTATTTTCGCTAAAACAACAATCTTCTTAGCAATACGGAAAATGACTTAACTAATGAAAGTTAGAAAAACAAGTGTTGTTACTCGTTGGTTGTGTACTCTACTTCCTCTGACACACTTCATTTTTACACTACATTCTATACTTCTCATATTCTAATACAACTCATTTATTTAGATTATGTACAAATATTTTTGAAATAATATATCTTTGCTTGTGCATCGAACGCAAAAATATAACTTCACTAATTTTCCTAGAAAATATTTCCAAATCGAAATTTAAATACATCCTAATTCACTCATAAAAATACTAAAAATAGCTTCAATTTGTATTCATGGTCAAATACAATTTACTTTCTAAATACCATTACCACTTTGAAAATAAATACTTTTTTTTTCAAATTTCATAATTTTTAGATCAAATGGAAACTTAATTAAAATAAAATAAAAATGACCAAAGTTAAAATCTAAACATTAATTTTATAGAAAGAATTCTTCTTTAGTCAAAGAACAACTCATTCATAATTGGTGCATGTTGGTTGTAGTCTCTTTACTTCTATGAGGTAGTGGTAAGCTCTGCGTACAATCTATTCTTCCAGACCCCACTTGTGGGATATCACTGGGTATGCTATTGTTGTTATTGGTGCATGTTGGTTTGTCCGTAGTTAATTTTTCACGTTAAATGATTATTACGATAAAAAAATGTGGATGTATTTATTTTACGTAAATGACGAGAGTTATATAAACAAACACATGTTACATATTTATTGATTTGCTAATTTTTACGCGTATAACACGTGATATTTACTGAAAGTCTGAGTTGGCATAAATTTAATAAGTAGCTTTTAAGGTTCAAGTGTGGAAGCTTAATTTATGAGAAAGATAAACAATTATACAGGATAAAAAAACTAAGATAATTAATCAAAGCATCATAGTTCCCGAAGCATCGGACCAATGATCACCCTTCGTTCACTACGTACCTAAATGAGAATCTTTCGTACCGTCAGCCTCCACTTGCTCTACCTTCCCATGAGATTCTTGCCCGGCTTGCTTTCTAGCATCAAAGAAATAGATCAAAGTTGATGAGTACCGGTTATGGTCTCCCCTGTGGGGCCCCTGAGTGAAAAGTGAGGTGCAATATTTCAGGCTTGTTAGTTGGAGTTCGTGATGGGTATCACGAACGGAGTTAAGCGCCCTGTCCGGGCTAACTAAATAGATTGTTATAAGCCCGAATTCGCCTTTGCCATTACAAAATGTACAGCTACGCCCATTTTCGCCCTCTTCTCCCGGCTAAAGCGGGTCATATTAGAGAGATGCATTTTAGTTAAAATAAGCCAAGAATTATAAATTGGGGGTTCCAATTTATCATGTTTTGCTTATTTTGACCTAAAATTATTTAATTTAAAAAATTGTTTTGAATCTTATCATAAACTCCGTACAATTGAAAAAAGTGTCAAAGTTAGTCTATCCAAAAACGAGCTCTTATTCTTTTGATGCATGCGCTAAATCATGTAATTTGTCGTCATGTCCCTCATGTGAACATATCTAAGAATTAAACTGACGCAGACTAAATATATAATTTGAATAACGTACAAATTGACGTATTCCTTTGATACATACAATGAATCACAATAATTTGTCGTCATGTTGATCAAGTTGACATATCTAAAAATTCCCTATATGATTTGAATTGATACATATATTTCCTTCTTCCTCTTATGCATTTAATAAACCATGTTAATTTGTCGCAAGTCAATCAAGTCAACGTATTAAAAGTTGAATTTATCCAAGCTACATATATATATATATATATATAACCTAAATTAACGTACAATTTTTTTATGCATGCAAAAAATTATTATAATTTTATAGACATTTCAATCAAGTCAACGTATTTAAAAGTCGAACTGATCTTAGGTTAAATATATTAATTAAATATGATGTATTGATTAATTAGGTCATTTTGAAAATAAATTCTCTTTCTTTGATAAAGGACCTTTTTGTAAATTTAAAATTGAAAATTTTCGACCTTCCGGTAACTACGACTATTTAATTAACGAGTAATTCTAGATAATTAATTTAATTGGCAAACTAAATTATTAATTTATTTAATACTCGGTATCACTTTACCCATAATTATTAAAATAGAATTAGTGAAATTTATTGATTTTATATTTAATTATTAAAAAAAAGAATAATAAAAGAAAAAGAAAAAAAGGGCAACTTGCTTATATATTGATGTACGATATGTCGAAAATGATTTCAAAGGTTTATTGCATTATAATTCTGTTGTTGTGAATTGTGTGTTGTTAGGAAAATAGTCATCTCCTCATTATTTGTGTGAACATGCATATTTGCATTGATTCTGAGATAAGCTTGTGACAAAAGTTATATGAATTGAGAAAAATAAGAATTAAAGAGGATGTACCATTTTGAGGAAGTGTCACATGTCGCGACTAATACTATAATTCGAAGGTCGTCATACGCCGCGATGGATACTATGATTCAAGAATCGTGTTGCACGCTATGATGGATACTATGATTCAAAGGGTCATGCCACACACGGTGACGAATGCATGAACTAAAAGTCCCTCGTGGGTTTCGGACTGAGAGTTAGCAGGTGTGTATCACTACGTCTAACATGCATCATTATACTTGGCATTGTATTGCAATGCGTTACACATCTTTATTTTTTATGAACTTGTGATGAGTGCCTTTTTTTATGAAATTTGTGATGGATGAACTTGATCTTTGTGTTGTTGATTTGTCATTATTGGTGTGTTGTTATTTAGCTATATGTTATGTACATTGTGAACTGTTTGGTTGGACTGATTTAATTTTATACAGGTTGTAATTATGGAGGTCCGATTAGAGCTGAGTTATGAGTACTTGTATTCTGTATTACTTGAACTTGGTGTTTAGGAGTTTGCTTGCCGAGTACCATATCTTTGTGGGTTAGGTGCTCGAATTTTGGTGATACTCTCTCTTCTTTTCTTTTTGAGGCTTTCTGTGAAGATCAGTAAGATAGTTATTTGTCATTTAAGCGAACTTTACTTCTCCTCTTTATAATCTTGTTCTACTTTAGAGATAACATCATTTGAGACTTGTATTTTTTTTTTCAAATCTTTGTAATACATTAAACACATAACAACCAGGTTTGAGTATTTTAATTAAGTTGATTTATTATTAGAAGTTAAACTTTTATTTTTATTATTCTTTCACATTTTATTG
>JAOTQR010000007.1:22993377-23006638 GCA_025774065.1 Solanum ossicruentum
TTTTCATTCGCCTCCTGTCGAAAATATATGAATAACAGATTTAAGTCAAGTAGCTTAAAAAGATAGAAAATTTTAATTTTTTTTTGGTGTACAGGGAAAAAAAAGTAACACTAAAAGTAGATTAAGGAATTCAAATATTTACCCTATTTTAATAAAAAAATACTTGAAAGTTAAATGTGAAAAAATAAGTTAAATATTAAAATTTTGTTGAGATTAATTTGAATCATGAATATATCCGCAGTTTTAGTTACCACTAGACTAATAGTTCTTTCTTTTCTAATACGTCTTTGATAATGTAAATATGGAAAGAAAACAATTTTCCTACAGACATTTTATCTACTTTTCAGTTAAGAAAATCAGGTATTATTCTTTTTTTATATTGATTTTCTGTATATTAAAAAAATTCCAAAAAGTTCTTTTTCCTCCCTTTCAAAAAGAAGAGAATCCAACTAAAAGGGAATAGCATCTATTTATTCCAAAAACAACTAGTGAAAATCAAATCCAATTAGTTTTGCGTTGAGACTAAGCTAAACCTTCCAATAACCATGTCTCGTCCAAAAAATATAGCTCGATACACAAAGTATTCCACTTTAAATTGTTGCTCTAACGTTCCCCACCTCAGGAATTAGATTCTACATACCCTAAAAGTTGCATTTGGACAGAGGAGATTTGTTGAAAAGAAAGAATGATAGAAGAGATTGGAAACAAGACCTTCCTTAGCAGGGTGGACTACACGTTCCATTGTGCCGAGATGAGATGTAAGTTGTGATGATCGCCCATGGGTATGTGCTAGCACCTTTACGTGACTCAATGGGAGGATTTAACTTATTTCAACCCCAAAATAACAAATATTGTAGTAGTTCTTACAGCAAAGACGAGCAAGAACTTCATTAGGAAAAATCGCTAATCAAGTTAGTTGAAGTAAGCATAAACTGATCTGAATATCACGATGTAGGTGCAAATGATGTTAAGAATATAGCCCTAGAAGTCTCCTACACCTACATAATCTTAGAGGAGTCTAAATTATGGAGTGTTATGGAGACAAAACAACCAAAAGAAGTCGTAACGACCGAGAAATTGATATGGAGCCCCGTCTTTCTGGCAAACCATAGCCTTCAAAACTAGGGGGGTTATGCTCCGACCCTTTATCCTTCTTCACTTAAATATCAGACTTGATTAGCTTGGCACAAGAGTCAAGAACTTGTGATCTAAGACACAGATATTCTTTATAAAGAGCAAGTAAACATGAGTTAAAATAAAAAACAAACAAATGCAAGAAAATGAAATTACTCATTCAAAAGGTTCAAAAAAGGGACATTCAAGGTCCTTAATCGTAGAGAGGTTTGAATAGCAAATGTTGAAGAGTTCCTAACAAAACCACTAAGTAGGAATAGAACAGAAAAGCATATACCAAAGAACAGCACTACAAAACAATGCAAACAGGAGAACAGGCAAGCACCAAAACAAAGTAATAATGTCAAAGAACACATCCTAACCGGAAATAGAAACTTCATCAAACTTATCTGCCGTTCCTTTGTTCTTTTTTTTCCCTTTTTAGTTGTACTTCCAATTTTAAAGATTTAAGTTAAGTTGATCAATTCTCACTTGGCCATCATGACCTTGACGAACTCGTCATAGTTTATCTGTCCGTCCCCATCCACATCAGCTTCACGAATCATCTCATCAACCTCTTCATCTGTAAGCTTCTCACCCAGGTTTGTCATGACGTGGCGAAGTTCAGCAGCAGAGATAAATCCATTCTGATCCTTGTCAAACACTCTAAAAGCTTCCTTGAGCTCCTCCTCAGAATCAGTGTCCTTCATCTTGCGAGCCATCAGGTTAAGGAACTCAGGGAAGTCAATGGTCCCATTACCATCAGCATCAACTTCGTTGATCATGTCTTGAAGCTCAGCCTCAGTTGGGTTCTGCCCCAATGAACGCATCACGGTTCCAAGCTCCTTAGTGGTGATGCAACCTGCAGCACAGTTGTACACAGTTATTAAACATGTTAAGTTCTAAAAGGTTACAAGTTACAAACCTAACATCAAGCTTCCACAATTTATGTAGACATGGGAAAAGGCTCAACATCAAGCTTCCACAGTTTTGTGCTCAAAGTCTACAACAAGAAGGAAGCCTCAATCCCAAACAAGTTGGGATTGGTTATATGAATCCTACTTCTCCATTCAAAGTGGAAAAAAAGGAGTAACAGAAACACAAGTTTCATCACAATAATAAGAAGCCTATGTATGATCCCAGCAGTGGGGGATACAGTTGAACATCATTAACAAGCATTCCATGCGTCGATCTCCAAATAAAAGGAAGAAAAGCAAAAGGAGAATCATTCCCAGACAGAACAGAAATCAAATTGTCAAAATCACTTGAATCTGATTCATCTGAGAAAAAAGTACTAGTTCAAGAGGCAGCAACTTCACATATTCGAGTACTCTTGCTACCACTATGTTTTACTTATTAGTGCTATCTACCAATGGTATAGTAACAGCCTGTGGATGATTTTAGTCGCATATATATAATTACAGACTTGGGTTTTTCTCAAGCACGTCTATAGACTTGAATGCTCTTTATATCCGAGGTAAAGCAATGTATGGAAGTGAAACCCACCATCACAAACATATCACCCCATTAAACAAATGGAGACAATCCGTCAAGAAACAAAGCTAAAGATACCATGATAAACCAGGTAAATCCACAATTAGAAAGAACAAAAATAAGACGATTTACCTATTTAACTTGATATAATTAAGAAAAATGCAACACCCAAAGCACACTTCTCAAACTTTGCCAAATAAACATATCCTTAACTACCAAGAAAGATCAGTCAAGGAATCCAACACAGACACAAAATCTACAAGCCACCAATTTCTTTTCCACCCAAGGGTATGGCCTAGTTGTCAATAGAGTGAGCTGGTTCAAATCCCCGCAGAGGTAAAAACAATATGTCATTTCTTCCTACGTACCCAGTACCTGGGGTGGAGGTAGCATGTACGTATTGAATTAGTCAAGGCGCATGCAAGCCATCCCGACACCACCATAAATCAAGGTGGATCCGTCAAAAACCAAACACAAACACAAATTAAAACTATCCAGCTATAGAACCAGCATGCCCAAGGATCAAACATCGAATTCCAGAATTTCCTCGTAATGAACATAAATCTCATAATTACTCCTCAAATCATACATCAAAAGCAACATCAAATCATATCTCAAAACAACTATCAGCCAAAAGCAACATCAACAAAAATAGGAGAGAAGAAAAAAGAATTCAACCCACTGATCCAAATTTTAGAAGCTAACAACTTCACATAAAGTATAAACCCATCACTTCCATTTCTATTATTTAAGCATAACCAAGGATCAAACACTCAAATCCCCCCGTAATAAACAAAATCACTAGTCAGTAGCACCATCAACATCAAATCATAGATTACAACGCCGTGAGGAATCTAAATAGCTCCACTGGTTGACTACGTGAACTTTCTCCACCGTATAATACCCTCTCCCCCTATTTCCCCTATCCCGAATTCACAAAAATCACAACAACGCCTATCGAAAGCAGCAATAGCAAAAAAAATAGGAAGGGAAATTTGAGGATCAAAAACAACAAAAAATGAAACAACTAATCTAAATCCATAAAATAAAAAAAAAAAAAACGAGAGAGAGAGAGAGAGAGAGAGTACCGTGTACGATAAATCCCTCAAATCAAATCTAAACACATAAAATCGAAACTACCCAACGAAGAACAAAACAATCCTCACAATCAGCAGCAAATCAACACCAAATCATAGATCACCACACTATTCAACAAATTGAAGGATAAAAAATGAAAAACTCAACGATTGGATCTGAGGCAAAAAAAATTATAAAAGGGAAAAAGAAGATACCATCTCCGTCCTTGTCAAAGAGGCTAAAGGCTTCTTTGAACTCCGAGATCTGATCGTCGGTGAGCTGATCCGCCATATTGTGTATTGGATTAATTCACAGAGCTTTTCTTGTGTGTGTGTGTGTGTGTGAAAATGGAGAAGGCAAAGAGGTGTTATTATAATGGTCCAAATATTCCTAAAGGGTACATTAGTGGGTGGCCAAGCATCTTATTCTTTTCCTTTTTTTGACTTAATTACTTTTTAAGTCGAGAAAGGAATACTTCCTAATTAGAATTTTTGAATTCGAGTCTTCTAAAATATTTTTGTGCAAGTAAAATTTACTCAAACCATGGCAAATTTCGAATAAGAATGTTGGAGAAACAAACAACCTAACTCAGCTTCATATAAATCGTATACAAAATTTATTTATTTTTTCTTTGATAACGATGTTCTAGTAATTGTCGTATAGTTGTCATACATGGAATCTTAAGAAGTACTATCTTTGTCTTATTTTAATTAAATTTGTGAGATAATGCACACATATTAAGAAAATTATTTGAAGATAAAACTTACATCATACTTTCCACTATTGTTTTTTGTGAAATCATAAATATGCAGCATAATTTATCTTCTAGAAAATACAAAACTTTAATAAATGAAAACAAATATAGAAAAAGATTTAAACATTCATCTTGAACTCCTAGAAAATCTTGAACTTTGAAAAGTTCAATTATTTTTAACATTGAAAAAAAAAACTTAGAAATTTTTAATTAATTTAAAACGAAGAGAGTAAAAAATGATAATGTTTCAATGGCCAAAGGTATTCGAGTTAAGATATTACTTTTAGTTGAGCAACATATTTGACATGACGAATAAATAAGTTGACGTTAATAGCACGTCTAATTCACCGAACAACAAGGTTGAGAAATTGGGAAAAAAAGTAGTTTGATTCATTAAATTATAATGCAAACATTAAGTAGCGTGTTCAGTCATCAATAACAAATATTTTTCATTTTATTTGAAATTCCTAAAATTTCAATTAAATAGAGAGTTATGTTTGCTTATATTTTTTGCAAAAGACTATTTGAAATAATTCACGTTTGAATTCACTTAACAACAACAACATTACCCTAATGTCTCAAAGGCTTCTGTCCGTTGCGGGATAAGGGGGAGTCGAATGTACGCAGCCTAACCCCTATGTTTAAAAATATAACGCGACTGTAAGGAAGGGTCACTTAAATACAACTTTAAAGGCGAAAAGTAAATTGCAAAATTAATTATAAGCTTTTTCAAATTTGAAATAAAGCTTCAAGTTGAATTTGAAATTTTATGGTGAAACAAGTCTCAACACTTAATGCCAATATATTTAATGTACACACAGGTATTTTATTCATCATATTAAAAGTTGGATATACAATGTATTAATTTGTAATTTAAATGAAAATGGTTAAATTTGCCCTATACTACATTTTAGTTAGTTAATGGCTAGGATAAATATGATAAAACAGAGGGGTATAGTAGGGTTAGCTGGGCAGGGGTTCTTTTGGGCTCTCAGTTAAGTTTGTATTGTGTGATCTTTTATACTTCTTTTATCATATTTACAATTTGCCAGGTGCATTTCATTAGTAATCGCATCTTCTTTTCGTTCCCTTCCTCTCTGTTTTGTCATATCTAGTTCATTTCTGTGTATGAATTTTGAAATGATAGTCACAGGAAACAATCTCTCTATTTCAATGAGATAGCGATAAGGTCTGCGTATATTATACCCTCCCCAGACCCCACTTGTAAAATTCGACTGGATATATTGTTATTGTTGTTGTAATAGCTAAGACAAATACAAAGATGATTTGTTAGATTAATGAACCCAAAATATAAAATGTAGACAATAAAATTGAACAATTTTCTCTAATGACAAATTTGTAGCATTAATAATTGATTTCACAAAACAAAAATAATTTTACTATTGCTCCAAATTTTCCCTTGCAATAAATTGTTAGTGACTTCCAAATATTCTTATTGTTCGTTTTTTTATCATTACTTAGGCCGATATAATTCTGAAAGCGTGCATAAGGTTTTTATATGTCCAAATGCTCATACATCTTTTTCAAAATCAAAATGTTAACAAGGGGCAATTTCATAAAGGCAATAGAAGTGTTTCCTATTAAAGGCGACTTTATATACAGATTTTCACCTTGCCACCTCGCGAAGGATAGACGAAAAATATGTCAACTTTTGCATACACTGACATCAACTCCATTTACATCCTTGTTTGAGATGTATAAAATTCCCAGGGCCTTCAAAAAATGAGGACAGGAGGGAGAACTTGAATGATCACAAAAATAAGAAGTAAAAAGTTCCGCGGATACACAAAAAATTCACAAGATGATCCGCGTCTAGGTTTCCTTTCCTGTATGATATACTGACTTTGTATAAAATGGAGTCTGTGATTTCAGTCTTCACCGCGATATACATCATAGACATGTTACAGTGTCTTTGTCTCCGAGTGATTCATCAAAAAAAAGTTGGACTATGCACTTCTTACCTGGATTCAGCCACCCGTGCAAGAAACTCAGTATCGTTCCAAGGTTTGAAGGCTCCAGCATTGGTGAGATTCTAGCAAAACATCGAATGAGAAAGTACGTTACTAAAATTTGTCCATAAGCAACTAGGATGCAATAAATAGAACAACGACAACAATAACAACTATGTCTCACTCCTTGAACAAGTTGGTGTTAGCTCTATGACTCTCATTTCTATACATGCGATGAATAGAACATAGTGAAAACCAGGTTATCGACTAAAAAGTAGGATGTTTGCATCCACTGTTGAAATTCAAGTATGGAATTTACTAGCCAAATGGGATCAACGCTCATATAACGTAAAGTCCTCATATTCAACAAGTATATGAATATGGCAATTCGTTGTTCTGAAGCTTCAACAGGAAGAAGTCATCAATCACCAAAATAGTCTCGATTATGTGAATCACTTGGGAACTTTAAACTTAGGTCACCGCAGAACGAGGTCAAGATGCAAAAGAGTAACGATGTTTCATCATCTCATATTAACACATTCATATTATAATGAAGAAAAAATCCTTATAAGCACTGACATTGATCATTTGGAGAAAAAAATAATCAAAGATGTTGAAGCTGGCATTTACTAAAAAAGCAAACTCATGGTATGTCCTTGTATGTCTTTTGCTAGTTCTGAATTCATTATCAATTAAATCCTTACCTAATTTAGTAAAAATGCATAGGACACTAGCCCAAACAAGACTTAAATAGAACCATAGCTACTTTTCATAAAAGCAAGTTAGTCAGGTACTTGCTGATTGCCCCCGGATCAAATCAACATCGTTCTTTTTTGGCATAATATATAGATAGAAAATTTAACTTGGCCTCAACTGACAATTGGACACTCCAACTTTAAGAATGCACATCTAGACAGCAGACATGTCAACTCATCCTCCACTATGCCAGTTTTACACTCCAACTTACGAAATGATCATCTAGACACCTTCGAAATTTATGTGTCACATGAGTATTGGTTGTCCACGAGACACAACAAGGACGAGTTGAGCTATCTAGATGTGCATTATTAAAGTTGGAGTATTTAGTAGTCAGTTGAAGGCAAGTTATCTATGTATTATCCCTTTCTTTTCTATTTTTTCTTTTTGGATAAAGTATCAACATCATCATTCTTTAAGTAACTAAAAATAAGCTAATCCAAACATCTCGGTGTTTTTTCCAGAATTCAAATTCAAACTACAATAACACTAAGAATATCTTTCGACCAACAACCTTCTTTCATTGATCAGCCACAGATGGACAAACAAATATAGAAAACACAAGCCAAAAGAAAACCATCAAACTATTCTCCATCAATAGGGCTGAGAGGAGCCACTCACCTGTAACCAAAACGAAAAGCCACGCAAGATCTTCAACTTCTTCCTCTCGTCATTAGCAACTTCTTTAAGCCTTTCCTTAAGGTCTGCAGTACAAATTGAAAGATGTACTATTATGTAATGGCGTATATTGCAACTAAAGTGAAAATTAAGAACAAATTTGAATGACTTCATAGTGCCAAAACTGCCAAGAACTCAGAGAGAAATGAAGTTGAAGATTATCGATGATATACAGCAGATATGAATACAACAAACTTACAAAAGAAGAAAAAATACAAGAAAATCACCTTCATCAGTTAATGTTTCTAGCAATCGACAATCCCTAATCCCCCCAAATATCAAAGAACAACTGTTTAACATTTCTAGCAATAGACAATCCCAAAATTTCAAAGAACAACTAGCTCTCAACATTGAGCTTCAATTATTTCATTAGGCAAACTCTTCAGATGGAAACATGGACTATTTTAGTTTAAGGAACAGTAGAACACAACTAAAATTATAATCTGGTTCCTTAGTGATCCAACCAGAAATGAGCTAGTTTTTTATGCTTTCGGGTTTCTATTCCCAAGAGAAAACAAGAGACAGGTTAGTTCTTGGTGGGCATACAAAGAATAATAATTTGCAATCGCTGTTTTAACACTGCTAGAATTGAGATCTGTGGTGGACTAGTTACAAATAGTCAACTTACCATATCTTCTGGAAGTGATATCCTAGATGGTAAGCTTCTTCATAAAACGTAAAGAAACAGATGATTTCTGAAGTTTAAAATGGAAATTCAAAAAGAAAGGGAATGATTTGCAGGATGACTGCAGAGTTCAAAATCAAATAGTTCAATGTAGGTAAGATCGTTACAAAATATAATCAGGACACAAATTTTGATTGAGAGTAATAAAAATTTGAATAGACCTCTTGACAAAATCCACATGAGGTATTATATCAATATTCAAACCTAGCGAAGTGACATCTATGAATCAAAACATGGGTGTAACACCATAGTTGGAGAAAGATAACAAGTATATGAATTTCACCTAAATACCAATTTTACGAAAGCTTTTCCTTCTTTTTTAGTTTGCCATCATCAAGTTTCCCTATATGGTGCATATTAATGACCTAGAAGTCCTCCAGCTTGACAGACATTGGCTTCAAATGTAGTATAGGGTGAAAAATTTCATATCTTTTGTGAAGATGTACTTAGGAACGAGGATCTCACTGTAGAAGAGTACAAAACTGTGAAAAATAAGCTACCTGTCCTAAACTTCACCTACCAATTGACTTCCTCATACTTGGGAGGTTGTAACAACATCAAATAGACAAATTCATACTTTTTTAAGGAATAGACAAATTAATTTATTTCTTTTTAGAAGTATGAAACAATACTAATAATAATGTTATATCCTCCTTGGAGCAACTAGTCGACAGTCAACCAAATTATAATATGGCCCATCGGTGGTATAAATGACCAGGGTTCCATAAACCTTAAAGCCAACCAGTGTTATCAAAAGTGAGAAGTGCAAAAAAACTCCCGTTGGGGATTTAAGCCCAAATAAAGTATAGCCTTTAATGAGAAAAGGTACAGATGGAGAAAATTTACAGATATATATGTTTAGTCCAAGACTAATAACTATACCCATGAATAATAAATATATGGACAAAGACATTTTGAATTTTTTTTACAATAGAGTGAAGTATCAATTGTTTAATGTTGTCTCTTCAGGAAATGCCCATTTGCAAGGAAGAGTTTGTGTTAGAGATTTGACGACCAAACTGAAGCGCACATAAGTGAGGCGAAGCACTCACATGTATTGAGCCTCTCTTCAAGGCTTGACTGCTCCTTTGACAACACTGGCCTATTCTTTTAATGTCAGATCTTTTCAGATTGGTCATCCTTTGTACAATGTAAAATCTTAAAACGATTTGCATTATTATTTTGCCTTGACACCGTACTTTAGAGAAACTAGAAAGACATTCAAAGATGAAACTGGAGACTGCAAAATGAAGTGTTTTAACATATATGAAGGATATTACTTCAAGCAATTTGAGTTCAATGACAGGTAATGACCATTATCCAAGTATTTGCTAATGTTTCAGAGTGTATTAGTTCACCAGAAGAACAGGTTATAGATTAGACAACACAACAGAAACCAAGCAAAGGTGCAGTGATACCAAAACTTTGAAAACACTGGATATCATATTATCAATGAAAATGCAACTTACACAATGTTGAACTTACCTGTATAGTACTCCAGATATGATTTTCCCATTTTCTTTGTCTGGTAAGACTTCACTCCCCCCCTTCGCGATTCCATATTCCTTTCCACTGGTTTTTTATCATTGACATATGTCCATAATTCTTTGTACTCCTTTAGATTGTAAGGCTTCTTCAGAAGATCCATGACTTTCTTCCTGAACTCAGATGGCCCACTTATCTGTGGATATATATCCTTCAGCTTAGTATACATTGAAGCTCATTCACATACAAGAATCATGAAGAACTATTTATGGACGACAGGGTAAAATAGGGAGGAGAAATAAAGGACGGAAGAAAATACACTCTAGTGGTCTTTGGCTGAAAAAGCTGTAAAGTTAAAGCTTCAACCTTCTTGAGCATATCATTACTGTCGTAAAGGATTTCAAGGTCATCTTCAGAAGCTTCATACTCAATATTGCAACTGCTTCTTAATGAGGCTTTCAAGCTCCAATTTTCACATTGAAGATTCTCCAAAAGTAACACATAATTGTCACCTACATCAGACGCTTTTTCTTTGCCCATGACATGAACTGGTCTACTCCCTTTTTCCATCATCTTCTCCTCACGTGACTTTATCTTAGTCTCACGCTTCCCCTGCCTCTTGGATGCACCACATTTCCGATTTCTAACCTTCCGGCTCATAATCCCATTGTTTCTCTGAGAAGTAGGACCAGAAGGCTCAAATATCACATCTATGCCTCCCATGGCCCTATTGCTATCATACCCGAGATCAGTCCTTGGACATCTCCGATTTTTTAGCTCATCTTCGCTACTGATATTGAGCAAGATTTCCTCATCCACAGCATCCTTCTGGGTATCTATGTCCTTTTGTTTTTTACAACACAAACATTTGGACCCGCAATCACACTCACTCTCTTTTTCATACTTTATGGACTCAGGAAATTCATCCATTGAACTAACGTTAAGGATATATGACCTCCCATCAGGCTTAGCATTAGCCAAAAACATCTTGTACTGTGGGTCAATTTCATCCTTATCCTCAACCTCCTCATAGCTGCCATCATTTCCATGTTCATTTGTGTATGACTGAGAATTTTTATCATAGTTGTAGAGTAGCTTCAAAAACTCAACATAATCTTCATCTGCGTTCCCTGATCTTGAAATCTTTTGCATGAGATTATCACTAATCTTTACTTCACCAGAATTTTCCGCTCTCTTTCTGTTTCCACGTCTTGCTTCATAAACACGATCACAATTCCTCAATCCTGGTCGCCCCATATTAATGGAATTCAACTCCAACAAATGTACAGCTCACAGAAAAAATTAGCTGCTATTTCACCCCAATTCCCCTCATTCATAGACATAGAGATACAATAAACTTCATAAATTTCACCATCTACGTGAAGTGCAAGTATTCTTCTGAAAACTTCAGCTTCTAGGAAACAAAAGGAATGGTCAATGCCCATTAAAAAAAACCATATCATAAAATTGAAAGAATATAGTCAATGTCCATGGACCCAAAATCCATGAAAATGAAAAAATTAGACTCTAAGAACTCGTGTATGTACTTACATATATAGTTATATACATAATGCAAGCGCTCATTTCCTTGTCATACCAGCAGCATCAGATGGGTATGCCATGGGTATGGGGACTCTGTAGGGATATTTCCAAATACACTACAAACTATGTCAAAGTTGAACATTCTCGAATTAGGTATTTACACGCACTTCGCATACAAGTATTGTGAGATTGACTAGTGTTGAATACGACATAACAGTACCTACTTCCCGTAAACATTCTTTTTATACAACAGTGGTGTCCAGACTGACATGTGCAAACCTCGACTACTCCTTGGAATGCCTACTACCTTAGACCAACATAGGTATGAGATAACTTTAAATCCTAGTATCCCATGAGTTTCATGTAAGTTCATGGTTGGGTGCAAGTTCTTTAAAGATACTTCAAAACGCATTTTATTTCAAGGTTTACAAGAAACTAAAATCCAAGAACTCAAGATATATGTAATACCCAAAAAGAAATAATGAAGAAATTTATAAATTAAATCCCATAGTGGTCAACAAACACCTTTTATAAGATAACTTGTTATCATCAAAAGGGAAAGAGGATTGTGCTAGGGGGACAAAAACTACCCTGTATACACAAAGTCAAATTACTTTTTATGCACATATAATAAATGTTGGATCCATTGAATCCTCAACTTCTTCTTTTTGATATTTTCCTTCTTTGTATTTTGAATATTAGTGAAAATGCCAACTCCGCTGCTAACTTTAATAAACAAAAAAAGCCTAAAATTTGCAAAGGTACAAAATCAAAAAAAGCAAAGACATAGATATAAGCAACATATAAATATGTCATTTGCAACAACAAAAACATGCATGGAAAGACACATACGCACACACAATCATGAACAATTCAAAGAAAGCACTCATAGTACAACATAAAAGAGAGACATACTAGCAAAGAAAGCAAAACATTTACCTAAATGAAAGCAAAGGAGAGAAAAGAGAAAGAGACCCCCCAAAGAACTCCGGGTGCACGCTTGTACAAACTCTTCATTGCCTTATCACACCAGCATCAGATGGATATGACATAGGTATTGAGATCATGTGGAATATTTCCAAGTACAATACAAACTTTCTCAAAGTTGAACACACTGGCACTAGACACGTACACAGTGTGTCTTCTAAATATTTGTACCTAAATCCATCAATGATTCTTATTTTATAAAGGGTGTTCATGTCAATATGTGTACAGTGCACACCTCAACAATTCCTTCAGGTAACTACTACCTTCCACCAACATAAGTATCAACTAACTCTAAATTGCGATATCCCATAGTTTTCACCTACGTTGCACAGGCTCTTCACTATCAATGCCGCACCCACGTCGAATTCTTCAAAAATACACTACGTTTGAAGAACCCGACAAGCACCCACCGACACTTTTGAAGAGTCCGAGCAAGATAGATTTTTACCAACTTCATTAACAACTATGCTACACATAAGCTTATCAATAATACTTCAAATTTAAATCCCACTGTCATCTTGTCATCAAACGGGGAAAAGGGTAATGCTAAGGAGGACCTAAATTACAGTTGCACATACAAAATAAAACAACAAAGAATCACACATGGGTATAAATAAGAAGTCAAATGTAAAAAAAAAAAAAAAAAAAAAAACAAACAAAAAAACAAAAAATGAACAATCCCAAGAAAAATATTCAAGAATCCAAAATAAAAAGGCTTGT
>JAOTQR010000007.1:23079639-23098272 GCA_025774065.1 Solanum ossicruentum
TCTTTTCGAATCTCGAGAATTGATTTTGCTTAAATTAATTGAGTTTAGATCGATTCTCGATTTTCGAACAATTTTTTGATTTTTCTTTAAAGTCGGTCATATTTCGGCATAACAATGTTTTGAAGATGACATTAATAATTTGCATCAGAAAATATTCATTTTTATTTTAAATAAAATTTAATTTATTCATTTCTATTTTTAATAAACTTTTAATTTTTAATTTTCACATAAAAATATCTAAAAATATATTTTAATACGTTTAACCCAACTTTAATTTATTGGAAATCAAATCAAACAATTTTCTCCTTTTAGCTAATAACATAAGGGGAAAAAAAGGAACTTCGGCTCTAGGGGACTGTCAATTTGATTGTTACACAAAATTTCAACCAAGTTGTAGGGTTCCAAGACAAAGCTTAATCGCCGGCTGCTGCTTTGAGTCGCCACGTCACTGCTGCCGTCGGTTTCCAGCGACTTGCGCATTCATCTTCTTCGTCGTACTCATTCAGGTAAGCATTACTGAAATTATATGTTCAAACAGTGTGTGTTGTATACTCCTTCCATTTTATTTCATGGGAAGGTGTTGCTGTTTGGAGAATAGAAAGTTTTTTCTTTCACTATAATACTTTTGATTTCTTAATTGATTGAATTTTAGCTATATTAGACTTGTAGTGCTTTTTGTGTAGTTCAGAGTTGATTTGTCAAAAACATATCTAAGCATTTCATTTTTCGAGTTTTATGCCTCTTTTTTTATGATCAAAATCGAAATACGACTAATATATTCAATTGTCAAAATATACAATTATTTCAATTTTCTCTCGCCCTCTCGATAAACTTCCAACATTTAACTAACCAATAATATTTATTCTTTTTAATGACATGCACGCCACTTTTTATTCATATAAAGAATTTAATATATTTTTTAGTTACATTCATGAATAATAATATTTATTTATCATTCACGTATTTCTCTTACTATCATATATTATTTATTGAAAAAATAGTGAAAGAAGGACAATATATATGAATAAACATACATTCATATTCCAATATTAGAATGTTTGATATAAATAAAAGTGTTTAAATAAACGAGAAGAGCAGAAGGACAGAAGAGCGCTGGGCTGTTGTTCGAGTTGAAATAATGAGAAGGGAAAGAGTAGTTACGGTTACTTTAGTTAAGAATATTTTTGGGAATATGAAAAAATATTTAGAGTAAATAGGTAATTTTTTTGGTCAAACTATAACAATTTTTAAGCTAAAAAAATAAAAAAGTTGGGGGGTGATGCTTTTAACTTTTAACTTATTTTAAGTAAATTTTAATTTTTTTAAAGTTATTTTGAAAATTGTCAAACACTTTTATAAGCTAAAAAGAATTTAAAAGCAGGTCTGATCAACTTTTAAGCTAAGCCAAACGGGCTCTAAAATTCCTTATTTGATAGATTTTCACTTCTTCCTTATTTGAATTAAAAAAATTGAAAAAAGGTCAAAAATATCCCTCAAGTATTGACTATTGTTTCACTTAATCTCCGCCATTAAAATAAATTTATTTATGCCTCACCGTTAACAAACTCACCAAATTTTACCCCTCAATTGGACAGATTGTCCAAAATTATATTTATTTAACCTTTTCTTTAAATACCCAATTCCAAACTCGACTTAAACTCGACATGTCCTAAATAATACCCAATTTAACTCAGTTTCTTCTATTTTTGATACTTTCTCCTTTCTTCAACCTTCTACCGCCTCTAGCATCACTACCGATGGAATCTCACTAGAAATACAACAATAAACCGGCAACTCCTTGTCTTCCTCTCTTCCTCTGTTCTTTCCTAATCTCCCTCTCAATCCGGTTACCGGTAGTTGGAAAACCCCAACGACCCCCTTAACTCTTTTCTCCTCCTCACTCGCGACGACCCTCTCTCCTTCACCCTTCATCTCCCACGAGAGACAGCTAACAAACGACCTTTTTCCACCACTAGATCTTCACCGTCTCACTCTTCTCTCTTCACTGCCAAAATATCAACGAAAATCCATCGTCGACGACTAACCATGGAGTCATCATCTTCTTCTCCATCACCCACTGTTGCTATAAAATTTACATATTAATATACCAAGAAATGAAGCATTGGGGCCTTAACTCATGCACCAGTGTAACAATTTTTTTTTAATGCTTTCCTTGGTAGTGGGATTTGTTGAAATGGGGAGAGAATAGAGTCTTGGTAGTTGAAGTTTTTCAAAAATTTTGATTTTTTTTTATTTTGGGGTTGTTGAAAATGGCAAATGTAGATGTGTCTCATGTGAATTTAGAAGTTGGTGCCAGCGCCGATGGACATAATCGCCGGTGTTCGAGTATCGATAACAGGATTTGTTTGGTTTTTGCTGTAGAAATGGAGGAACGAGATGAAGCAGAAGAATGAGGAGATGGGTCGGGTATGAATCTAAAAGGGGAATGAGTCAATTAAAAGAGGTTATGTTAATTTTAATTGATTTGGATTTTCCCATCAAATTAAGGGGTAAATCATTAAATAAACTTATTTTAATGACATAGATTAAGTAAAATAATAGTTGATACTTGAGGGGTAATTTTGACTCTTTTCCCCCAAAAAAAACTATAGTCGCTAAGAAATTTTTTAATTTACCACGAGTTACTAAAATAATTTATCAAAATTACTTTTGTAGTGAGTTATTTATATTTTTATAAATTCATAATTAATTTAATTTATCTCATTTTGATCACACGCAAAACATATAAAATAGGACCAAGAGTAATAAATTATACGACCACACAAATATTTATCATGACACATTCCTTTATAAACTTCATTTTCAACAAAATACTTTCAATAAAATAAGTTGAAAATTATACAAATGATTAACTAAGATTATAATATTACTAGAAGGGTATTTTGGTCAATACGAAAACTTGCCTTTGATGTTTATATAACACACTAAGCTATGCGTCAACAAAGATATTTTCACTCAAACCTCGAAGCTCTCATTGTACTTGACGGTTTCTTCAGACTTTCGAAAGAGGTAACAATTCTTCATCGCTCTCTAATTTATCAATCAGATCTACTGATTTTACTGTTCTTTTTCTCAGATCTGTTTTAATTTTGTAGAAATTAGTTAAATATATCGGGAAATGTTGAATCTGAGGGTTTTTTTGGACTTGGATTGATCGAGAAAAGGTTTATACTCAATGTGGATGAATGAATTTTTTAATTGTCAGTTAGTTTGGTTAAATGATTTTTTAAGGAAAAAAATTTAGGTTTTTGTTGAGGATCTGTAATGTTTAGGTTATGAAATTGATTTTTTTGTGTTGGTGTTAAGATTGGAAACTTAAGGGTTTTGATTCTTGAAGTACCACATAAGTTGAATGAAACTGAAAGTTGTAGATTAGGGTTGTTAAAAGCTGAACCATGGGCTGTTTCAACCCACCCAAACTTTTATGGGTTTGATGAATGATGTATTCAGTTATGGGTATGCGAAAGGGTGTGGCCTTATGGTCAATTAAGTGGGAGGAGAACCCTAGGTCTCAAGTTCTGGGAAAAAAATACTCTTCTAGGTGATTTCTTTTCCTTTCTATGCCTTGGGGTGCCATGGTTGAGGTTTGTGCACGGTAGCGTGGGTACCAGCGTCATTAAGAAAAAGTTTTTACATCTTTGTCTACTAGCATTTGTGGTGCCTGATTCCCCACAAGAAGGTAGAGTATAAATTTAAGGTTTAAGCATAACACGGAGATATGGTAACAATTCCTGAACTCTTTGGGTATGGTAACTTTTGATCGAAGAGATGGTAATAAATTAGAATTAAAGAATGCTGTAGCTATTTATTGGTTGTCTTAAGCTTTTGGTAGTATCATTTTAAGCGGAACATATCTAGCAATTATTATACTGAATTGTTGAACTTATATTACGTTTACTTTACTAATCATAATATTACTAGTTGCTAGTGCACAGAAGCATATTTAAAAGGACGCACAATGATGCATTATTGCTGACATTGCTTACTGATGTATCGTGGCACTGTTGCAGCTCATACTGATGATGAACATTGAGTGTGATTTAGTTGGACCAAATTAATTTGTTTCTCTTCCCTGCTGACGAGTGGTATTTCTTGTATGATCTCAGGGTGGGAAGAGTCTTGAGATCTTCTACTCAGACGGGATGAGGCCAATTTTCTGTGGGAATGTTGAGTATAACGCCAGACAGTCAGAGTTGGAGAGGCTTTTCAGAAGATATGGGAAAGTGGATAGGGTGGATATGAAATCTGGTAAGCCTAGGAAGTATTGATATGTGCTATCTCTAACTTGATATCGTACCACCTATTTGGAGGTGCTGATTGATCATCTGGTTGAGTTTACTCTGTGTCCAGAACTATTTTGTCCACATCGACCTTTCATGTCCTGAATCTCCGTCCTACAAGATTATAGATGTTGCTATACTAAAAATGTTTACGTGAATGAATCAGTGGTTGTATGGCTTACTAAATTCAATTAAAGCGCTCTCTCTCTCTCTATATATATATATATATTTTTTTTTTAACTTATTTATTTATTTGTTTATATATTTTCCTTTTAACCTAGTGAATTTAATATATGATCCTCCTATATTGCGGGTGAGTTTGGATCATGTATCTAATAATCCTCCAGCAAGATGCCTGAGTACAGAGTCTTGTGGGATACTCAAAAATTTCATTTCCAGTTGTCTGGACAGTTTTTATTTAAGAGTTGTTACCTCCATGCTACTGCAAACTGAGGCATAAACTGAGTTGTGCAAGGTGATTGTTCCATCCGTTGCATATCACGCCTTGACATGCAGTACGCCATACTGTATCCAATCTGAGAATGATAGTTCTGGCATAACTTATTACCTGGTAAGCTCTGTCTAGGTTCTATAATGTCTATGACTCTAGATATTTTGATAACAAGTATCCAGTAAAGCTGATGTGGTGGCGAAGCAGTTGATTCATGATGGCAAAGCTTGACTTACTTGGTAGTTACGTTTCTTCCGAGTATTGATGATTCTAGAGTATCAGAAGTCTTCACCGACACTTATCCCATAGTTTCAACTGTCCAAGGACTTGAATAACTGAAAATTGGTCTGCTAGGGGACACCGTGATCATACTTCACATTGTGACAGCACTGGGCTGAAGATCTGTTCAGACTTCAGATCATTTGATGCAATAACAGAAGATGCGTTGCTTTTTATGGGTGTTAGGATATGTTTACAAAGAAGTGTTTTTAAGTATGAACCCCCATACTCAATTATTCTTTGGCGCAGGATAACATTGCAATGTCCATACTATCATGGCTGATGGACGGAGTCTCATTTCATTTCCTAGCTGTGACAAGTGTTCTCTTCTTGTCTCAAAGAAGATATCTCCGATCCATCATGGCACCACAATCATACGTTTTCCTCAGTCATTATTGCTTTCCAATCCAGAAATTTTCCCAGCCTTCATTTTACAGACCTGTCACAACTCAATGCCGACCTCGATGCTGAGGCAGCAGATTAAAATGGAGAAGGCACTTTCTTTACATTGTTCCCTCATGTGACATGCACCTTTACTTGAAATCTGTTAGTCCACCACTAAAGGTCTGTTGCTGATTTTACTTGTAAAAAATTTCTCGATTTGACAGAGTGGTTTTATAATTGAGATGTTAAGTTAAAATGGTTTACATCTCTATGGATGGAATATCTTCTTATTTATTTTAATTAATACTGAAGAATATTTCCCTGTAGTCTTGTTCTCATTTTGCTTCGAGTTTTATTTATTCTATGGTGTTTCTTGGGGTGGGTTTCAGGTTTTGCTTTTGTGTACATGGATGATGAAAGAGATGCAGAGGATGCTATTCGTGGACTTGACCGCATAGAATTTGGGAGAAAGGGACGCAGACTTCGCATTGAGTGGTCAAAGGTAATCCCTTTTTTGGGTCAGGAAATCCATCTCTCTTAAAAATCAAATTCACTTGGTGTTCTCAAATGACTATGCTGCAGGAAGACCGTAACAGTAGGAGGCCAGAGACTTCAAGGAAATCTTCATCTAGTGTCAGACCTTCAAAGACTTTGTTTGTCATAAATTTTGATCCATATAGTACTAGGAGCAGGGATTTAGAGAGGCACTTTGATCCATATGGAAAAATACTCAATATAAGGATTAGGAGGAATTTTGCATTTGTTCAATATGAAACTCAGGAGGATGCTACTAGAGCCTTGGATGCTACAAACATGAGGTATTTTATTAATGAGTTGTTGTAATGTGGTTATTTTGGTAAAACTTTTCCGCAGTTCTTCATTACCATATTTGACCATTGATTTATATTCTTCTTTTTCTTCGTGATGCAGTAAACTGATGGATCAAGTCATTACAGTTGAATATGCAAATAAAGATGATGATGACAGGAGAAATGGGTATAGCCCTGATAGAAACCGCGATAGGGGTCTTAAGAGAGGTTATGACCGAGGCCGATCTCGAAGTCCTTATGGAAGAGAGAGGGGGAGTCCTGATTATGGTCGTGGACGGGCCCGTAGCCCAAGTCCAATCCGTCAAGGTAGGTCAAGCCCTGATTATGGCCGTCGCCCTAGTCCAAATCCCAATCATAGGGAAAGGGATTCTGGGTATGGCAGTGGACGTAGTCCAAACGTGAGAAAGGAGAGGAACCCTGATCATGGAAACGGCCATAGTCCAAACCCTCGAAGGCTGAGAGACGGTTCTGAAAATGGTCAGGTGAACAGTCCACCAGAGGAAGGACTTTTGGAATCTGGCCCTAGTCCCCCGAGGGTAGAGAGGAGAAGGAATTATAGCCCAGATGGTTATCGTGGCCGCAGCCCAAGGTCTAAACCCGAAGAAATAGATAGTCCTGGATATGCTGCGGCAGAAAGTCCTCTTCCAGAACGACACAGGAGGTCTGCAGCTTATTCATTCTTTTTTTTTTTAGCTTTCCTTTCAGCATATCTATGCTGTACGATCTAGTTGCAAGGAATCATTCTCTTGCTTTATAAACTCATTTGATTTTGTTTACAATGCAGCCTTTCACCTCCAACTCGAGAAAGATCCCGCTCCTGATTTGCTCGTATTTGGTGTTGATGGTCACATTGCAAGTGGGCGTTGTAGAAGTATGCTTTAAGCTGCTGGAGCTTCAAAATTCCTGCAACTTTGTTTGTGCTATCATATATTCAAAATTCCAGTCACTAGTATGGATTTTTGATCATTTGTTCTTAATATACTTGCTACTGTGTATTAGGTGATTCTGGTTTAAAGTTGAAAACTCTTTAGTAAGACTTGATTGAGTTGGGCTGATTTACTGTCTTGAATATCATATTCTCAGAAGTTGTAGTAATTATGATGGGTTGTTGGCACTTTTGCCCTTATTTTGTTCTCGTCTTAAATTTATGCCCCTCAATCATAACCAAAATGAAATTAGCAGGGCATAAATTTATATTTTAACTAGAAGGATTTTAACTTTTAAATTTTTCTGTTATCCTTAATAAAATAATTTGTAACCACACAAATTATCCAAGGATTGCTTTGGACCTCCAATTTCAAAGTCTTCCTTTTTTTGGGGGGTGGGGGGAAATTTTCATAAATAGTTTGGGTTTGAAATTTAATATGGTCAAATAATTATATTTTATATAATTATATTACATAACCTTCATTATGTGACTTGGAAAGGGAGGAGAGAGGCAAGCAAGAATAAGAGAGGGAGAGGTGAATTTTATGTGTGCTTTTATCAAATTTTATGTGCATATTTGTTAACTAATTGTGTATGTATAATTAATATACATGTATATTTGTATATTTTGCAAATGAGATTGAGAGAAAAAGGAGAGAGACAAGCTATTTGTATATTTGGCAAACAAGATTGAGAGAGAAAGGAGAGAGGCGAGCTAGAGAAGTTAGAGAGTGGAAAGAGACGAATTGTATATATATATCTATCGAATTAATAATGTATATCAGAGAGGAGAGAGAAAATAACAACAGAAACCTAATTATAGCAATAAAATTCCAGCTATAGCTATAAATTATAATTTTTTCAAGCTATAGTGTTATAATGTAAATACATATTATATATTTGTCCAGTTATATTTTTTTTCTTTTTCTTAAATATGTAACAAATCAAATGATATTATATAAAATAAAACGGAGTAAACAATGACTTTTATAAGAAGGAAAAAAAAGACATGCTACAAAAGAGAAAAAGTTGTTTTAAATTCAAATAAAATAATTTAATTTAGACTTAGCAATTCTATTAACCAACAATTGTTATAAATTTTATAAAAGATTACTCTTAACCTACCCCAGGTCACCCGCCCTGCCCACCCCATCCTGCCCCACTGGTGACAATTGAATTTTGTGTAAAATATTTTAGGTAACAACTTGTGATCTGTATTCTTCTCCGATCCTACTTAATGGATTTTATTTTATTGATGTTGTTGACAAAGCCCAATTGCTGTGTAGAAATTTATCATTTTGGCTTGCTTCTTTTGTCCTATTTTATATTATATAATAGTCTATCTCAAAAAAAATATCCTTAATAAAATGATTTTTAATCACATAAATATTTTAGAATAATTTTAAATCATAAATTTTAAAAATCTTATTTTTTTAAAATATCATGGTAAGTCAAAAATTACCTAATAAAATGAGACGGAAGAATATTATTTTTGAATCCCTTGGGGGGTTGGGGGATGATTTTGGAATTTACCATTTATTATCTTCTTCAATTGAATTGAGAAAGTAATGAATAGTCAAGAAACATAGTTTTGGGGGGAAAAGGACAGTTTTGCTACATTGCTTTTTCTATGGTTGTCAGCTGTGGACTGTAGCTTAGACATAGTTGTACCACTAGCAAAAGAGAGAGCAATCATTCCTGATTAGCATTCCACTGGTAAGATAAAGTTAGTAATTGAAGATAGAAAATTTATCTTGTCAAAATTCTTCAAAAATCATTTTGTGTTTCCTTGTTTTGCGTTCCAGAATTCATAAATGGAGATTGGCTTAGCAGTTAGTGGAGCATTTCTCTCTTCAGCTTTGAATGCTCTCTTTGAAAGGCTTGCTCCTCAAGGTGATCTACTCAACATGTTTCGGAAGCGTACGAATGATGTTCAGCTCTTAAACAAGCTGAAAATGACTTTGCTTGGTCTTCAAGCTGTGCTAAGTGATGCAGAGAATAAGCAGGCATCAAATCAGTCTGTTAGCCAGTGGCTTAATGAGCTTCGAGATGCTGTCGACTCTGCTGAAAACTTGATTGAAGAAATCAATTATGATGCTTTGAGGCTTAAGGTGGAAGGTAAGCATCAAAATCTTGTAGAAACACTATTGAAACGTTGTAGGATTTGCAACCTGTGCTTGGGTGATGATTTTTTTCTTACCATAAAGGACAAGCTTGGAGAAACTATTCAAACATTGGAGAATTTGCAAAAGCAAATGGGTGACCTTGGGTTAAAGGAACATTTTGTTTCGATTAAACAAGAAAATAGAACACCTTCAACTTCTTTGGTTGATGATTCTGATATCTTTGGTAGGCATAAGGAAATAGAGGATTTGATTGACAGTTTATTGTCTGAAGATGCAACTGGGAAAAATCTGGGTGTAGTTCCTATTGTTGGAATGGGCGGCGTAGGTAAGACAACACTTGCTAAAGCGGTTTACAATGACGAGAGGGTGAAGAACCATTTTCCTTTGAAAGCTTGGTATTGTGTTTCTGAGGCATATGATGCTTTGAGAATAACGAAAGGATTACTTCAAGAAATTGGCTCATTTGACTCAAAGGATGACAACAATCTTAATCAGCTACAGGTCAAATTGAAGGAAAGTCTGAAGGGAAAGAAGTTTCTTGTTGTCCTTGATGATGTGTGGAATGATAACTATAATGAGTGGGATGACCTGAGAAATCTTTTTGTACAAGGAGATACGGGAAGTAGGATCATTGTAACTACACGTAAGGAGAGTGTTGCTAAGATTTTGTGTGTTGAGATGATGGGTCGTTGGGCAATCATTGTAGGGATTCTGTCTAGTGATGACTCTTGGGCTTTATTCAAACGACATTCACTAGAAAATAGGGATACTAAGGAGCATCCAGAACTTGAAGAAGTCGGGAAACAAATTGCAAACAAGTGCAAAGGTTTGCCTTTAGCTCTAAAGGCACTTGCTGGTGTTTTACGCTGCAAATCGGAGGTGGAGGAGTGGAGAAACATTTTAAGAAGTGAAATATGGGATCAACCAAATTGTTTGAATGGTATATTACCAGCGTTGATGTTGAGCTACAATGATCTTCCTCCATATTTGAAGCGTTGTTTTGCTTATTGTGCAATATATCCGAAAGATTATCAATTTTGCAAAGACCAAGTTATTTACCTATGGATTGCTAATGGTCTTGTAAAGCAGTTTCATTCAGGTAATGAATACTTTCTTGAGTTGAGATCAAGATCACTGTTCGAAAGGGTCCCAGAGTCTGAAAGGAAACCAGAGGGATTCTTAATGCATGACCTTGTCAATGATTTGGCCCAAGTTGCATCTTCAAATCTTTGTATAAGGTTAGAAGAGAACAAAGGATCTAATATGTTGGAACAATGTCGGCACATGTCCTATTCCATGGGAAAAGACGGTGACTTTGAAAAGTTGAAACCCCTCTACAAATTGGAGCAATTGAGGACATTGCTTCCGACATGTATTGATCTCCATTTTGCGTACAATCTAAGCAAGAGGGTGCAGCATAATATACTGCCACGACTAAGATCCTTACGGGCATTATCATTGTCTCATAACAAGATTAAGGAGTTGCCAAATGACTTTTTTATCAAATTAAAGCTCCTCAGATTTTTAGACCTTTCCCAGACGGGGATTGAAAAGTTGCCTAGTTCCATATGCGTATTGTATTACTTAGAGACACTTCTCCTGTCATCTTGTGCTGATCTGGAGGAGCTACCAATGCAGATGGAGAAGTTGATTAACTTGCATCACCTTGACATTAGCAACACTCCTCGCTTGAAGATGCCGCTACATCTGAGCAAGTTGAAAAGCCTCCAAGTGCTAGTGGTAGCCAAGTTTCTTGTAGGTGGTTCAAGAATGGAAGATTTGGGTGAAGCACAGAACTTGTATGGATGTCTATCAGTTCTAGAGTTGCAAAATGTAGCTGATAGAAGGCAAAGATGAGGGAGAAGAATCATGTTGATATGTTATCTTTGGAGTGGACTGAAAGTATTGCCAACAATTCACAAACTGATAGAGACATACTCGATGAGCTACACCCACATAAAAACGTAAAACATCTCCGAATCACTGGATATAGAGGGACAAATTTTTCAAATTGGCTAGCTGATCCTTTGTTTCTTAAGCTAGTAGAATTGTATATTGACAACTGCAAGAACTGTTATTCCTTGCCAGCACTAGGTCAACTCCCTTCTTTGAAATTCCTTTTCATTATAGGGATGGATGGAATAATAGAGGTGACGGAAGAATTCTACGGCAGTTTGTCCTCCAAAAAGCCTTTTAACTCTCTTGAGAAGCTTGAATTTGCAGATATGCCGGAGTGGAAGCGATGGCACGTACTAGGAAATGGGGAGTTCCCTATACTTGAGAATCTTTCAATTAAAAATTTCCCTGAACTCAGTTTGGAGACACCCCTCCAACTTTCAAGATTAAAAAAGTTTGAAGTTACTGGTTCTCCTAAGGTTGGAGTTCTTTTTGATGACCCTCAACTGTTCACATCCCAACTTAAGGGAATGAAGCAGATTAAGGGATTTTACATTGTCGATTGTAACTCTCTTACCTCCTTTTGTTTTAGCATACTGCCCAATACCTTGAAGGCAATAATCATAAATCATTGCGGGGAACTGAAGTTGGAGGCGCCAGTTCGTGAGATGTTTCTCGAGTATTTGATGCTTGGATACTGTGATTGTATAGATGATATATCACCTGATTTGCTCCCAGGAGCGCACAACTTGATGATATATTTTTGCCACAACCTTACTAGGTGTTTGATTCCTCCTGCAACTGAACATCTCAGTATTTTGCAATGTAAGAATGTTGAAGAACTTTCAGTGGCATGTGGGAACCTTCCATCTGCGATGACGCATTTGAACATTTCTGGTTGTTTGAAGCTGAAGTGTCTGCCAGAACGTATGCAAGAGCTCTTTCCATCTCTTAATACACTCAGTCTGTCTGGTTGTCCAGAAATCGAGTCCTTTCCTAAAGGTGGGTTGCCCTTCAATTTACAAAGCCTTCATATAGACAATTGCACGAAATTGGTGAATGGCCGAAAGGGGTGGCGTTTAGAGAGACTCCCCTGTCTCAGAGAGTTATGGATCAGACATGATGGGAGTGATGAAGAGATTCTTGCTTGGGAGTTGCCTTCCTGTATTCAAAGGCTTACCATATGTAATCTGAAAACATTAAGCAGCCAACTTGTGAAACGTTTCATCTCCCTCGAATATCTCTATATTAAGGGTAATTCACCTCAAATTCAGTCATTGCTGGAAGAAGGGCAGCTTCCCTCTTATCTTTCTGAGCTCCATTTAGATGACCATCATGATCTCCATTCATTACATCTTTGCCACCTCACTTCTCTTCAAATTCTATACATCGAAGATTGCCTTAGTCTCCAATCCCTTTCTGAATCATCACTGCCCTGCTCCCTCTCTCAGCTATCCATCATTAATTGCCGTAACCTCCGATTCCTTCCGGTAAATGGAATGCCCTCTTCTCTCTCTAGACTAGATATTCGCAACTGCCCATTGTTCACACCACAAATAGAATTTGACAAGGGTGAATACTGGCCAAATATTGCTCAAATTCCCATCATAGAGATCGATTGGGAATACCTTTAATGATTAAAACAAATGACACATGTAAGTTATTCTTTTCCCTCTGAAGCTTTTTATTTTTGTTCACTTCTCTCTGTGTAGCGTCTATTAACTCTTGTGAGGTTGAGAAAACTGTCTACTATTAAGACTTTCTTTTGTTGTCTATTAACCTATCTTCTCTCTCAAATATTGCAGACTGGAATGTTATCGCCATCATGAAAGTTGTTTCACACTTTTCATCTCTTCGACAGATAAAAGTTGATACGACTGCATTACTGAACCTGGAGTGACTCCTCAGAGCGAGCGGAGTATATCCTGCTCGGGATGAGTTCAAGGTTAGAGAACAAAATGATGATCTACTCATATTTCAGTTACCAACTTGCTTATTTTGTAGTAATTTTTTGCAGTCTCATAAATCACAGTAATAGATTGGCACTCTCATCACTATTAAGACTTTCTTTTGTTGTCTATTAACCTACTCCCTCCGTTTCATTTTATGTGGCACCATTTGACTTGGCACGGTGTTTACGAAAAAAGGAAAGACTTTTGAAACTTGTGATCTAAAATCATCCATAGATATTTGTGTGGTTGAGAATCATTTCATTAAAGGTAAAAGAGGAATTTTTACTTGAAGTTGCTTCTAATTCAAGTAAGGTGACATTCTTTTTTAGATTGGACTAAAAAGGAAAGAGTGCCATAAAAAATGGGATGGAGGGAGTATCTTCTCTCTCAAATATTGCAGACTGGAACATTATTCGCCAGCATGAAAGTTCTGCATTTTCATCTCTGCTACAGATAATGATGTGACTGCTTACTCAACGTCGAGTGAGACCTCAGAGCAAGCGGAGTATATTCTGCTTGGGATGAGTTCAAGGTAAGATAACAAAATAATGATTTACTCGTCTTTCAGTTACCAACATGCTTATTCTGTAGTAATAATTTGCACTCTCATAAATCACATAAATAGATTGGCACTCTTATCAGCCAGCCAAACAGAGAAACTGATAATTGTTGTGCGTTATATAATTGCACATGTTTCGATTGCCAGATGTGACAAAGTTAAAGGATATTCGAAAGATACGACGCAATTGATTCCAACAAAAGGCAATTTGATGATCTTTTCAGACTAGCAAACATTGATATATGGAGTAGATTTTATATAGTTATGTAGTAGTGATAATGTTCAAAATTGATTGATGTATAACATAAATGAGTGCCAGATCATTTCCACACATTTGACAGAAAGTACCAAGAAAATTTATCTGGTAAAATAGTTGTCATATGAATAGGAGGTCACAAATTCAAGCCTTGGAAATATTTTCTGGCAAAAACGCAAGGAGAGACTGCGTACAATAGATCCTTATGATTGAGTCTTTTCCCCGACCCTGCACATAGCGAGAGATTTTGTCTTATTTTCTTGTTCAACCCAACCACCTCTTAGTAGTAAATTGACCATCTTGATTTGTTTATATGTTTGGGAATCAACTCATGGTTAGAGTATTGATTTTTTGTAAGATTTGAGTGCTGAAAATCAAATTAGAAAGATAACTCACAATGGTTGAATAAGTTTTGAAGAAGCAAATTTTGAATTTCCAATCGATTTTTTTAATTGTGTGTGATGTAATGGCCTTAACGGGCCATTTTTAGAAATTCCCGAGAAATTATCGTTTTATCCCTCTTGTTAGCTTTGTCGATTTTGGAAAATAGTCAAAAGGTTGAAAAATGTATGAGTATTTGAATTCTAAAGGCTTAAGTTGGTTAAAAGTGAGTTTTGGTGCCATTTGAAGTTTGAAATTTTAAAATGAATTTCCATCAGTTGCATTAGCTTCAGTAGAAATTAATCTAGAAGTGCCTTCCTTTTCAAATTTCGGGGTTGTATCATGAAATTTGGGTCCTAAGTTGGAAAGTTTGGTTTTAAATGAGTTAAGTTTGACTTTGGTCAACAATTCGTGTTCAGATACTCAGATCGGATATTTTTGATTGGTTTCAGTGGGTGATTTTTTTGTGGTCCTGAGGGCATTTTAGTCTTTTTGAGTCCTAAACTAGTTTCATTGTGTCTAATTAGATTTCGCGTCAAGGAGACCTCAGATCGAATTTTCGATGGCTCCATTGAATCCAGAACGTCGAATTTAGTTGGGTAGCATACATGGTTTGTGCATATGGGGTTCTAAATGATTCCCGAGGAGCTGATCGGAGACTCATAATTCTTTCCAAAATCTTATTCTGGAGCAAGCATTCTGTCCATTGCGATTGCGACCTCTCTCACGTGATCGCGAAGGTCTGCCCTTTTCTTTCTCTGCGATTGCGATGCATCAACCTATGGGGTGTTCTTCGCGATCGCAGTGGATATGATCCGTGTGCTTCGCGATCGCAGAGAATAGTGATCCGTGATTGCGAAGGGCAAATTCATGGCAGAACAGTGTTTAATTGAGAAATATCACATTTTCACGATTTTTGAGTTTTTGGAGCTTGGAGGGATGATTTTTGAAAGGAATTCACTTCTTTGTTAGTTATTAAAAAAATTGAAGGTTAGAATTTCTGAGAGTCCCCATTAAGTTCTGTTATCTCCAGGTTCTATACATTTGTTTCATTATTGTTACCTTTTTCTTTCTTTTTAGCTAAATAATTTCAAATAAGAATATCCCAAGGCAAAGACTAAGAATCAACAATCAAACATGCGCATTTTACTCTTTCTGCAATTTATTGTTAGTTTTTTTTTCCGTTCTCTATTTTTAAGTTAATCATCAATCAGGGTAGTGTTGTACATTGACCACGATAAAGACCATGATAATAGTGTGATTGTTTTGACTTTGCGAGTAACATTAATATCTTTCAATTATTTTTAAAAAAAAGAGAAAAAAATAAAAATGACATAATTCTACGAACTACACAAACATATGCTATAAAGACTTAACTTACTCTTAGGACTATTAATTCCATTTCACAAGAAGAGAAATGAATCTATCATTTTAGCACTATAATATGTTGTGTAGAAATTTATCATTTTAAGGTCTTTTATTTTTGAGTCACCCACTTACCACAACTCCGCCCCCCCACCCCCTCCCCCGACATCCCTTACTTTCTTGCTTCAATTATTGAATAGTCAAGAAACTAGATGAAGTCTTCGTCTTCTTGTTAAGTGAAAGTCTCACTTTAATAAAAGAGGGAAAAAAGAAGAAGACAATTTAGGGTTTCTTTAAAAAAAAAAAATTCATTATAATAATATATATGCATGATTTACTTATTTATGTATTATTTATAATTCCATAATAATATATACATTCTCTCATAATCTGCACAAGTATTAGTTGTGTAAATTTTTAAATTGTAAACTAAAGATCATATGAATTTTATACACAAATAACTTATCTCGTAACCAACTATTAAATGTGAAATTACTTATACAGATTAAATTTAATACTTATACATAACTTATTTTCAAAACAACTATCAAACAAACTCTAAATCCTTTCCTTCCCAACCACCATAATCCTCCCACACCCCAAACATCTCCCTTCCCATTAGTGATGGCAAATGAAGCACAAATGTGTAAGGATTTCAAGCCATCCTACTCCACATATTACAATTATTTATTGTTTTCACCCACCCGATGCTATCACTTATTACGGAGAAGGGTCTAATATATCCTTCAATTATATGAAATGAGTCAAATATATCCTACGTTAATCTTTTGGGCCAAATATGTCCCTAACGTTAATAAATGACTCAAATTTGCCCTTCAAGTTAACGGCAAGTTAACGACCCATAATGTTTCATAATTTTTTTTCATTAATGATGTGACAGTTTTTTATTGACTACTCAAATTTTCGTATAATTTCAGGAATGGAAAAAGGTATAATATACCCTTTAACTATATGAAATGGTCCAAATATGCCCTCCGTCTACCTTTTCGGCCAAATATACCCCCCACGTTAATAAAATGCCCCAAAAATGTATTCATTAAAATAAATATTTTGAGTTAAAATGATACTTATTTTGAGTTAAAATGTATGGGTTATTTAAGGGTGGATACGGAATGGGGCGAACTTTTTTTTATTAATTAAGATAAATATTTTGAATTAAAATAATATTATAAACAATGACCTCCAAATACCGCTCAACTCAAACGATGTGCTGAAATCAGGCTAGAGATGAAATAATGTATTAATTTTAAGTATTTTAAATTTTTATAATATTTATTTTAACTCAAAATATTTATTATAGTTAATAAAAAAAATCCGCCCCATTCCAAATCTACCAATAAATAACTCATACATTTTAACTCAAAATAAGTATCGTTTTAACTCAAAATATTTATTTTGATTAATATATTATTTATAATATTTATTTTAATTAATAGAAAAAACTCGGCCCCATTCCAAACCCAAATATTTATTTTAATTAATGCATTTTGGGGGGATTTTATTAACATAAGAGGCATATTTGATCGAAAAGGTAGACGGGGGATATATTTGGACCATTTCGTATAGTTAAAGGATATATTAGACCCTTTTCCATTTTTGAAATTATATGAAAATTTGAGCAACCAATAGAAAACTGTCACGTCATTAATGAAAAAAAAAATTATGGTCCATTAACTTGCCGTTAACTTGAAGGGCAAATTTAAGCCATTTATTAACGTTAGGGGTATATTTGGCCCAAAAGGTTAACGGGGGGTATATTTGATCCATTTCATATAGTTGACGGGTATATATTAGACCCTTCTCCGTTATTTTAAATGTAGTGAGCCAGTGAGTAGTGATATAAAAAATAGTAGTACTAAAAATACTTTAGTACTTGTCTACACAAAATGGATAAGACGAAATATATATAATTATAAAATTAAAGATAAATAAGTTTTTCCTTTAGGATTTAGGACTAATAAAAAAATATATATAATTATTCTTACATATTATGTGGTAAAATATCAAATGAGGCTAATATACCTAAAATTAAAATGTACATATGATATTTTTTAATAGGTTAACGGTTTACCTGATAAGTAAATTGAATAATTCGTCTCACACTAATACGTCATTAATTATAAAATTTTAATTTGTCCTCTAACTATTATTCCATAATCTAATACTAATAAATCAAGAAAATAATTTTATGATTAGTTTATCAATTATAATTTAATTTTAAATACCCCTATTTAAAATATATGTACGACAATATTATCAAAGACGAGCTCATCCTCATCCCTGGGCCGTGAACTCTCCTTCTCCAATCATATCTTTAAAGTCACGTATACTTTTTAACCCATATTCTTTGAGCCTGCCTTGGTTGTACTACCACATGCTTATCCTCATGCATTGCCATGTGCCCGAGTTGCTTTTTCCCCAAAACTCTAAGAGATGGTTTTGTAAAGTGTATTGATAAAAAAATTCATGCATCAATCCAGTGTATTGTAATATCTTGTTTAATAGAGTGTATTGATAAAAGGGAAAAGGATTAAAATTGCTTCTAAATTATTCGAAATAGATTACTTATACTCTTCATTATATTTTGGGATTGAAAATATCGTTGTCGTTATTCTAAGGGACCACAAATACTCTTACACCGTTATTCTTGTCACAGGCAGTCCACGTAGACATTCACGTGACAATAAAAGGGTCAAAATTACACTATAACTATTTGAAATAACTCAAATATACGTTTCGACTATTTTTTAGATCAAAACTACCCTTGTCATCTATGTTTTGGACCACAAATGCCCTTATTTTATAAATAGAATAGCGAAAAAAGAAATATATATATATTATTTAAGTAAATTTTATATACACAATTTATTTTTAATTTTTAAAATATATAGTTTGGATAGATTAC
>JAOTQR010000007.1:23113853-23145988 GCA_025774065.1 Solanum ossicruentum
TATTAAAAAAACCGCATTTAATGGTTTGGTTTGGTTTTTAAAAAATCCGCACCAATCCGCACCATGTACACCCCTATCTACATCTAGATGATTTGGGTTCTTAATATTGTACTTGTTTTTCTATACTCGAATCATATAAATCATATAATTTTCTAATTTCAGTTTTAATGCTACTTTTAACTATTGGAAAATTATGTAATCTTCATCATCTTCAATATCTAAATTTGAATATATTCTTTCTACCAAACGAGATGCACCACTTCTTTGTATGTCGGGTTAAATAAACAAACAGTTAAATAAATTTAAGGAATGGGGAAAAAATATTTTTAAAATTTTTCAATTATTTTTTAACACTCTTCAAATTTTGAATTATTTTTAAACTAAGCAAATTTACTAAAAATAACATAAATATTTGGTAAAACAGAACAAATAGTTGGATAATAAAGAGTGGAAATTTATTTTGTAGCTAAATAAAAATTTTTAAAAATTCAATAAGCTCTTTAATATCAACCCAATCATTTTCATCAAGTCGATAATTGATATCAACGTTATGAGCATTCCAAATCATTGTAACAAGTTTTCTATAATCATAAGCTACCTTAAGCATTTCATACAAAGAATTTCACCTAGTAGCTGTTGTTTTAGGAATTTTTCTAACATGAAGATTATGTTTAATGCACTGATTTTCAAATTTCCTACGTCTAGCTTTTACTTGACAATTAAAATTAAAATGACATACAAATTTAACTTTTTTATAACCATTTTCAAACATTGATACACCGTCTCGAATAATCAAATTATAAATATGTACATCACATCTAATATGAAAACCATCATTATAAATAGGACTAAGTGTCAGCTTTAAATAATTGTTTGCTCTATATAAGAACCGATTTTACGCAATTCACAATTTTTATAACCTAAAATTCTTTTTTGCATTACCCATTTTTCATCAATTCAATGTCCAATAATTGTAAAATAATCATTAGCAGTTACACTACGACCCATATGGAAAGTAATTGCTAATTTACAAGTATTATATAAAAATAAACAATGAAGAAAGTGTACATATTGACTTGGTAATCAAAAACGGCCTTTTTAATTATATTTCTAGAAAAACCAATAAATGATGGATTATTAACAATTTGAATATAATGAATAAAATCCATATTTTCAGCAAAATTAAATGGCAAATCAGTAACGACAATCATTTTTGTAAGCTCTTCAAGGTCATGTTGTTTATTATAAGAACAACATGTACTTGGATCGAAAACATTAGAATGCTTAAATTGCGATTGAACCATGTTTGAACCCTCATCATCTTCATTAACTTCATTATCATCCTCATCTAACGACTCACTAAAATTATCAAATCTTCGTTCTAAAAATTCATGATTTGACTCGGTATTAGTATTGTATTTGTATTAAAACAAGTACCATCAACATGTATAAAATTTTCCATATTAATTCTTAATGGCAGTTGTCTTGATGATTTAGATTTTTGAAGAAGTACTAACTAATTTACTTTTACTAGTTAATGCGTTAGCAATTCCATCAAAAAATATATTTTTTTCCTTTTCCTTTTCTACCAGAATCCATATTAAATTAAGATTATACAAGTAATGAAATTAAAGATAATATGAAATTATGAATAAAATAAATAAATAATTAAACTAGTAAAGAATAAAAATAAAAAAGATGAAATTTGTAACTTAAACCAATTATATCGAACATCTGCATAAAAGCAGGTGTAAAAGTCAAAATTGATGAAACTTAAAATTTAAATATGCTCCAAATTGATCCATCAAAATTTGCTCCAAATCAAAATTTATAAATTAATTAATTAAAAAAATTAAGAATTTGAGAATTGAGAATAAATAATAAATAATTAGAATATTAGATTGAGAGAGCTTTTTGGCAGTGTACCGTTATCATTTTAAAGCAAACTATTTATATTCATATACCTTTTTATATTTTATACCTCTTTAATATTAAAAATTTGCCCCTCTAATATTAAAATTCACGTGCTGACATCAGCATATGCTTGTAAAATATATCAATAGGGTATTTAAAAAAAATTTTATATATCAATTGAGAATCAATATATCATCAAAGACACCGCTATAGTATATATATACTGCTAGAATATATTCCTTAGTATTCACGCTGACGTTAGCAAGCGAAATAAAAAGGGGCAAGTGGGTAGAGAGATAAATAGTTTGAGTAATGTGTTAATTAAAGATAAATAGTTTAGATTGAGTCTATTAAAGGTAAATAATTTCAAATTAGATTTATGTTGTATATTTTTTCTTTTTTTTATTGATTTATACTTTTCCAAAGAAGTTCCTTATATTACAAACTTTATTTGTTAAGATACAATTTTCAAAACGTATAATATTTATTAAAATTATTTTAGTCAAATAACATACCTTGTAACTTTTTCTTAAAGGATATATTAATCCCTAACCTTACAACTAAATTGGAACGGAGGATGTAATATTTTTTATTATTCCTGTAGAGTCCATTTGACATCAACAACAACAATATACGAGTGGAAATATATTTTAATAAATAATTAATGATAATTAATAAAAAAATAAAAATACTTAAAGAATTAAATAGAAAATTCGAATCTTCTTTTGGAAGTTAGTTGACCGACGTACTCCGTTATCCCACAGGATCCTCCATTTGTGCCGTTGCCAACGGTCACATGCCGCGACTCGCTGCCAACTCGCTGGAAATGACTGAGTCACGATCACCGAGTTGCACCGAAGAACAAATTTCACAAAACAATAACAACACAGTTCCCGATATTCCAGTAGAGATCATCAGTGAAGAAGAAATGGCGTTAATCGAAGCTGCCTTCGAAGCTACGCGATCTCTGGTTTCATCACAGTTACGTGCTTGTTCGTCGTCGGCGGATTTGCTGAACAACTTTAGGTCGATAAAGTCGATTACGCTGTTATCGAAACGGAGTTTTTCGGGTTGTTGTTCGCAAAGTGACTCGGCACTGGTAGATGTAGAGGATTCGGGGAGGTTGATGAGTAGTCAGAAGAGAAATAGAGTTGTCGCCTCGTTGTTGAGACGGTTTAGGAGGAAAAGAGGATTGGCTGTTACTGATATTACTGCCACAGTATGAATTTCGAAACTTTATACTTCATACCTCTCAATTATGCCCCTTTTTTTTTCGAGATTGTGTAAAATTGGATTAGTAATACAAAATTGCAACTTGTAGAAATTTACATATAGTTTTTGAATGTATGAATCTTAATAATTTACATTTAGGTGTGGTAATGTTACACTTTTTGTGCCTTTTGATGTTATAGTTTGAAAAGTTGTGGTTTCCTGATGTTCTGTTGTTAGAATGTTTTAGAGGAACTTCGCTCGTTAAGTTGTTGCCTAGAACATGAGGGCTTATTATCATAAGATTTCCTATTTTATATGAAGTTATTTGACTGGTTATATAGCTTAAGATATTAATTTGGCTTCCTTTCTTGGAATAGCATAGCAGACGAATAAATCAAAGTAAAAGTGTGGAAGTTGATTTGATTGAGTTCAACAATTGAATAGCCTAATGAACTTGATTTATTGAAGTTTGATAAATTATACAGCTATCAACTGGTGTTCAAACAATTTGGGATGGTCTACAGTGGAAAGAGTTTTATATAAATTGGGACAAAGGAAGTGATTCTTTTGATATTTTATCTCGAGTTCTTCTCTAGTCATCTTGATGGTAGATAGATGTTGGTTGGACATGTTGTTTGAATTGTTTCACGGTATTGAGATGGAGCTGGCTAAGTAAGATTATTCGTCTGATTTATTATTATGTTCTAGGATGTAGTATGATGATTAATGCAAAAGATGTATTTCATTATAGAATCGCTTGAGATATTGCGTGAGATGCAAGATTTTGAATCTAGATCAGATTAATGGCTTATGTTGGTTCATTGTGCATCTACGGCAGCAAGAAGGGGTCTTTGTAACATTTCCAGAATATGTTGAATCCATTGACCATGTAGAAGAAATAACTAAGAAATATAAATGATGTTCTCTCCTATGGCTTCAGTTTTTAGATGGGAGAATATCGTATCATTCAACCCAGGATCAGAGTAGGAAGAGGTCTGGATTTGAGTCTTACCATCACCCATTATCAAAAGGACTTTTCAGGTGCTTGGCCCAAAAAAAAAATCAGGCCTACATGTGCGAGGGCATGTTGAAGACATAATTAAGTAAATAAAAGTGGTGCTCTTTTTCTACTACTTAAACTTTTTAGATGAGATGGTCATGCAATTCAACAGACTATATGACTCAATTTCAATATTTCTAAGTAACAACATTGATTTTATCGTTCTTTCGGTCTCAGGAAGCAGATCAGTGAGCATAGACCAATACAAGTTGCTGGACTTCCTCAAAATTTTGAACTTGTAGTTTTAATTTATTTTATTTGGTTTCTCTGTGATACCCTCTCATTGTGGATAAACCTTCTTTCTAGTTACCTTACAGAGATCGAGTACTAGGGATAGAACTATTCTATATATTTTATTTGAGAGTTTGGCTGGTGCAAATGGAAGTACTCTTTTGAGCCTTTCTGATGTAAACGTTCTTTTTTATCATATTCTTGTGTTCTGCATTTGTTTTGTTTATAGTTGCAAGTCATTGTGCGAGGAGTAAGTTTCCCTAAAACATGATTTTACTGATTGTTTATCCTCATAATCTCAAGTTGCCTTCAGGAGTGGTGCGAAAAAAAGATGGAGTACACTCTTCTTTGTGGCAAACCAGAAAACACCAAAGCTATGAAAGCTGGTAGCATTCGTCATGAAGAACTCGAAGAAGAGGTATTCCCTATAGAGAATTTAGTCATCCATTTATTTCATATTTTAACTATCTCAGTTCGAATGATTAAGGCAGAAGTATTTTGACAGGACATATAGTTCGTATTATTCTGTATGTCCCTTTGGCGAAGGGAGATGAAGAGATAATATGAAGGCTCATGCCAAATTCCAATGTTTCTATATGCTTAAACATTTCCATTTTCAGAGTGATTCTTCTAGTGTACTCTTATTTTTCAGGTTTCCTGTTCTTGCCTTACTGTGAATTTGAATGTGTGCAGGTGATCAAAAAGGTAAAAGTTCATGTTGATTCAGTTGAAGATGCATGGGCATTGAAGTTCTTAAACTTCATAGTTGGTGCCAATCAATTGTTATTTGACGGATTGACTCGTGAATTACCATTGTAAGTCTCTTTTTCATCTTTTGCTTGTTCATAATAATCCTTTAATATTCCTAGAAGTAAGTTACTCCCTCCGTCCCATATTATAAGGGCACTTTCCATTTTACACTGTTATTAAGAAATCATTAATACATTAGTAGACTTTACCATTTTGCTCTTCATTTATCTCAATGTACATTCAATTAAGTTACAAAAAATCATTAATACACTAATTAATGCCGGGGTAAAATGGAAAAATAATAATTAATTCTATCCTAATTTAGTAAGTGCTCTTATAATATGGGACAAATATTTATAGAAAGATGCCCTTAAAATATGGGATAGAGGGAGTAGTTGATAGCAGTGCTCCACATCAACCATCAATTTTAAGGTTTATGGTGTTTCTATAAACCTTTTTTGTTAATCAAAAAGATGTGTTTGCATATTTAAGTGTCATGGACAAACTTTATGACCCATTAATGAGATACCTTGACCCTTTAATCTTAATTGAGAAGATGGTGGAGGTGTAAGAGTCACCACCATTTGATTTGCTACTGTAACTTTTCGTCAACTTAAAACTTTTTATCTACCAGCTAGATTAGTTTGGCTTTGTTGCAGACCCGAAATAGAAAAATAAGTGTCTCATGTATAAGAACTTAAACTTTAGCAATCACGCAGTGAAGCATACTATCAGATTAGGTGAAGGTTTTCAAGTCTCACCGCCATCTATTTATTAAATTAAAAATAATTTTCACGTGTTTGGGGAAAAGAAAAAGAATCAAACCTACACGTTAGGATGCATGCTTGCAGGTTAAGTGGAATTTTGGATCAGCTAGCCACACAATCAAACAGATGTAACCAGTTGATAAGAATATTGCTTCAGCATTATGTGCACAAATTCTTGGACTCATCTTGAACTGCATGGTTTAGACTACAGGCCCATGAGCTGTGAATTTCAGTATTTATTTCCCCTTTAGACTGTACACCTGGGAACATAGAGAGTATTATTATAAAGTAGGGCCTGTTCAGCTCTCAGGTTATGGTTTTATATTTGGATCTTTCAACATAGAGAGTATTATTATAAAGTAGGGCCTGTTCAGCTCTCAGGTTATGGTTTTATATTTGGATCTTTCAATATGTTCCCTCTGTTCTTGTCTAGTTGTTTTCCTGTAAAGTACATGTTTGTCCCCACTTGTGAACGCCTATTGACATCTGTGACCATTAGGTGCATTTTCTTGCTGCGCTTGTGCATACGAGGCATTACTACATGTCCATTCAAAGTCGTTTGTGATTGAATGCATATCCTCACACGAAGCCACCTCAACCTTTATTTGCATGTTGTAGATAAGAGTTTCCTTGTTAAAAGTTCAATGATTCCTGCAAAGCAGGAAACAAATTATGAAATATTCCTTATGATTCACGTCCTTATTAGCTGCTCAGCTAGTTCATTTGGTTCATCAGAGTAGGTTTTGCTGAAGGTGTATGGATGGTGGGAGTTATTGATGAGATACGAATGCCGGAAGGACGAAGTGATGCATATCCAATGTTAGTTGACACAAAAACTCGAGTGACAGCTAGCCTTCCCCGTGAATGGCAACGGAGAAATGGAAGGTATAGTTTTGTACTGAATGTTGAACGTAAAGAAACTTTGATATGGTCATCTCTGAGATGAAGAGAGATGCATTATATCTAACTATTTTTACTATTTCTAAATGTATTTACGGGTGCAAAATCTGATGAACTGATGATCCCTTCTACGGCAGGCTTCAGCTAATGTGCTACAAGCATTTGTGGGACAGCTTGGTGGCTGATGACTTCCCCTCCAGACAGTTCTTTGAGTTCTTCTCGCTGAATCCTGATCACATTTTATCTGCAGGAATCAGAGAACATAGTGCTAAATGTGGTTTTGCTGCAGAGGTATCATCCGATAAGAATAAAAAGTTCTTTAGGATTATATTATTTGTTTCATATTTTAATGAAATAGAAAAGGAGCAATGGTACATAATTTGAAGATGTATGATCATGAGCCAAGAAGCAAAGTGACCTTTTTTTCATGCGTGTGGAATATCATGAGCCGGAAGCAGACAATCTGTTTTGTCCCTAAGCGAACTCTTAATATTTGACTTGCAGTTATCAGTTACTAGAAGGAACTTGAGGTCTTTTAGGATCTAACTCTTCTTTCTATTTCTCAAATAATTTACTTGTTCAGGACCGAGGTATTACACCTTTTCTTTATCCATCTTCCCAGTGTGATCAATACTAGAAAAGGAGGCTTCAATGATCATGATGATTAATTATATCAGGATAAAAAATAGATACAACTTTACTTCAGGCGAAAATGACTAAAAGATTTTGTGGCTGGGAGATGGGGGTTCTCTGTCTTTCATAACACAACTGAATAGGTGTCTAGTTTGTTGTGGATGTTGGAGATTCAGCTTCATGTACTGCTATCAGAATTTTGCGGATGTTTTTAGCCTTTGGAAATAAATGGTTCACATCTAACTCATGGCTGTTAATGCAGACTCTCACTGATATGTTGAGCACCTCTCGTAATACTTGGTGCATGCTACCACCAGCACATGAGCAATTACTGTTGAGGTGAATTTGAATTTCATATACTAATGTTTCGCATTTAAACCCTCAGGGGTTGGCCTGGTGGTAATAGACTTGAGTCTTGGAGTTTGCTCCCTTTCAAGGTCTCAAGATCGAAATCCACTGGGTGCAAACAATTTCTAAGGGTCATCGGACTGGTTAAAAACTGAATTAATCATGGTGCACTTGCGGGTAACTCCTTGTCGAGGGCCTGTGCACCCCCGGAATTAGTCGGGGCTCTAAGAGACTCGAACACCCGGTGCAAATAAAAAAAAAAAACAAGAAATTAGAACTAGAGTTTCTTCTTCCAATATATTCCTGTCCATGATTTGTTGGTGACATCTTTCTCAGTTTCTCTCTTCTGGCTAGTGAGATGTCTGAAGACTGAAATTAACCTGTGGAATCATCCCTCTTCCATATTAGAAAAAAATCCTTCATCTTTGTTGTTCCTTTCAATGGTCTTTTGCAAAAAGAATAGATAATTAAGTTTTGACTACATTGAAGAACCGATCTTAGAGATTATTATCTGACGGCTCATAATTATTCATTTCTGCATGAAAAGCTCCGAATACGGGAGAGATGGCCCTCATGTTTCTATTCTTTCATCCAGTTCTCTATATAATCAATTTATACTCTCTTTTTTTTACGATTAGATAATTTAAATTACTACAATCAGTTCCATAATCCAAAGCAAACAGGCCCCCAAGAAAGTTCAGTGACTAAAGCTTTATTCCATGCATTAGAAGACACCCTTCTCTACACATTGGGTATGGTAAATCTTTTGGATTCTTTTTTCTGCAGGTATGAATTCCAAGGAGATCAATCATTGCTTGGTGAAGATCAGTTTGATTATGATCTTGACTGGGTAAAGGGTCAAATAAAGTCTTCGTTAGAGGTGTGGCGAGGAGAAAGAGAAGCCCGTTACACCCCTGAAGACGAGCGGCTGAAATGCAGGTCTTGCAAGTTTGCTTCTGAATGTCCAGCCGGCAATTCTGGCTCTCCAAAAAGAACGGACACTGAAGGCTAACTGCTAAGTTTGGCAAATTGCATTGCTAGTGATTCATTTATATCGTCTGGATATAACTTAAAAACTCTCAATGAACTTGGCGTTATACGAAAAGGCCAGCAGTATCTATACTCCTAGCTGCTGTAGGTATATTCTGAACCTGAAAATTCATTGTTGTACCAATTTTTTTTCTCCATTGTATGTTGATTCATTTTATTTTGGACTAATTGTTATTGAATCTCAATTTATTGCTGACATTTGTAATGTCAAAGCTATTGACATAATACATGTTTGATATTAACCCAATGTTGATAGATTCTGCTTTCTTTGCTTTAAATAGTCTTGAGTCTGTTTATATTGATTCGCTTTCGATTCGGCTTTGATTTCACTTCTTTTTATAACTATAGTTTATTGGAAATAATCTTTCTACTTCACAAAGATGGAAGTAAGATTTGTGTGTATCTTAAACTCCTCATAGATTTGTGTGTATCTTACTCTCAAACTCCTCTTGTGGGATTACAACAAGTATGTTATTGGTGTTGGTGTAATGTATAAAGAGGAAAAAATCAACTTATAACGACATAATACATAAATATGTTCATTAATTGGCTTCAATTGCAATCTATTTTCTCTAACTTTGGATGTACAGACATTTAAACTTATATAAGATTAAACAATAGGTTCGTCTTATGTGGTGTCCTAATGACAATTTTGTATCCTATGTGGTAATCAGCATGTATTATGCCACATAGGGTATATGTTCTACTTGTTCAAATTCATGTAAGTTTAAATGACTGCTTGTTCACACCCAAAATTGGAGAGCCATCTGAGACCAAGTTAGAGGAGAAAATTGAACAGAAGGTGTCTTTTGTATCTGTTAGTCTATGAATACTTTTATAGTATGACTTTCAACCGAGTTTTTTTGTAAACCTCAGAACCGTCCATAATGATTTAAATAAGAATTTCAAAAGCCTTAGCCTGATCCGCACGACTTTTTTAGCATTTGGAGGTTACTTAACAAAAATTAGATGATCCTTTCTATTTTTTTTTGTATGTTGGCCCATAGATTTTTTGGTGGTATGATTTTGATAAGTTTTTTCTTAAAACATTTACAAAACCATCCATAATGACTTAGAGAAAGAATATTCATATCCTCGGTCCGATCGGTATAGCTTTTTTTAACATTTAAGGACCATTCAACAAGCATTAAGCGATTTTCTTTGTTTTTCATATGTGTTAGCATGTATATTTTTTTGATTCTAAGATTTTCCGTAATTTTTTTTTCAAAAAATTTATAAAATCATATGTAATGACCTAGGAAAGAATTCTAATAGCCCGAATATGCACAACTTTTCTATCATTTAGAGGCCACTTACCTATAGAATTTAGGTAATTATTGTGTGTATATTAGCCCATAAACTTTTTTTTAAAAAAGAAGTATTTAGGCGAATTTCATTTTTTTAGGAATTTTTTTTGTCCGACTTAATTCTTAATAGTGAAAATTATATTTTAGAGAAATTTTAAATATTTAATGAGCAGCAAATAAGTATATTCTGCAGATGCCCCTACACATTAAATTTCTGTCTACTTATAGTTTCATTCTTCATTATTTTCTGCTAACATATTAATTAGCCATGGCGCACAATAGCAGTGGCAGGAGAAGACCTAACGTACTGATTACCGGAACGCCGGGCACCGGAAAAACGACGACGTCGTCTGCTCTGGCGGAGGCGACTCAGCTCCGGCATGTCAACGTCGGCGACTTGGTTAAAGAGAAGAAGTTGCACGACGGATGGGACGATACCTTGGACTGTTACATCATCAACGAAGACCTCGTAAGCCTTTTAACATTGAAAAATACTAAACCCTAGTTTGAAAGTTCCAATTTTTAATTTTTAATACTTGATTTCAATTAATATACGGATTAAAATGTCAAAGAATCCGCTGTTCCTATTTTTTCTTTTCAATTTGTGTATTAGTGTTGCAATTATTTTGATTCTTATAGACTGATAATCGAAAGAATGGTCGCCGCTCGAGTTTAGTTGGTTTTCTCGTTGAGGGGTTGTGTGTGCGGGGGGGAGGGTGGGGTGGGGGTGGGGGTGCGGGGTCAAGTTTTAGGCTGTACAACAGTACAAGCAGAAGGGCAGTCGGATGCAGAAAGGTCGGACCACAATAGTTACCTGCATTTCTGCAAATGCTATGTATGCCAACAATCTTATCAGTTACGTCAAGGCTACCCTTCAGCAGTACTCTCACCCATAATAAAAGAAAAAATTGTTTACTCTCACCCATACTAAAAGAAAAAATTGTTTAAGGTCGTCTGAGGTGGTTCCGCCGTGTCGTATTTATACCTCTAAATTTAGCGAGTTTAAAGCTTAAGAGTTATCTAGACGATGAGGCACACTTAAGTTACTTTTCAAGAGAGGCTATACTTAAAATCAAATTGAGTGAGTTGTCTCAAGAGACTGTAACATCTTCATATTTTTGAAGTCTTAGTGATAGAACATAACTAAATGGAATGACAGATATTTTTATCTGATGTTTGCTAAGAATCTTTTAATTTATTTAGGGAACTATATATAAGTAAGAAGTACAGAGAACCTTTGGTATTGTCATTATTGTTGTCAGGTTTTGAGTTTACTTGTGGCTCCAAAGCTTAAAGTTGCACTCGTAGCGACTCGTGAAGACCTCAAAGAATGGTCATCATATTTTTCGTTTGTGGTGAATAGGATTGAACAGGGAAAGTGACTAGTAAGGTCTTGGAACATTATGAAATTCTTGAAGTGCTATTGATTGTTTATAATGTTAAAAATTGAAAATCTATGTAAACTCTCTTGATTTATGCTCAGTTTTAGAGAACTTGATTCAGTGTGTCCACACGGTTTTAAGAAATGAAATTGTAGTGTTAACTGGACCTCTATTTAAGCTATAATTAGTTTCAAAGTAACAAAATTTCATCCATCGAGTATAAGTCATTATCCCTTTGGATCAGGCAGTCGTTATGGTGCCCATTTCTTCTTCGCTGCCTCCCTTTTGGTGCTTTAATGCTGTAAAGGTATTTGGTAATGCCCCCAAACATCAGAACATATAACTGGTTGGAGGGAATTGACGGATAAAAAGGGAAGTTCAGAAGCCTTCTGACAAGTTAAGGAAGGAGATGAGATGGCTGAATGTGGGATTTCTTTGTCAAGAAAACAGAGAATTTTTGTGTGTTACTGGTGCAGTTTTGAGCTTTTGCAGCATCTACCCTCTGGATGTTCTTCCCTATTTGCCTCACATCCGGTAGCACTTTCAGAATATAGTTAACAATTACTCTAGCTTTGATCTTTCCATCTACTCGTTCCTCCATATCCTATTCTCCTGATAGGAGATCAAATGAATGCCCTTTGCCAATTATGATACAACTGCTCGATGGAAATTTTACATTAGTTGGTGGTATGCACATGATTTATGCACATGATTTATGTTCATGTTGCTTCATTGTGAAGTAATGTTGTTGTTGTTGTTGCTGCTTCATTGTGGTTAAACTGTTATTATCACTGATGCAGAGATACTAAAATTTCACTTTTCACCTGTGCTTTTATTATTCTGAGTTAATAATGCGATAACAGCTATTTGCCCATTCTAAAGCAGACTGACCTTGTATTTCCCACAATTAAAGATGAAGAAATTGTGGTGTTACAAGTTTCATGATGTGGCTCCTGTTGTAGGTATGTGATGAGCTTGAGGACATGATGGAAGCAGGTGGAAACATTGTTGATCATCATGGCTGTGATTTCTTTCCTGAACGTTGGTTCGACAGGGTGGTGGTTCTTCAAACTGACAATACTATCTTGTATGATAGATTAAGTAGAAGGTACACTATCATTTGACATCTTTTTTGTTTTCTCATATATTCCTCACTAATGTTGCTCACACTGATCCATCTTTACTTGCTTGAACGTCCCAGGGGTTACACAGGTCAAAAACTCACCAATAATATCGAATGTGAAATATTTCAAGTTCTGCTGGAGGAGGCAAAAGACAGTTACCCAGAGGATATAGTGGTTGCACTGAGAAGTGATTCTGTTGAGGATATTAGCAAAAATGTGGAGATGATGTCCAATTGGATTGGTAGTTGGAACCCAGTTTCGTGATTGAAATATCACAAATGAATTTCCATTACTTAGTTATTATTTTGTTGTACTCAAATGACAGTTCTATTTTTAGTGTTTTCTGTTTTTTGGTGAAATCACCCTTTTTATGTAAACAGAAATTCTGCAGAAATGCATTATTGTGCTTTTCGTTAACCATTCATGTTGGACTGCCAAGTTTCTCCAAAAAGCTCATGATTGAACACTGATTAGTATTCTAGTACAATCAATCTTTGAATGATATTTTTGCAGATTCACACAGAATTTTGTTGAGATGAATGCCGTCTTTCACGCCATAGTTGCAGTTAAATGGGATTGAGTATGTCTTAATAGCCGGAGGGGAGAACTTGGTGGTCTTATTGTGAGTAGGAACTTTGCAACTTGTCCTACCAAAGCGTCCAAACAAATGAATATGGAACGGTGAAGATTCCGATTTCAACGTCTTTCAGATTCAAGCATAGCTTTTGCAGAACAAATGCAAACACATCATAAGTGATGACACAACTAGTACATCAAACGCAGGTAGAAAAGAGTGGTTTGTTCAAGAAAAATGCTACTGGGTATTTTCAATGTGCCCACAGCTCAAGACCTTTATTGCCTCAACATCTTTACATTCTCTCTAGATCTAGTTCTATCCTGCAACTGCAAGACTGCTACAAAATTGTTCCTAAAACTCAGGAGAATCATTACATGATTCACTCAGAACCCATGTAGGGTTCACATTATGTAAATCCACACAAGATGAGGAATTACAGGTAGAGTTCAAAAGAATTCGAGAGTGCCAGTTATAGTGACCGGTGGATTTATATCAATGCGGGTAGCCTTCCCTTGGGAAAGTAACTGTGGTAGTGTATTGGCATCTTTTGCTGCAACTCCTGCACCTGTCCATAATGTGATATGGGGCCATGAGTTTTTAGAATTGATCTTTTCACCTTCAACAGAGCCAGGCTCAGCTTCTAGTGCAGCCAATTTATCGGAGAACAACAAAGCAGCCACGTCTACTGGCACCTTTTGATGGAGAAAGGAACCGTAATTGGCAACTGCAGTGACACCGTGACTTCTCTTGTGAGCCAGGGTAAGATGGGCCTTCTGAATGCTGCTCTCCATGCTCTTGTCCTTGATGAAATCGCCAACCTTTGGATCTTTCTTCGCTAGCTGTCCACAAAATAATGAGATGAGAGAGCATAGTTGAGCCCCTTATGCAAAACTAATGTCTCTCCTCAGTCCCTTCACCCGAAAGATTTTTAAACGAAAATCATATAAAGATTCGAAGGACAAAAGAGTGAAAACAGTAAATCCCTTTTTCTCTTGGATAAAGAAATTGTCAATTGATAGAAAAGAAAGAGCCAAACAAATAAACAAGAATTACTATGAGTCTCTTAATCTGCCAAGAAAATAATACAGCCACAAGGAATTATATGTTTTGTGCATGAACCAACAATTACAATAAGAACATAGAACATTAACTACAACCATCACGACATAAAATCTCCAGCCATCAAGACTCCATAATAATAAATTTCCAAATTCACTTACATCATTTAGAAGACCTAGAATTTCTGGAACTGGCAGGCTGATAGCGGCGAATACAATGGATCCTAGCTTCCTCTTCTCAGCAGGCACTGCATATTCGCCCCTCGCAATAACTTTCAGTTGTTCAAGGACTTCTTTAACGGCAAATTCAAATGGAACCTGAAATAAAACTTTGCAGAATCACTCCAAAGCTCTCTACCACAATGTGGCAACTTTCTTTACAGTTGTCACTATTCTCTCCGTTCACAATGTGATGGGGTTCCCGAGGGATTAGTGATCATGGAATACTGAACCATCCAACCCACCCCTCCAACTAGGAAGGCATTGCTAATGCAGCACTTGTGATCTTCTATGGCATACTAGCTCATTTAATGAAAAGTAATTCATTCTTTTTCTACAGACATGATTCCTACTTGAAGCCACCCTTTTCCCACTAAATCCCTGCATCCTTCCCATGTCAAAGATACGTAGAGAAAAATACACATTAATGCAATAGTGTAGGTAAAAAAGCTTGGATATGTTACATGCAATAGTGTATATTTCCTATAAGGGTGTGCATAATGATCTGTTAAAAAGTCATATCAGAAAAGGGTTGGGAAATTGGACTCCTTATATGGACTTGGACAATCCTCCCTCATGAGCTAGCTTTGAATTAGGCTCAGGTGCCATATTTTACATGGTATCAAAGCCAGACCCATCTTAATATAGTGTTCATGCTCTAGTTGAGGTCTAGGCGTGCGGAGGAGTGTTAAGAAGTCCCACAACTGAAAAAAGATGTGAAATTGGACTCTCTATATGGACTTGGACAATCCTCCCCTTATGAGCTTGCTTTTGGGTTGAGTTAGGCCAGATATCATATCTTTACAGTATCTACTATGGATACGCCAAAATTTGTTATTGATATTTAGTTTATTTGAAGAACCCGTGTGAACTACTCCGGTCTTTAACGTACAATTCCTACAGAGGTATGACAACTCAAATAGAGGACGTATGTAGCTTCGTTACATGTCATGGGTAACATTTGTAGTAAAGGGCTTGAATAACGTTTTTGCAATTTAAATTCTAGTTCTAGAGGAAAGTAAAATCAGCTATTACATCCCTTGAGAGATCTTAAATGACTGCACTAAGCTGCACAAAATTTACCTGTATTGAATTGAGATAGTCTGCATTTCCAAGTAGAATATCTCTCAATTGCTTCTCCCATTTAACCCACTCTTGTACATATGTCCCTTTTGTAGACTCCAATCTACCAGAGACAAAATCAAACACAAGGAAAAAAATTCATTAGTCGCAATCACTCAATCAATAGAAAACACGACTACCACAAAACCACTTAAATGCAGTAAAAACAGTGACCTTAGCATTTTTTTCATGAACATATCACTCAAATTCATAAAGAATGGAACTTCCTCAACGTGTAACCATACATCAGATTTTCTTTTCCTCCAAATATCGAGTGTAACTAGAAAACTGACATGACTTTGCTAGAAAAAACCCGGTCATACTGATATATATCTCCCCCACGCCCAGCTAAACTTCGGTTGGTGGAGATCTATTCTTTTATTGTACATAACGATTTCTGCAAATAAAAAAGAATCTACTCTTTTATTGTACATGGTTGAGAAAGACATCTTTACCCCACAAGAAAAGGCATATAAGTTGTTTGCAACCCTATTAAATATTAAATTAAATATTAAAACATGCAGAGAAAATGCAGGTTTTCATATTCGTACGGTAGTTTAATTTAGTGCAGTACATACATGTAGATCTACAAAGTTATTACTAGGCAAAGTAACACAACAAGAGCAGAATTATAAATTCAAGAGTAAACAGGAGTTTCATAGCCCTAGATCATGCTCAAATTTATGCAGTAGGGCTCACGATTCGGAACTTGGTGGATAATGGCGAATCCCCCTATCCTCCTCCACTTAATTACCATGTCTTTTCCTGTGACGCGATTTCAACCTGTGATGTATACCTCACCATGCATCACATGTTCTGCTCTTACTACCTGACCAAAGCCCTAAGGGTGGAGAATCACTGTCTTAAGGTATAATATTCTTCTAATCTTCTCCAGTATTCACAGTTAACCACTACATATCAAGACCTCTTTGCCTCATAATACTACTCAATCATCACAAAGATATTTGAAGCCTCCCAGATGAAGAAGATGGTAGAAAGATGCACACCTTTTTGAACTCATAACAGCCTTACCTCTAATAACGCATTCAGGAGAAGTGGAAACCTCATACAATTAACATAAACTATTCAACTGAAAACTTTTTTTAACCAATGATGCAATAGAGAGATACTCCATGTCGTGCAACATATCAGAAGGCATAATGCCGCTTCTTACCATGAACGCTAAAATGCAAGTGCAAAAAGGGGAGAGGGTGTGGAGAAACTAATAACTAGATTTTCTGAATGTAACACTGACCTTCCATGTTTCTTTGTATGAAGTCTGTACAGACTGAGTCCCTCCTCGATAATAGACCTCACAGAATCCGGAAGAGGAGACCTTCATATGATCATAAACAATATCAACAGCAAGTAAAGCAAATAGAACTAGGAAGACCACATGATGTAGAATCAACACACTTCCAAACTATAAAGGTCATCAAGTACCAAATACCAAATATCCCCCCAGCGATGACAACAGAGCATAGACTCTCACAATATTAAGGCAAAAACCATCTGACAAGAAACATGATAGATATCAATGCAACAACTACCTGTGGCATGTTGTTGGTACATTTCTATCAATCAGTTGTCTACATTTTGGACCAAATAACTTTGCAGTAATTAACATACATGTATTCAGAACTCCAGCTTTATGTAGAACAATTGGATTTACAGACAACACCCACTTTCTTCTTTTCTTTTCCTTCTTTTTCTTCCCCTTTTCCTTTGTTGGTCACAAAAAAACACAATTACAAGTACTGGAGTTTGTCTTCAAAGTTGGCAATCTCCTTCAAAATTGTGAAAGGCTCTCTTTTATAATGAACACGTTAGAATTATGCTTAACCCTTCACTCTAGTTAATGAGAATTAGTGACCAGGTGAAAGCACATACCATCAATTTGGCTACACCAAAATCACACTTGCTAACTGGATGCCAGTCAGACGTGTCAAACAAGAATATATGATGACGCTATGTAGGACCTTTGCATCACCATATCTTAGACAACAACAATTGTTGTCCTCCTTTCTATCTTGCTTGAAGAACTTTAAAAGGCAAATATCATTTTCTTTTAAGTAAATGAGACTAACGATCAAACAAATACTTCAATATCGAACAACCTGGCCCTAAATGGAAAAGACTTAACTAATAGATGAAGACATTCAATGTTTGGGATTAAATTGTAGCTCTTAAACCACTTTAGATGCTTCACAAATGCTCATCACTGTGCCGAACAGCTTTAGTTTGTTGTTTGTCAAGGAATACAAGGAATTGACCTTTCAAGTCTTCTATTTGAAATAAATTCAGAGCAAATTACAAGTACTTTCTCAAGTTCAGCAACACTATGTACAGTTCCTCAGCATAAGAAATAATACTGTTCTAAATATAATTACAGATACCAGACATGCTTGTGAAAGCAAAGGACCAACAAAGATTATGGCGTGGAGAAGATTTAACAATAATATCAAACCCAATGTTCTATAGCCTACTAATTATTTACACTTCCCCCTTTCCTCCAATTTTGCTTTTGTCAACTTTTTCGTTTCGGGTTTTTGAGACAAGGGTTTCTAGGAAACAACCTCTCACTTCTATGAGGTAGTGGTAAGGTCTGCGTACATTCTACCCTCCCCGGACCCCACTTGTGGGATTCCACTGGGTAATGTTGTTGTTGTTGTCAACTTTTTCTTTTCACAAATTTTCATAAAATCTATTTTTAACTTTATCTTTCAAGATGCCCTCGTGGAAGGCAAAATTTGAGATGCAGTTTTGGTGTCAAATGAAGTAGCTGACTCCCAAAACTAATAAGGGAGAACTAGGTAAGTACGTAAATTGGACCTTAACAAGACAAACAACCATGTGAACTAACGTTTCTGAACTTTTTGATGCTAAAGATAGAATTCAAGATGAGTGGTCGAAGTGGATCATGTTTTTCATATCTATGATTAGATTTCCGATCATAGTGAATCACAATCCATGTGATTCTTTGGCAGCTCGAGTGATTGAGTCAGGGGTATATCATCTCTTAGTCTTCTCAACTTAATGAAAATGTTAGTAACTTAATGGACGGAGCTGCAACACAACAACACAACATTACCCCAATGCATCAAAAGGCTCCCGCTCATTGCGGGGTGAGGGGGTTGGATGTACGCAGCCTAAGCTCTATGTTTAAAAACATAGAGCGGCTGTTTCCAGTAGATGGTTATTTGAGGGGCTTTTCTGAAACTACAAGGGACAATGTACAGTGAAGGTTTCACATATCGAGTTCACAGACAATACTTGAGTTCTCTGTGATGCACTCATTAATCAATCGATTATTTTTACAAAAATTTGGTTCCAACATCACCAGAGCCCCAAAATCAACCTCAGAAAATGTTCGATCATTGTTGGGTGAAATGGACAATATCAAAAATCTGATACAAATGCTCACTTCCAGGATTGATGCTCTCCCCTACTGTTTTTCTCAGTCTTACCATTACACACTTTAACAATGACAGATCAACATGGAACACGATGATTTAAAAAAAAAAATAAGAGGAGGCTTGCAAGCTAGTAGAAGAGATACTTGTCTTGAGGAGAAGGAAGCATTAACAAGAAAGGACATTGTAGAGCATCCAATTCCTCACATACTTCATGTCATTGCTTCATGCCATACTACTGTCAGAAGATATTCTTGTCTTGAGAGTAAGGAAGAAGTAACAAGGGTACATTATTGAGTATCCCCACACACTTCATGTATTGCTTCACACACATACCATTGTCATGGGTAAATTGAGAACCCTCCCAAAGGAATGTCTTATGAGAAGTAGCAGAAAAGAAACTTCAACTTTTCAACAAGACCTAGTAAGGAGCATACTCTACAAAGCGAGGTGATAGTAGAGGTGCAGAATTGTGAAAGAGGGATGCAGAACTAAACATGTCATACTTCATTTGAGTGTGGTCTTTGGAGGGATAATTAAAGGATTGGTTGCTTTTAGCAAAGGCAACATCACTTTTGGGGCAAGAGATAGAAGCTGAATCTTGATTTGGAATCACAAGTGGGGGAGAGCACAGTAGAAACTTACAATATCTTGAGCTCGAGCCAAAAGGAGATGACATCACAATCGATCCATAGGCCATAAGGAGTTCTTTGGGACAAAAAATTCAGGATTGAGGAGTGATTCTAAGGCCTAACTTAAATATTTTTACAAGATCAACACATTAAATGCGAAGCAAAAACTTGTACCAAGTTCATTTACCCAAATTCAGTCTCATTTTGTTACTAGCATTGATCAACCCAAAAGAAGACTTATTTTACCCAAAAATTAAATTGAATAACTAACCCTTAGCCCAGCGGGTGACATCAATAATTCTCTTTGAACCTCCTTGCATTCATTTAAATTGGTAAAATCGTATCGAAGTCATTAAAAAAGTATGAAACAACAATAGGTATGTGCATATTATATTTTAGAAACGTGGTCAGAATGCTATAAAAACTGTCCTGCCTAAGTTAACGAGTGCATTTGTACTTGGACATGTTCTGGTTGTTGCCAATAGCCAAAACCTAATAAGGAGACTCATCAATCTAATTTTCATAAGCTAATTGCTGCCCAGTAAACAAGAGAAGGAGAGTTGCACATGATTTATTTGTCCTTGGATACGATGTAGTTATTGCCAAAGGACATAATCTAATAAGGGGCCTCATAAATCTAATTTTCATAAACAAAGCAGGGTGCTAAACAAGAGAAAATCTACCATAAATTACCGAAAAGCCCTAGCTACAGTCTACTGTTAACCACTAGTAGAGCAGAATATAGCAATCAAATGAGGAAACAGCCCAATCTTCACTATTATTCAACTCAAGATACATACCAAAAGCAACGGTGAAGTTAAGAGCAGACAGAAATTTGAGGAGACAAATAGCATATAAAAGTAAAATATATTATATATAAGAAATGTGAGAGCAGGCAACTCTCTGTCAACATGCTTGCTTGAATTGTCTGTTTCTTTTCCTTTATTATATGGGGCCCATAAAAATATATCGTGAACTTTTTAATTTAATATTTTTAAGGTTGCCATTTATTGGCGTCTCTGCTTAAGCTGCTTGATTATATTTCTTCAGCTGCTTTAACTATGATTTTACATTAAACTTAATAAATCATTTTTCTGGCTGCGTCAACTATCATGTTACTATATCACCCTAATCAATTGTTTTAAGTCATACAACTACTATAATTAGGATAAAATAAATTTCTTTTTAAACTAAACAAATAAAATTAAATAACAAGTTTAACATCTTTCAATGATTATATTTGTGTCAAAAAGGAAGTATTTTTTAAAAAATATAATATAAATAAGTCAAAAAAATTATATATATTACTTAAAACGATGTAAAAAGTACAATAGGTCACAATAATTACCAATTCAAAATTTTGGTTCTTGAATTTATAAATTGGTATAGCGAGAGTAACATACATTATTTAAAATTTATATAAAATATATTATAAATTACAGTAATTAATAATTTAAAAACTAATTAAATTTGATTGACTCTCAAAATTTTATATGTACAACATAAATGGGAACAAAATAAACAACATATATTATTAAAATTAACATAAAAATACTATAAGTCACAAAAATTAACAACGTAAAAATTTTAAATATATATATAAAAAAATCAGTCAATGTCACATAAATTAAAACTAAAAAATAATATATATGTGTGTGTGTGTGTGTGTGTGTTTGTGTATAATTTATTTTATTTTTTTGAGAAACAAAATAGTGTGTGTGTGTGTGTATGAACTGAGAACCAAAATAAGCCACAAATACACTAAAGTTACCAGAATAGGTCATCAAATTAAAAGTGAACAAAAATAGGCTTAGAGTAAAAAATTTTTACACTTTGCATATTTTTTTTATAACGGGTCGTTGAATGGGGAGCCGTTTAAGTGTAAAAAAATTTTTAAAAAATTTTACACTTTGTAAACCACTACAAAATATATAATAATAACACTAAATTATCTATTAACAAATAATAGTCAAAATTAAGAAATAAATTCGAAATTGTTGAGCATTACCACTCACTTTCATTGATAGTTTCCTTCAAATCAAAATCATATCGACCAGTAAGAATATTCTGATAATGGAGACATATTTGAAAAATCACTAGATTGAGTTATAAAGAATCCATCAGGATTATTACGATTTTCCAATTGAAGATGAATATCAACAGATAATGAAAAATGTTGTTGACTAGTCCTAGGCTCCTTCCTAACATAGATTTCAAGCACAGTTAGCTTGATTTGATCTATGTAGTCAGTTGGAGCCTTCAAAAAGTCGGTCAACGATTCGTCATTATAAATAATCCATTCTCCAAAATTTAATTGTCCTTGTGATAAAAATGAAGTCGGATATTTTCCGACTAAAATCAAATTATAATCGGAACTATTCATACGCATTCTTCTATAAATTGATGAAAGAAACTTTTGATATCGGACGTTAAGTGGATATTTAGCATTGTGTTTGGGAGGACATCTATAATGAATAATATTTCCATCATGAATAATTTCACCATCCCAATAAATTGAAACTCTAACTTTTGATTCAAAAGACATTATTTGTGATTAAAATGAAAAAAAAAACATGGAATTATATTCTTGAATGGATGTTTGCGTATCTTTAAATAGAGGTCGACATAAAACAATAGAACAATGTAAAACGTAAAAAAAAATCACGTTTTATGATTGGTCAAATCATATAATTGTGTGAGAAAAGGCTGCAAAAATTGTAAAGTGTAAACATTTTTCACACTTTATGATGCATCACATCAATATGGCAAAGGCTGCAAAATTATAAAGTGTAAAATTTTTTTACACTTTATAGTTAAGCGGCTCACCATTCAACGGCCCGTTATAAAAAATATGCAAAGTGTAAAAAATTTTTACTCTAAGCCTATTTTTGTTCACTTTTAGTTTGATGGCCTATTTTGGTAACTTTAGTGTATTTATGGCTTATTTTGATTCTCAGTTCTATATATATATGGCTCGTACTAGCACAAACTTTTGTAACTAATAGTAAAATAAGAGGATAGGAGAGATCTAGCTATGACTTGATGAATTGAAGAAAATGTACTTATAGGTGCCAAATATAACATTTATAATACCTGTGCTACGTGGAACACTAGTACATATTTACACTAGTCTGTTGTGGCCAACTCCAATCTAATTGTAGGTGTGTGACCATCCAATCTAAAAACTTTAGTTATTAGAGAGAGCACACTTTAATCTACATAATTATGTCTTCAATAAACCCCTCTCACATGCGAGCCTAATGTAAAAAGCGTGTGGCAATTCTTTCTTGACTACAAGTGATGAGGAGACTTGAACTCGGAACTCTCTATCTGCTCTATATTGAACTGTGTGACCATCTCATGTAAAAGCATAAATTATTAGAGGGAACAACACCAATATACCCAGTGGAATCCCACAAGTGGGGTCAGGGGAGGGTAGAATGTACGCAAACCTTACCACTACCTCATAAAGATAGAGAGGTCGTTTCTTGATAACCCTCGTCTTAAAAGTCCATAAGTAGAATAAATAAGATATGGAAAAAGGAAAAGAAAAGAAAGGGAACAAAAAGAGCGACTAATAGAAAAAGAACATGATAGCATGCAAATATGATAAAATTAACATATCAAGATGGAAAATGACAACACAAGATATAAAGGCAATGTAAAATATGCTAAAAATAAATAAATGTAAGACTAATAATTACAACATATGATGTAACTACTACTAACCTACTATATCACGAAGTCATATATCAACCTACCCCTCCTAACCTATTAGTCTGCTGCTCTAATACGCTACCTCCATTCCCTCATTTATAAAGTCATGTCCACAGTGAGATCACGTTTCACCATATCTTGTCTGATCACCTCCTTCAATACTTCTTTGGTCTACCTCTACCCCGTGTAGCTCCTAAATTCAACCTCTCACACCTCCTAACAGGAGCATCGGTACTCCTTCTCTGCACATATCCAAACCAATGCACAGGGGCCACCTCGAGCTTCTCCCGAATGGTCTTCTCATTCCTAATCTTATCACTCATGGTATGCCCATACATCCATCTCAACATCCTCATCTCCGCGACCAGAGCACACTTTTATTTACTTAGTTAAGTTATGTTCTTGGAGTCCAACGCTAAGACAATCTTTATAACTGAGAAATCCCCAAGGACCAACTGCGACACAATCAAAATTTGGGGGATAACGATGAAACATTGAACTCCAATGGAGTGTTCTTCCTTAGAGAGAATGCCACTTAAACCCATATGACCAATACAATCACTTCAAGCTAAAAAGGCCAACCATATTATTTTCGGGGAGGTTCAGAAGAAAGAAATCTTACTAACCTCTCAGGTTTCAGTACAGGAATTCTGACAAGCGATCCAAAACGTTCAATAAGCTCACTCTCAAACTCCTGACGGCTCTGAGTGGAAGTGTACCAGCAGAATCAGACAAAGGTGACTTGTATATTTACTTTTTATGACTACAAAATACAGGATAAAGAACTCAGATAACCTTGCTAGCAGAATAAGACTTTGTACCTTTCCATCATAAAGGTGATAAAACATAAGCATCACATATCCAGCATTTGGAGATGACTTGTCAAGATTTCCCTTCAGCATCAAGCAGAAAAGAGAGGGACTTAAGGCATCAATATCAAAGTTGAATGGAGTAACTGGGTGAAGAGCATTTAACAAGGATGAAGTAACATGAAGAATTAGTTACCGGATGATTGACACGGTTAAGTACTCGGAATATAAAAACCGCAAGTGTATCAATAGAGAATGGATTAGTTTCAGTTCCTGCATGATTAGTCGCACAACAACTGAGATCCCATATAGTGCACACACAGATGAGTATGACTCAAGAAAAAAGCAAATGAACTTTCTAACAAGCAAATCTTAGTTTTACTACCACTACCAACATCACTGAACATAACGAAAGGTAACGTCAAACATCATTCATGCAAGCACCATCAAGCATATTAGCCTACAATTATTCTCCAAGAAACAAAAGCATATAACAAGATGACACAAAAGATAACACAACTGCAATGCCAGGAGTACAAGTGGGAAGTATCTGTCTCATCTCCAAGGAACAAAAGCACATAACAAGACAATGAGCGTCCATCACTATAAGTTAAACAGACGAGACACCTGTAAAGTAAGAGTTCCACCAGAATCGGATATAATTTTCACTCAGGAAGAAAAAGAATGGTCAATAACACAAATCACATAACAAGAAAAGCAAAATGAAGTCACTGGGTGAACTACCAAATAAATTGCCCCATCCTTTCATAAATTAAAGCAAAACTGGCATGAGAAGCAGCATGACAGATTATCAAAATCTATGTTGCTCCACCTCTCCAAAACTGCTGCAGAACCCGTGTCAGATCCTCCAAAATGCACTACTTTTGAGGATCCAACATACCCCGCTCCATTTTTGAAAAGTCTGAGCATCACAGATCAAAACAGAAACTAAAAAGGAATTATCTGAAGACCTTCTGAATCAGGTATAACTGGAATAGCAGATGCTCTGGTGCTTAGGCACATGTTCTCAATCTGCAAAGATGAGAATAAAACCCGGTGAGGCAATGAAGCCACTAGAACTACATCAGAAACGAAATAACCTTAAACTCAAAGTTCTTTATATGCATTCCACATCACTCTAAAACTAGAGGATGCACTCTGTGGCATTATAAGTAGTAGTACGCTAAGTACAGAGGACTGATGCAACTAATAGACAGTTTAATATCAAGATCTAAAACACTACCATTGCTCTTATACTAATTTGGAACTGAAAACCTCAAAAAGGGTTGTTATGAAATTGCATCAGAGGATTTGTACTACTCAGGGAACAGTTTAGCAAATACAAATACTTACTTGTCTCCATACTTCCTCATTTGGTGCATTCTTGTCAGCAAGCATGATCGAGTAAGGTTTTCTTCGACGTTCATCAGCAACTTTTTGCCAATATCTACCTATTTATTTGATGGACTTACAGAGATCAAACTTTATTATCTGAGAGAAAGTTAAGTTTTCAAGCAAGGAAAAGAGGCAGATTATTACTCTCTCCGTTTCAATTAACGTATCTTAGTTTGACCAAGCACATAATTTAGGAAAACAATGGAGACTTTTGAATCTTGTCGTCTTAAACTAAAGATGTGTGCATTAAACCAAAATTCCTTTGAATCTTGTCCCATGTAGAATGTTGGAATCAGAGAGTTACCAAACACAAAAAGAATTTGGAATCAAAGAGTTACCAAACACAAAAAGAATTTGGAATCAGAGAGTTACCAAACACAAAAAGAGACGTTCTTATTTGAACAAACTAAAAATAAAACTAAGACACCTAGATTGAAACTGAGGGAGAATAGAAGTTCGAGGTGTCAGAACAACTAATCGATACTCCATGTCCCAATAATATACAGAACTACTTCCGTTATGGGATGTCCAAAAATGTTTAACACCCTTCTATTCCTATACAACTTCTAAGAATTCAATTTCATTAAACTAATCAATTATAAAAATTTTCATGTGGTTGTCTTCTATCAACTAACTTCCAACTATTACTTTTATGATATTATTCCACTATTACTTCTCCAATACACAAGCAATTTAGATCCTAAATCCTGTGTTGTCGAACACCATCATGCAGGACGAGACGAAGTGAGTACGTGATATGCCATCAATCTACTAAAGGCACAAGAAACATGGGCATGCAAAATAAAATTCCTTTATATATTAGGAACATACAAAAAGACATTGAAAAGCACCTCATACCTTTGATAAGATCACCCATTAAACTGTTAACTGGTCGATCATCTCCAAGCCCTCCTGGAGCATTCAATATTTCCTTACAAAGTGCAGATTTAGCACAACCTGGTATTCCTGCAATTTAGCATTGCATATCAAAAAGAATTCTTACTTCAATAGTTGCAGGAGGTTCTAGAAGAGGTTCATCACAAATACATAAAAGACTTCAAATATCGTATACAATCTGAATAGTCATAACCAGTTTAATCTTACCTGGAAAGAAAATAATGAGACCCTCATTCTTTGCCACCATGTCTCTGGTGGAAATACTAGGGCTTGAAGGAGCAATATCTTTCGCAGGCTCGAGATCACCCTCTTCATCTTCTCCTTCAACAATAGCCATGAAATCTTCAACTTTGACAAAATTTCCAGCAGATCCTATCAAAGCATGATTTTGTGGACTACGCTTTGCATATTGTTCAAGGAAAGGCTCAGCTTCACTTAGATATGTGGATGATGACAATGGTTTGTTCCCATATTTTCTGCGTATATATACTGCCCTGAAAAATTAGTTCTGGTAAGATGCTGCACTGGAAGATAAAAGTGACTCATCATAAGTTCATTTAGTATTACCATTCATCAAGCATCTTGCTGAGTTCTCGTTGCTTGGCTGCTGAAGTATTCCAAATTTTCATTTGCCTATTTCGATCATATTGTTATAGAGATCAATGTACGTTAGAACTTATCCTTGAGATTGCTAAGACACAGCCAAAATATCATTCTCTCTTCTTGAGAGGAAATGTACTAGAAACATGTCCTTGTATCACTGAATTAGGTAGGCCATAAAAAAAATAAGCTTGAGAATGTAAGAATAGACACATTTGTTAGATAACCTCAAACTTTGGTAAAAAGAACAACTACAAGGAATACATGTTGGCCATGGAAACTAATCTGGAAGGTCAAAACTTCTCATAAAGTAGCTTGTTTCACTTGGCCCGTGGCTAGGAAAGAGGTCCTATCACGTGAAGGACTTAAGAAAAGGGGCTTCCACCTGTGCTATGAATGTTCTATGTGCGGAGAAGAATCAGAGACAACCAATCATCTTTTTTTACACTGCAAGATGACCAGACAACTTTGGAGGATTTTCCTTAATCCAAAAGGGATCATGTGGGTGATGCCAAGAGATACATTTGAAGTGCTGGAACAAATGTAACAGTCAGTCAAACTAAAAAGAAAGATGGAAGATTATCCCTGCGTGCATTTGGTGGACAGTTTGGAAAGAGAGAAATCAAAGATGTTTCTGAAGATGCAGTGCCTAGCCCTTTTCTATTTTTGGTGTAAACATGAATATATGGAAGACAGAGAACCTTTTATTGATGTTCTAGGATCTCTGTAAGTAGGTTCTAACTTAGTACATCTTCCTATATTCCCTAAGTATGGACAGCTGTAGTCCTCTTGCAGCGAATAGTTATACAAAAAAAAGTTACCTTCTCAAAAAAAAACCCAACTTAACCTATAAGATCTCAAAACTAGAAATTCAATAAATAGTTTAATCTCCTAATAGATTCAACGAATATATCACGTATCTTTTTATCAAGTGACTTTTCAAAATCACAATGTGAAGGCTAATCATGACAAATCATTATGAGCATTTCAGACAAGTTAGATAATCCATTAGAACTATAGCACTTCATTATATGACAACAAACATCCGTTAAAAGACCAATTAAGATGTGGATGGAACAATTTGTAAATATTGAATTATGTCAACTATAATGTAGCAGCTGCTCCCAAATTGAAATGCAACACATAGCATATAAGGCAGTCAAGCACCAAGGAGTTCAACTTGTCCACTGAAGAAAAAAGGACCAATCACATGAACCTCACCTCAGGTAATAAGACTTATACGCAGAAGGTCCTTCTTTGAAAAGAGTCGACAAGCCATTACGGATCAAAAAAGTTCTCAACTGCACATTAAACAAAAATTAGCATGCAATTTCTTAGATCAACACATGATAAATTCCAAGCAATATGCTAACTAATTATGTTCCAGACCTGGTCATATTAAATGGAGAAATAACTGAGTATCATATTACTTTAATCAAAAGCAACATCCATTGATCCCTAGTCTATGTTGTTTACGGTTAAATCTAGGATGGTATCTCGCCATTTTCTAGAGGCCAACACTGATTCCAGTATCATATAAGCTTGTTGTTTTGGTTTTAGTTGGTAATCACGGAATAATGGGCACTTCTCTCATGCACTGCTCTATTCTGCATGAGTCATACAGCAACAACAACATAGCCAGTGGAATCCCAAAAGTGGGATCTGGGGAGGGTAGAATGTACACAGACCTTACCTCTACCTCATAGAGGTAGAGAGGCTGTTTCCGGGAAACCCTCGTCTCAAAAACCCATAAGCAGAATAAACTAGATAGGGAAAAAGGAAAAGGAAAAGAGAAACAAGGAAGAACGACTAGTAACGAAAGCAATGACAGACAGTAAATACAATAAAATCAACACACATAAGACAGATACCGACACCACTATTCTGCATGAGTCATGCATTGAAGAAATAAAATTGATTCAAAAGATAATCACAACTTGAAAAAGTACGCCCCCAGTAGCAGCAGAACAACCATTTTCAACTCACCAACAGGCAAGCGGTGACGTGAAGTGTCTGTTAATGAAAGCTTGTTTAAAAACTGCATTACCTTGTAAGTAAGAAATTTCATCTTGACCATCAGATTTGCATCTTCATCAGCTAAACTGTTGTCCTCTTCCACATTTTTTACCATTTGATTGTTGCTTCCTGCCATTTCAGCAGTTTTCTTCTCATTGACCTTGAATAAATCCAGGTCAACAAAAAAGCCTGTGAACAGCTACATCAGCAACTCAGAATGCAGATGATGAGTAAGGAGGGAGGGGGAGGAGGCTCTCACTGAGTGGAGACTAACCTTTGTCTCAGGAACATAACAGAAGATAACAGGTGAAGAACTGGAATGAGATATTCATTCATGAAGTAGGATAAAGATTTGTGGGTGGATGGGGGGGTGGGGGGAGGGGAGTGGAGCTTAAAAAAATTAACTTTGCCAAACTGATCCTCATGACCTAGAAGAGAAGGAATGAGAATGCCAACAAATTCGACAAGGTTTTCTACTCTCTTTTGAGAACCCCAAATTTCAACTCTTGACGCCAACAATTTGCAGAACAGGGCATAAAATATATTTACTTCTGAATTGGAACTCAAAAATCAAATGCAGATATGCTTTGATGAATTGGTTAAAAAATTATTCTGACATGACATGACTATGTAACTCTTTGCGTTCCCCCAAGGAGACTTCTAGAATTATCTTGCGTCGAAATTTATACGACTTTTTTAATACCATAACATTGTTCTCAAATAGGAGTAACAGAAGTTTCACATCAAGCACCAGCGGAGAAACCACTCAATTCTCCCGAAGAGGAAGATGACTCCTATTTATATATGAGACTTCTTATTTTATTTTATTTTATTTAGTACGATGATGCTATGAAATGAGCTTAAATTAAGTTTACTTTATTTAAACTTAATAAAATCGAAAGGGTGTTGACGATGGATAAAAGTAAAAGATAAAGATTAATTTTATATTTTGATATTTAACATATGCATTGGCATTTCATGTTTTATTAGGAATAAAATGATACCATTGGCAATTGCTATACTAAATTATACGACTAGCTATGTAGGACTCAAAGACCAACCAAAGACTCAATTTCAATGTTATAGATTAGACCAACCTGGTGTCCCATTTCAATGTCAAAGGCTTTACAAGTTACCAAGTTAAAAGGTTTTACAAGTTAGCAGCTATCGCAGCTAGCAGATCAGTTCCAGTTCTAGCTGAGAACAATAAATGAACAAATATTACCTCGATACAAAGGCCATAGTCCTGGTTTGTGCCTGTTATGACAAGAATTGCATAAATCAAGAAAATCACACGAGATATGCAGCAGAACCCAAAAGCTAATCATTAGATAAATTTCTGTTGAAATAGTTAACAGCAGACCTCATCTCTTTCTGGTACCGGCGGAAGCCTGAATCACTATATACATGAATCACCATTTTGAAAGGCAGGTTGTCACTCGATAAATCATTAATTTTATGTAAGTTATAATGACACTTGAAAGCAGCAGGAAAGCGCTTTTCCCTCATCAAGCGAACCATTTCCTGAAGATGAATATATCCCAAATGATGGTTAACAGCTGAGACTAAAGAGATAACTAAAATCTTACAACTATTAATCAGGTCTTTGGAATCAAGAAAAAGTCACATGGGGGGTGGGATGTATGTCAAGTGAGAACATATTAAGTAATGACGTAAGACAGGACCAATTTATATGAGATAAAAGATGCATATAATTAGCGAACATCACAACTATTGTCCCAGAAAACCATGTTCAACCTCACAGAGAAATAGGAAGATGATGCGAAGAGAGACGGGCCTGTTGATTTACTTTTTCCTGGGAAAATTATTTTATCATCCATTCCTGTTTTGTGCAGCTAAAGAAAGTAAAATATTACTTCCTCTCTGGCAAGCATTCATTTTAACCTTGACCAAGTATGGTGTAAGATAGAGAATCAGACATACACAAAAATTCAGGAGTCATCTACAATAGGGAGCAAAAGTAACGGAAGATTAAAACATCAACACAAATTACAACATAATAATTCTCCTTCCTTAATTAAACTGATTAACGTGCTTTCCTTTTTTGATTGTAATCAAAGCTCATTTCTCAATGGAACACTCCACCAAAAGGACAACGAAAACCAGCATATTCAACTTCCCCTCACATTCACAACACCAAAAAATTAACAATTCATCATCACTCTGGGTACCACTTCCATAAAATGGTTTGCAATTTAAAACTCAAGTCAAATTAAACCACAACATAATTTAAGAAGGGTGAACATCAAAGTAAAGCTACAGGATTTTGTGACAGGAAAACATGAAATACGAAGTCAGGTATTTGAAATCCGTTGAGTGTACCACAAATTCCAATCAGCTTAATTTCCAAATTTTACAACATTTCCTTCAAGGGGGCAATTATTCTCACTTTCGCATGTCTCAAAATTACTTGAATTGCAATCTTTTCCTATGTTCTCACTACTTTTATTAAGCACCACAAGAATGCGTGGGACCAAGCAAAAGTTGCACTATGATTTTGTCTCTAAAACCAAAACAAAACACAAGGGGTATTCTATGAGTAACTAGATTTGGGTGCTAACATGTTAATCTAGAATACTGCAACCTCCTTAAACTTGATACTTCCACTATTATAACTTCCCTTTAGGATGTATTATCGCCCTCGGTTTTCTTTTGCAAGTAAATGATCATGTTCATTATAAACTCCTGTGAATTTTTCTCACGTGTCTTCCATTATGGATTTATTTCCTATACGAAAGTTTATTTCTCCTACACTACCAATCATGGTTTCTGTAGTTATTGTAAGAAATATAAGAGGAAAATATTATTGAATTGTGTTGTCTACAATATTATTTCCATCAATCTCAGATTGAGCCAAAGATTGTACCTATTTTTTGGCCTTGGAGTATGATGGAATAAAGCAATATGGCTCTTTAAACTATCTGCGCTTTTTTCATTTGTGAAGTAGCAGTTAGTCAATGCAACTTTCGACGCTCCTCATG
>JAOTQR010000007.1:23172022-23186880 GCA_025774065.1 Solanum ossicruentum
GAATAAAGCAAAATGACTCTTTAAACTGTTTGCGCTTCTTTCAATTGTGAAGTAGCAGTTAGTCAATGCAACTTTCAGCGCTCATCATGAGTCATCCGGAAACAGTCGATCTATGTTTTGAACATAGGAGTCAGGTTGCGTACATCCGACCCTCCTTACTCCGCAATGGACGAGAGTCTTTGAGGCAATGGGGTAATGCTGTTGTATTCGATGTTCGAAATTTATATTGAAATCTCAGCTAAATTTAGATCATACATAGTAAGATTTGACCTATTCATGAGTGACATTTTCAATAAAATTTTCTTTATATTCAAAATTTAAACTCGTAATATATAGCTAAGAATGAAGCAATCTCACTGTTACATCAAAACCACACGACCCATGTTGTTAAAGAAAGGTACTTTTGGCAAAAAGAATTGAAAAAAGTACACGTGGAATATATACTCATAGTATATAATACTATTGGTCCAAAAATGAATAATATATGGTAGTGGTGAATCTGACAATGGTGGTCCAGCATAAGTGATGCCAAATGATACTAACACGAATAATGTGAAATAAAAGAAAGAGAGATAGTAAAGAAATGAATGTGATTTTATATATATATATATATATAATGTAAGATTTTATGTCGATAACAATAATTGAGATAGACTTTGCTTTGATACTTATATAAAGAATAATTCTAACTCGATCTCCATAAAATACAGTTGATACGGATGAAGGATCATTCGCGAGGACTGATTCGATGAACCAACAAGAAAATTTTGTGATTTTACTTGCATCACTAAAACATTTTTTTAAAAAGGCAAACATGACTTCCTTCACTTACTAATGTGGCTCATTAATTCTGGATTTTTTTTATAATGATAAAAATGGTAAGGTTTTACCCTCATTTAAGGGAGAAGTTGTATTAATATGGTTTGGCCAAAAAATAAATGTTGTCTAGTCCTTATCCTAAACTAATATGATCACTGGATGAGTCATCCTAACAATTTGAAAAAAAAAAAAAACTTTTATAGAAACATTAATTATACATTTATATCCATCACATTTGAAGCAATTGAACGGATTATTTCCTTCTTTCTTAATCTCAGATTTTATCGAGGTTTAATATATTACTCAATTGAATTAATCGAATTTAAAAAAATTGAAAATATTTTCCTTAGCACCGAACACACAATTATGTTCAATTATTAGTTAGACTGTGCTTTTCTTTTCGTAATAATACACTCAAATATATTGTATTCATCCACGTAAAGCACCACTCAAAATATAGGACGTACTTCAAAAACTACTCATTGAGATATGTTTTGCAAAGATGATAAACAGAACTTCAAGTGTAATTTTGATTATTACAACAACAACATATCCAGTATGATCCCACAAGTAGGGTCTGGAGAGGATAGAATGTACGCAGACCTTACCACTACCATAGAAGTAGAGAGGTTGTTTCCTGAAAATCCTCGTCTGAAAACCCGTAAGTAAGAACGAACTAGATATGACAAAAGGAGGGAAGAAAATAGAAAAGAGTGATTATTAAAGGCAGTATGTAAATAAGGTAAACCAACACATGATATAACAGGTAATGCAAATACATGACAAAAAAATGTCTAACCCTACCATTAGCCTGCTACTCTAATTCGTGATCTCAACTTTTTTCTATCTAAAGTCATGTCCTCATTAAGATCAAGTTCCGTTAGATCCTGTCTAATCACCTCCCCCAATACTTCTTCGATCTACCTCTACCCCTCCGAGCATCTCCCAAAACTAGCTTCTCACACCTCCTAATGAGATCATCGGTACTCCTTCTCTGCACATGTCCAAACTATTACAATCTCACTTCTCTCATCTTTTCGGCAACCGGGACCACCTCTAACTTTTCTCGAATGGTCTCATTCCTACCCTTGTAATTTTGATTACTAACTCTTTAAAATAAGAAAAAGGCTTCAAAGATGCTAAAATAAGAGCATTCATTGTCCTATTAACTCCATTAAGCAAAAAGACCCCTGCTGATATTGACTAAACTGTTGCATTACTACCAAAGTCTATTTCATCATGCCACATTTTCTTTCCTAGAAAATAACCTGTTGACACAGCCAAGACAAACACAAAAGATAATTCCACAACAATGTTGAGAAATCGCGGTCACACAAAAAAAGACTGGAACACACACTACATTGAATGGTGTGAGCATTCCAGTATCAAAGAATTCAATACTTCTTCAGTAATGGAATTATAATAATAGACTTATCCACTCAAGACAATTTTTTGCCTCCCAGAGCCAAAGTACATTGCAAGCAGTTCATATTCTTCAAAATACTCCAGCAATTGAAATGATAAACCAATTGGTTCTTTCCTTTTATTCCTAAATAACAGATGAACTTGGAGAATCCAACTGACAGTAGGATCCAGAAAACTGTTCATGAGGCCAATCAGTAGCCCCAGTAATCATTTCGAATTTCATCATCAAATTTCTTCTTTAACTCGGGGTGCTTCTCAAAGTATTCATCTGCTGTCATGGTGCTGAGTTTTTTCTGTAAATCAAAACAGAGCTGTGGTTGAATATGCATATTGTGGAAGAGTAAGATAAATTGATGTGTTTATATGTGGATATAAAGGAAATTAAATGGCAGCTCTGTGTCACCTTCAACTCTTGCACATCAGCAATTTCTTTTTCTAATCTTTCAGATTCCTTGAGAGATTGCTTCTCAGCTTCTTTCAGCTCCACCAACTGCAGTTTGTACAAATGTCTTGATTAAACAACAATTCTGGAACATGAAACTTATAACTACATTTCTGAAACATAAATTTTAACTCAGCATCAACAGTTTTAGAATATTAACACAATATAAGTGGATACAGGAACATAGGTGTCTACTGTAAGTTTGAAATCTGATGACAGCCAATTAAAATCCTAGATTTGACAACATATATCACAAGATGATCCTTGTCTCTATGTAGTATTGTTATTACCTTATTAAATACTTTAATCTACTTTGCCTTTTGTCCCTTTTGTAGAAGTTGATCCTTTTCTGTAAGAGGCTGATTACAGACCACCCATCTTAAATAATTCAATTAGCACAAAGGAATTCAACAACAACAACAACATTACTCCAGTGCCTCAAAGGCTCCCGCCCATTGCGAGGTAAGGGGGGGTCGGATGTACGCAGCCTGACCCCTATGTTTAAAAACATAGAGCGACTGTTTCCGGATGACCCATGATGAGCGTCGAAAGTTGCATTGACTAACTGCTACTTCATAATTGAAAGAAGCGCAAACAGTTTAAAGAATCATTTTGCTTTATTCCATCATACCCCAAAGCCAAAAAATAGTAAATCTTTGGCTCCATCCGAGATTGATAGAACTCTATCTTACAACTTTCTCTTTTCTTATAATAGTGGTGTATTGGCTAACTTGGCGCACTTCAACTATTTCACTAGGCACCTTCTCTCTTGGATCAGCTCACATGTACCTGGTAACAGTTCCCACAAAGGCTTAGGTGGCTGGGAAAAAAAATCTTTTTTTACTCCACTGGGACTTGAAACCCAATCTTTGTAGTTTTCACTCACTTCATTGATCGCTAAGCGACACAGGTGTATTTCTTTCTTATTCACCACTATACTAGAACAACCTCTATCTGACAACTAATTATCCAGCTAGTTTAAAACAGAAATACAAAAATTAGGAAACAAGAGAGGAACTATAAGACCAAACAATCAGGAAAGAGTAGTGTCATGATTTTCCTTACCAAGGCATCAAACTTGGGTTTGTATTGAGGAGTGACTGTGTCCTCAAACTTGGGGATCTCAATGCCTGCAAATCAACATTGTTCAAACCGCTAACTTCAGATGGGATAACTTGCTTTGAAGGATAATGTAACATATATAAGTTGAATCACAGTTAACTGACTTCAGATATTTATAATTGCATGTAAACAAGACTGTCTAGACTTCAAAGTTCAAACAATCAAAGATTTAACAGATTACAAAGAAAATTGACAGGAGACAGGTAGGTGAAATTTAGCCGATGAAAATATAACCCACCTTACCCGCCCAGATAAGGATGGGTTGGGTTGAGTTGGGCATATATTCAGTGGTCGGTCATTTTGGTAAAAGATTGCAAGAAAATAATCAGGCGAGATAGGCTAGTTCAAGTGGTAAACACACTCTCCACCTTCAACCTGACCTGTTGTGGGTTCAAGTCACTATGTCACCATATCCAAAAGAAAGATTGGAAAACATTATTATGGAACACGCTGAGGATAAATGAAAAAGACCTAGCAAGAATTCCAATTAATAGGGAGAAGGGAATAAATTGAATTGTTTTCCATGTTTCCCAGAACTAAGGGAAAATCTAAGGCTCTTATTCTGGAGGATGTACCGTATTTCAAACAGGAGCTTTGTAATTTCCAGAAACTCTGAGCCTAGAAAATTGCAATGGATTTAGTCATTGGTCCAAGTGAAATTCAACTCAAAAACCAGTTCAAATAAGAAAAAAGAAAAACAAACTTTTGTAAAACCGGTGTTGGTCAGAGAACCAAATTTAATGGAAGAATTCTAGAGCACATAACATTAGCTTGAAAGAAAAGTTGCAGCTGCTGTTGGTCATTCTAGCTATTGCTTTGTTGTTAATTCACTCTATAACAAAGTTAAGACTTTGATTTCTAGTGTTAGAGGATTTTACATGGTCTTTCAGTTGGAGAGGGAATTTCTCATTTCTTTGGGTCCAAAACAAATTTGAATCTATAAAAAGAGGACCAAGGTTTAAGCAAACAAATAACCCATCATAACATTACATGAGGACATGTCATGCTCTTTAGTTCTTCAAGAGTTTTGCGTCAGACCTCAAGTTCAAACCTTTCTATTAACTTCAACTCCCCCTCAGCCCAAACTACCTAAAAGCATAACTTTTTCCAATCTACTGCCCACATGTTGACAGCCAAAGTCCAGGTTTTCCCTCAGCTGTGTCAAGGTGCCCAAACTTATGCATCCCGGTGACTTGACAGCTACACAGATATTTAAGTCTTTCATATACTTGAGTTTGAGTATAAAAAAAGATGAAATCTTTCATACCCAAGCAAATCGACGTAATAAACCTGGATTCCATGAGCCAAGTTTAGATCTAAAGAGCATACTTGGTGCTGTGACTTACCTCTCATGTAACAAAAAATTTCTGTTTTGTCTAATTCTTTATTCTTTATTAATTACCAGGAGCAGTTCCATTTTCAGATGAATCACGGCAGAACTGGATTCATCCATATCAGGCGCACCTCACTTTAACTTCATTGATCTAAACCTTCTCTACTGTGGAAATCAACATGCAATCACCCAAACTAGCTAATAAGCCACCATCAAGAATATCTAGCTTTTAATTAAAAATAAATAAAGAAAGCCCTATAAATCTAGAACATCAAGTAAATCAAACATGACAAATGATAGGGTCAGGCAAGCAGTATAAATAACTGCTCCAATACTAGATAATAACATTCTCCAAATTATGCACCACGCCAAACAACCCATATAATTAAACAAGCACACATCATTCTTATTGGTCTTCACTACATCAAGAAAATGGAGAACAATATCTTGTTTGACAAAAGAACTGGCATAATAGCTCATTCAGAAGCTCGTCATCCTTAGCAATTACTACTGATGACTATGCACGCTGTAAATGCTACATTAAGTCCAACACTCTCAAGAAGAGGCATCCTTCAACAAGAACTTTAGTATAAGTGATTGCAAAATATGCCAGAAGTGTTTAATATTTTCTTTAACAATGATGATTTGATTATTTTCGATAAACATTAGAAGCAAGAAATCATGTACTTGTCTTCATTAAACTCTGGAAAAGAGGAAATTAATGAGCAATATTTCTTAACTTGTCTCACTAAACTTTGCTAAAGAGGAAATTAACGACCAACATTCTTAATCTCTTATAGTGCAGGATGCTATAACCAAAGAGACTACACAAGACACAAAGTAAAGATCGTAAACACAAAAAGAAATCTGAGGTTCCACCTACTTTCATAAGCCTCTTTGTACATGTCTACCAAGCGAGAACCAATTCCTTTTCTGTAATATTCCCAGTCTATGGGCTCGGGCTCCTGCATAATCAAGAAGCAAAGATCCCTTCTGTGTTAGCCTATAGATATCTCCAAATCCCAATAAAATAAACATATACCAGAAGGACTGGTTGTGTAACAAAAACATAAACCAATGAGAAAATCTAACCAAAAAAGGGCATGATCAATCAGTAATGCTACACACATTCCATGCACTAGATTAGGGAATTTTCTATTAGTTAAATTTCAGAAGTACAGCCAATCAAATAAAATGTGCTTAAAAATCTTATAGGAAAATGACAAAAGAATTCACATATCCCAAGAAAGATTTCATATACACAATTCTTTCCACTTTTTTTTTGTATCAATGAATCCGAAACTCTACACAATGGCACCAGAGAAAATAGAAAAGCTAGTTGATGTTTTTATTTTACAGTTAAGAAATGGCTGAATTGGTAAGTGAAAATTGGCAAAACAGAAGTCATCCCTTATACAAAATTCAACTGAAATATAGGCTAGGAAAGTTAGCTAAACAAGTATTCACGATACAGAACAATGATCAACAAACATCAAACTCAAATCACGCCGACAAGTTTGCAATGCCTAGTTAAAAACAAAGAAGGCAATGCGAACATTCTATATGATACTACACTCAATTTGAGCAGTCCAACTTAATCATTCAACCAATATAATTCAATAGCTTATACAAGAACATATAGCCTAAAATGACCATGTAAATACTACTCTACATTACCGAGCTCTTGATTGAATCAATCAATCTAGTAATCCTTAATCCCAAAATAGGTGGGGCCACAATACAATCCTTTGTACACATTCCACTCTCTTCTAGCTAATATATCATTGAATACTCATTAAAGGTTTCTCTAAACTAAAAGTTCTAGAAATATATAGCCATAAATGAGCATAAAAACATTACAAAGGTTCAATCGATCAATCAAGTAAGCCTCAATCCTAGACTAGTTAAGGCCATACAATTTGATCCTTTGTACAAATTTCATTTTCTTCTAGCTAATATATTATTGAATGCCCAACAACGGTTCTCTAAACCCAAAAGTTCTATCAAGCTCGCACTAATCTCTACACTAGCAGACAATCTCCAACCAAACTAAAACGACTACTAGCAGATGTCAATCACCAAACCAATCCATCAAGGAACACTAAATTGTTTCAAAAGAGAAAAAGAATGTCTAAGGTCAAAAGCACACCTAAAATATCCCCATTTTTTGAATTTCATAACTAAACTATCAAGTGTACGAGTCAAGTATACTAGTTTACTGTCTGAATTATCACCTACAATTTATCAAAACACACCTCAACTATCAATTGTTTGTGAAAGATGGTGATATTTTAGGTAGGAAAAGAGAACCACTGATAATTTCGATGCGTTTTTATAAACAATTCAAGTAGAGACAAGCTATCAATTGTTCTTGAAAATGGTGATATTTTAGGTAGTAAAAAAGTAACAGCTTATAGTAGTCGTTGATACTGTAGACAGTGAATTTATACACATGATTAGATAATTAGGTATGAAACTCAAAAAAAAAAAGGAATAACATAGATCATAGATCCAGCAATAAAGCCCTAGATCTACATAAAAATGCTATCAGTACATAATCGACAATGAGAAAAAAAATAGGAAGAGACCTGGCTGAACTTTGTTTGGAGCTGTGAGTTGACATCATCGAAAGCACGACGAAGGTTAGCAAACTCCTTGCGAGCTTCATCGGTGACAAGAAGCTTCGCCATTCCATCCCAATCAATAGTCCGGCCGGCCTTGAATGTCACATCGGCGATCTTCTTCACTGTTCCGCTCATTTTTTCGATGACTTTACTCTTCTCTCTTCCTAATATTTTCGGCTGTCTGTTCGATGAGATATCAGGGCTTCCCCTATTCTCTGATTTCTTTTTTATCTTTACCCCAAATTCTTTTTTAAAAAAAAAAAAATACTGTGCTTTTACTTTCTTTTTTTTTTCCCCTTTTTCTTCACTCCCTTTTTAGCATAGATATCAATTATATGTGTTTGATTTTATTTTGTCAAAGATAAATAAATTATTATTTGAATTTCAGCAATTTAACATCTTAATTTGCTCCAAATTAAATTCATATACACAATTTTGAAATTAACATCTAAATTTGCTACAAATTAAATTAATGAAGTATGGAAGTGTAATTCTGATCTAAATTTTGAAATGAAAATATACACAATTTTAACGATATCTTGTGATGATAAATAGACTATTATAGATAGAAATGCATCCCAAATAAAGCATTTCATAATTAAGTATAGAGATGAGATAAATTACTAAAATATTTGTGTTACAAAAGATAAGAAAAACGATAACAATAACAACAATAAATGTTACAGTCTTATTTACTTGTAAGGATATGAAGTATGAAAAAAAAATGTTTATGGCTTCACCTTAAATACTTAACAAAAAATATGAGAATATTTCAAATTTGTCTCTTGGGAAACTTTTGATCTTGCGGTGGACTTATCTTCTTTGTTGTGTTGAGAGTTGCATAAAAATGATAAAGTAATGAACCATTTTTTTAAGTCATACGAGAAAAAGATTCATATAAGTTGTTAGGAAATGTTATTTAATCTACATGTATTCTAACAAACCTCCATCGAATAGTTGCAATTAACACTCCATACTAATGAGTTAAATACTATTTTAAATTTCATTAAAAAGGAACTAGGTGAAAATTGAAAAATTAGAAGAAAAAAAAGTAGAGAAATCCTATTTCCTTCTAAATCTTGGCTAGGTAGTTCTACCAAAAGACATTTCCTCTGATAACATACAAAATGATGGACAAGCATAATAACTAACAACATGGATCAAGCCAATTAATAAACACCCCTAATACTGAGTGCACCAACAGCCACATAGACCTGAGGTGCAACACGCATCATATGATAGATTTATTTTTGTGAAGGAAATTCTGAGAAATAAACGGAAAATATGTTGAATAAGTAATTTTGATACTACAAAAACAACAGATAATTTGTCTTTTATCATTGAAAAAAGGATGGATTGGCTTTCTGGACATAAATAAGCATGCCCTCCAAGTTTCCCTCTGAACATACACAATTAGTTCAGGCTACGCCGCCACCACCAACATAAATCAGTGAAATCTCATAAGTGAGATCTCGCGAGGATAAGATATACGCAAACCTTACCATATCTCATAAAGATAAAGAGGCTGTTTTCAGAAAATTCTCGTCTCAAGAATCAAACCCCCTAAGCAGAATATACTAGATACGAAAAAAAAAACAAGGGAAAAGAAAAACAAAAAGAAGAACGACTAATAATGAAAAACAAATGATAATATGTAAATACGAAAAAGTAACAATATAAGACTGATAATGATGAAGTGACCAATATTTATAAATAACAAAAAAGGCGACAATGTTTACTGATGAAGTGACCAAGACAGAGTGTCAAATAATACCACAAGATGTGCTATTCTCCCGCAAATTCCCAAAACTGACTAAAAATTCCAGATAGTCAAGTACTAATGTAAAGAATGATGAGACACATCACGAAAACCGCTACTATTAAAATTCAGAAGTAGTAATCATCATAATCAGTTTCATAATCAGTCTCATCATCGTCATCGTCATCATCGTCATCGTCAGAATCTAAAATGTAGTCCTCATCCCAAAGCTTGCAGGAGCAAGTTGCTTTCTTGTCCTTCCATGGTGCCCCGCATGTATAACAAAATTCATAACCGCATCTGCATATACAGGTAAAATGATCCAACATAATAGTAATCAACAGAGGCAAAGAGAAAAGTTTAGGCTCAGAGGTATCATGTATGACTGCTATTGAGGAAGAACGAAACATCTCAAGGAAACACAGATATAAAAATATAAAAAATAAATAAAACGATGGTAGAGCCGCTCCTTCTAACCCCTCTGACACTTGTTTGTCCTCCTAGCACAGTACCACATTCTAATCTTCTTACTGTTTAGTGGTAAGTAAATTCATGTGCATTGATCTATGACCTAACATGGTTCCCAACGCACAGCAGGATTAATAGATGTTTATTATCCGTGGTTAGTGGATGCTGATATAATCAACTCAAGCAGAAAGTGAAGGTACTAACTCAAACATACAAATTTTAGTTGGAAAGTGATCACCAACATAAAAATATGAAGACATATTAACCAGAATTGTTATATGAAGGAGAAAAAAAGCATATAAATACTTCTTACAAGGTCAACCGATATTATGGCATCAATATCATGTATAAAAACCAAGGGTTACATAAGGGATGTCATCCTCCAATTATTCGCGAAGAGCACAGACCCACAATTTCTTTACATTGGAAACATGTACCTCCCCACTGAACTTGGAGAGTAACTTCCAGTAAAATGTTACACAAATATATTCACTGAAATTCTTTTTTTGATAAGCATTTTACCAGAATACTTAGGAACATGTCCAGGCGATATTGGACCAACCTGGATAACCTATGACTCATCCCCGCTCCACAGACAGGAAAGAAAGAATGGGAGGGGGAAGCGAAAAAGAAACACAGTGTGAGACCAGAACAGGGCACTCAGATAAAAGAATCTACTAATATAGCTGAAATAATGTAAATAGAACAAGCAATCAGAATGCAACAAAAGCTAGTAGGAATATTTTTTTAAGCAGTCAATAATGAACTCTTTTGTTGATGAGGCCTTGCATGCAAAAAGAGTCGTGCTGAGAAAGAAATGATACATCAATAGAGGGTAAAACAACAAAACAAAAGAGCAATCAAATGTGGCCCAAAATATCAGTATGGTACCTGAAGAATAATATATATATAGATCGGTCCAATAGGCATGTCCCACATCATCAAGAAGTTGTTGTTTTCCTGATCTTTTTCTATTTTTTTTTTTTGGGGGGGGGGGGGTTTCGGGAAGTTGCACGATGCAAGGCAGGGACAAACTTTCATTTTAACAAATTAGGGGAGCATATGGCTTAATAGTGTTCAGCTGCTCCAGTCTAACTGGGATGGAGATTATAGCAAATAGTTATATCTGGGTTAAGCTGGTATGATGATAAGGTCATATCAAAGTAAAGAACAGTTTAGACAGCATAAATATACTTACAGGGACACACTAATTGCATCAAGGAAAAAGACATTCATTTGACTGATGTGATTCCACATTTTATGAGTCAAGTTATTTCATGTTTGAGTCATACAAATGGAACTTGAAACCCATGTCTTTACCTGCAAGTCATATGGTAGCATCCTGCTGCAAGTTCAATCATGTGGTTGCACTTCACACATTGGCGCCACAAATTTGTTGCTGCCAGTTTTTTCAACTTAACATCTTCCGGAGGATTAGGATTTCTCCTTCTGTACTCATCGCATGTGATATTGTAGTGCCAAGGAACTTTACAATTGACACAAAACAGGGAACCGCATTTTGTACATTTCCTAATTCCAAGTCTTTGAGCTTCCAAAAAGGAATCCTTACTATATTCTAAAACTTCAGATTTTGACATTAGTGCTGAGCACTTCGGGTAAGGGCAGTAAACTTTTTCAGTTACAGGGATTGAAGCTTCCTTGATACGTTGCTTCATAATATCAATTAATTTAGGTGTCAAAATGTTACTGCAGCTCTCCAGTTTCAAATCTGAATTGCACTCTGCATGAGGACACTTGGGCACTATACCATGAAGCAGCTTCACTTCAACATGTTGTTTCATACAGGAGACACAAAAACGGTGTCTACAATCATCAACTGAGAAAATCTGAGCAATATCAGTCTCTTCAAAACAAATAGCACAAGTTTCATACACATTCCTTGAAGAAGCTGTCTCTGCGACTTTCTGAATTTGAGAAGTCATTGCCTCTCTTGCAAATTTAAATGCAAACTTGATTTCATTTCGAGGCACAAGCGAGGGCTGGCAAAATGAAAATTTTTGTCGAAGCAAACCTACTTGATTTAGTAAAGAAGCAACCTTCCGCTGTTTGGCTGTCCATCGGCCTGTAACCTACAGTTCCCCAAACACTTTACTTCAGCAAATTAAGCACTCTGGAAAGCTTGAGCAATATTCAGCTGTTCAATATATGATGGAAAAACCAAACAAAACAGTAGTAGTTGCTGAATATTTGTGCTAATACTTATCATACCATGTCTACATTCCCTTTTCCCTTTATTGTAGATAAAAAATAAAATTCAACTAATAAAGGCAATTAAATCATTTTAGCCATAACCTTTTGGAATGATAAACTCTTCCTTTATCCGAATAGAGCAGTTTAAAAGAAACCACTGCAGAAGGAAACCTTTGACTAGTGGAAATCATAAAATTGAGATTACATCCAATTAAATAGCTCGTTAGATATATCATCTATGTAGGCTTATGCATTTGAGCTCATTCTGCTCACAATACCAGGAAGATAATGCAGTGACGTTGTACTATTTTTAAGTCAGTTAAACCTTCAACTCTTTATTTCTAATAAAGAAAAATTTAGCTTGTCAATCCAGAAAATAAAAATGTCACTTGTATTAATTAACTTTATAATGAAGGACCAATATTATATCATGCATGAATCCTTATATGGTTTTGTGAATAGAAGAACAGTGCGCCTGCAGATAGATAGGATTGAGCTCTAATGACTAATCTTCTGGGGTCCCAGAAGCCACAGAGTTACTGAAAGCCCGAAAGAATGTTACCGCTCCTAATTACTTAGACATTATGGCACGAAGCTTCCTTCTTTGTCCCAATTTATATGACACTCTCTTTGATGCTTTATACTATTTGACATCATTTGTATAGGATTTCCACAATCAATGTGAGTAACCAATTATAAACTGGCAAAGTCCCTTTATCTTTCAAACACAAAAAAAAGAAACAAAAGATCCCAGCAAAGCAAAAAATTGTTAGGTGATGAGCTATATGGCTATAGTTAACCTCCTTCAAACAATCCTTGAATAATATATCTTGTTAACTAGCCTATGAAATCACAATATTAAAACGCCATAGAAAATTAATTGACTAAATGAAATAGCTGGACTTACAAATTGAAATATAGGATAGTAATCACAATAGAAAACGACCCTTTTCAAATCCAAGGCGAGTGCAGCATTCAAGCCTTCAATGAGGGCCTTAAACTCAATGCACTGGCGATTCATTGCACTTCCATAAAACGGCTTCCTCATTTCAAACAATAATTCATCTCTAGAATCACAAATGGCAACTCCAATCCCACCAAAAAACACCTTTGAAGAAAAATTCTCCACTAAACCCTTGAAATAAACCCTAAATACCTCTTCATCCTCACTTTTGGACGTTCCTTCCCCAAAAGGAAGCTCGAAATTGTCTCCATTATCCTGCCACTCATCCTCCGGCATACGAAGAATCTCCTGAGCAACGCGATGATCATGAATTCGACGCTGAAGATCATCACGCATCTTCCTGAATTCCAATTCACTAAGCCTGCGATCATCGATTTCTCGTTCGAGTATCAACAGTTCTGTAGATTGCACGTCCGCCAAGTTCGAAATTCCGTCTCTCGCGGAAGATTGATTCTGCTGGGGTTGGAGTAGGGCGGGGGTGGGTGGTGCAGCGGTGGAAGTGGAGGGTTGCAGAGAGAGGGAGACGTTGATCGCTTCTTGGAGCTGAAGTTGAAAAGCGAAGTCGTAGTCGAGGTCGACGTCACGCGCCGCCCCGAGTTCCCGGCGTTGCTCGGCAGCGAGAATTTTCAGGTCTTCAGAGTCCATATCCACTTGCCCTTGTAGTAGGAACGGAATTGTACAAAAGAAGCTTTCGTACTCTTTTATACTTCCCGCTAATTAGAATAAGAAATAATACATTTGCATCCCTTCAACTTAAGATATATTACAGTTACATACCTTAACTTTGTAAGAATGCCATAATCTCTCTAAATTTATTTGAATTAGGCAGTGCATCTCCCCCTTTCTATTATTTCTAGTGGAATCGAAGCTTCTAGATTTTTGTTCTTTTAAATTTTATGATATCATCCCAAAGATTCACATATTTGGAGTTTAAACGTAACATTCTTTATTTCAAGCATTTTTCTCATGAATTCAATACTAATTTAGATATTTTAAAAAAATTTTAGAATTATAGCTGATAATAATTTTGTTAAAATTTCACATTTACAATAAAAATATTATTTTTAATTAATATACAAGCTTTTATCATTTTCTAATCATAAATCTGAAAAAGATAGTCAAGTCATTTTTAGTAATTCAATCAGAATTTGAAATTTAAAGGTCGAAGTACATAAAAAATATCTAATAACAACTATATTTATTTAATCTACTGTTAGTTTTTGTGCATTTTTATCTATCATGATTTAATTATGAAAAATTATATATATAAAAAAAATCCCCATGTTAATTATTTTATGTTTTTCTTGTGCATCTTTGCATATGTGAATGCATTCTCTTTGCCAATGGACAAACAAAAAGAATCGATTTTCATCATTTTTATATGTGATCTATTTTTATCTTTGATATTTTAAAATATATTTTTTCTGTCGCTTTTGAATATGCACATAATTTGCAATTATGGGTTCTAAAAATAAATATGGATTAGTTTTTCCTTGAATATGATTAATATCGTATTAGTTCTTTTTTTCCTCGGTTTAGAATAGCTTTTAATTTTGTTATTTGACATTTTTAATTGATATTTACACATGAAAATAGTTCAAAACTAAGAAAATGACCAAAAAGATTTTACGTTTAGTTTCATGTTCTTCCTAACTAACACTTTTAGCCTATTAAATATTTATTGAATTATG
>JAOTQR010000007.1:23208189-23227237 GCA_025774065.1 Solanum ossicruentum
CATGAGTAGAGACACAATTATTATCAACTTGTATCAATTGTATTCAATCACTCTAATATTTGTATCACTTGTATCCATCTGCTTTAATTTTAGTTGCATTCATTTTCTTTATTTTTAGTGGTATTTGCTTTGTATTTTTTTTTTCTTTCATACATACAAAGAGAAGAGGACTCCGATATATACATACGATACAACAAATAATCATCTTCCATTAAAGATTCATATAACATACATTTTATATGCCACTATATTTTAGTATAACACACATGTATATTATAAATCTCTTTCTGATATACTGAAATACAGTGATACATATAGTTACTATATCATTATATATATTTCAAAATATCTGAAGATTTCATGAGCAAATATTCGATATCAAACTTAAATTATTTAACTTTCGAACAATGAAACATATTACATAAATTAGAATAGAGATCAAAATATATACATAATAATTAAAAGCAAGAAAAGTGATATTTTTATCTTTTTTTTTTTTTTGCTTAATTCAAAAGTTTGCTATTTAAATGAGTGAGCAAAATTGCAGGTTGATTGTGACAAGACAATGTTGTGTTTTTTAATAAATAATTGACAAAACATGAGTGAACATATCAAATATCGAAAAGGGAACTATTGTGTATGAAAGGTAAGGAGTCAAAGGTTTTGTTGAAAGGAAATTCACATGGAACACATCAATTCAATCTATAGTAATTATTCTCTATTAATTTATTTGCCCTATTTACTTTTTTAGTTTGTTTAGAAAAAAAAATATATTTCTTCTCTTTTTTGATGGATATACCTATCTTTACTTTATAAGTTCATAATATTTAAAAGTTATTTTGGTTTTTTAAACCATATATCAAGTCAAAGTAGGATAAATAAATTTTTAAAAAATAATAACATGCAATGTAATAATTAAAATTCGATTATTCTTTATTGAGCATATATTCGGGATGAGTTTGAATCAATTAGGTAATCTTGAATATATCAAATGATTAGAAAAGGAGAAATTACGCGCATAAGCAAACATATGCTAGTTAATATGCTAATATAGTTATAGTTTAAATTAATTACATCTCACAACAAATATTTAGCTGTAATTATAGTTTGAATTTTGTATAATTCGCGCGATTTATACAAATATTGTTCGTGATTATAATTATATAGCTAAATATACAAATACTGTAAATTGTATAACAAATTATACAAAGGTTGTGCACGAATTGTATACCAAAATATACAAATGCTATACAAAAACTGTGAACTGTGTAGCGAATTATACAAACATATACAAATGTTGCGCGAATTATACAAATGATGTTATAACTATAGTTATGAAATGCAATTACTCAAACTATAATTATGACATATAATTAAGATATTTTTGAATGTCTATATGCGAAAATTCTAAAAACTAGTAATACTAATATTCAATTAGTAATACAATAGATGACCATCAAATGTTGCCTTTGTAGGAGTAGAAGAATACCATCCATCATTTTTCTCATCAGAATCATATTATATATATTAAAAAAATCATCTGATTAGACATTGACACAAATCTCTAAAGATTTGGATCAATTTATATTACAATTCATTTTCCTCTCACTGAAAAATAATATTACATAAATTTTATTCGCGATTCTCTTTTTTAAATACTATAATTCTTGTTTGAGAACTACAATCTTTAGCTCTAGAACTGAATTTTACTCAGTGACTCAATGAAATTACATCTAGGAGTTGAGTTAGAATTGACCACGTTTCCCCTTCAATCATCATGTCCATAGGGTCTCCAAAATTGACCCAAAGTTACTAATATTATCATCTAAGTAACTCATAGGGAAATTGTCCAAAGATTGTTGTTGTGGTGACATTGGTTGTGGAGATTGGCCCATTTCCATGCAAATTAGTGCCATCAGATTGGCTTGTTGGCATTGCATGTTGACAATTTCAGCTTGTGCCTTTGCCAATTGTGCTTGGAGGTCACTAACTTGCTTTTGTAATTGGCAAATTGATCCGGCACAACCATATACAGGATCCCTTAGTCTTGCATTTGCTTCATATACCATGCTACTTACAGCATCTGCTCTTTGAGACTCTGGTAATTCCTAAAAAAAAAAGTTGTTTTAGGTTTTATAATCAAGTGAATATGTTTTTCGATGCACAAAGCATTTCATATTTATGTAGGGTTCAGAAAAAGTCGGAAGTCAAGGGGTGGAGTTGTAGACAACCTATCCTAATGCAAGTATTAGTGACTGTTTTCACAGTTTGAGTCTGTTGTTATAATAGTATACATATAATTGCTAAATTAATCAACTTGTTCAAAAGAGCTATATGTTACGACCTTAGAAGCTGAAGTTAAGATGTCGTACGGCGCTAGATGGTTTGCCTGCGGGGCGTGTCATATAGCCTAGTACTAGTAGTTAATTATGAGATACAAATAAGATATGTAAGTACTACAACATAACACTAAACAACAAAAATCCAACGCTAATTCTATTTGAGGATGGGTTTGTGACGGATTATGAAACAATGATGTTATCTATGAAATATATAGCGATAAATTAATGAAGAATTTCTTAACTAACTCTTCTCTTTGTTATAGTGAGGGTTTTGATTATTTTAACTCAAGAAGCCATAGATATTATTTTGTATAGATATATGCAAGGATGTATACTTGAAAAATTAATACACATAACAATAACAATCATTTCAGCAACGATTATCATCTATCGAATACATTTTGAGTCGTCTATATGAATAATCATTGACATATTACTTCATTTAAACTCGCATCATGCCAATATATTTATCAAATACAAATAACATATACCAGATATTTTTCGTATTTTCCAAGGATATATATAATATATTGTTGGAATGAAAAGAAAGAAAAGACCACCTCCTAATAATAATAATAGTAATAATAAAGTAGATTGATGTGGTGGTTGTTTCTCATTATTATAGTGAAAGAGAAATCAATTACCCTACACCATGAATGGGCAATATAATTGAGATATTTTCTTGTCAACTTCTTCTCATGTCTATTTCAATAATCAATTTTAGCCTAGACATTATTTTCCAAATTAGCAACAAGAAATTACCTAAACACTACTAAAAGCCAAATGAATATTGAAATATTCCTAATTAATTACCACCACAAAATATAAAGAAATTACTATTGAAGTTTTTTCCAAGCTAAAAACAACCTACTTATAATAGATTGACTTCAAAAACTTAACAATGTGAAAGAACTTTTATATAGTCAATGATAAAGTTGGAAATTTTAACAAAAAATTCATTAGAAAAATGCAAAATAATCTACTTAGAACTAAAAGCTTCCTTATTTTAAAGGGATTCAATCATTAATGTACTAATAAAATTAAATATTATTTTTATCCTACTTGCAAAGTAAATAGTACTAGGATGAAGGAAATTCAATTGACTCACTTCATACAAAATTTAAAAAATATATAATTGAAACTCAAACGTAAAACCCCAACAAACAAAATATATTATGTTAATCTAACTCAACAAGTAAAATTACTTTAATTTCTTACTTTGTTTATTTATAATAGTGGAATAGGGAAGGTACATGACTACAACATATCAGCTTTTAACCGCAATAAATATACAACTTAGGATTGAAGTAATAAGATTATTAAATCATCAAAACTACTTCGATATATCTTTTTTACTTTTTAGCCACAGAGTAATTAACAAAAAATATAAAAATCTTTGCTAATGTTAGTTAATTGTGATTGGATCCAATGTCTTATAGTTTTAGGGACATTACAAAGAGTGCCAATTATGTCTAAAAATATATTAGCGGCAATTAATTGCACTAAATATCATTTTTTGGTACATATAGTGGTAGTGGATTATTAATAACAAGTAGCTTATATTTACGTTTAGAAATTTATTAAATATATATAAATATTCGATTATGAATCTAGCAACCTAGACGAGCTATGATCATTCAATGATGATTTAAAATCAATAAACTTTAAATTCTGACTCTGCTTCTAAACCAGAAATACCAATAATTAAAGACTTTATACCTGCAAGAACTTAATAATATTGCTAGCACCAAATACACGATGAGCCGTTGTGAACTTGATAGGATCATTTGGAGGAAAATAAGGTGCCAACACACATTTCTCAGCACAGCGCCGCCGTAATATTTTACAGGCGGCGCATGGGCTCACCACCACCATTAGCGTTGACGCTGGTGGTAGTGGTGAAGATGAAGACGAAGGTGAAACCGAGCGAGATGATGATGAAGATATGGTGGATTTCATTTTTTCTCTAAAGAAAATATTTTTCAAAATTTTTTTATCTTTACAGAAATAAATGTGTATAAAAGGAAAGAGTTTACTTGGGGTGGTCTAAGATGGAGTGAACAAAGGATGTATTTATAAGCTAAAGGAGAAAAAAAAATAGTAATATGATGATGTCATAAATAAGAGAATAAAATCACCTTTTTTTTCTTAATTTCATTTTTCTTAGTTTACATAGTCGATTTTTACTTAATTTGAACTGAAATGTTGTTATTTATTTTTCTTTTACTTCTCTAATATTTTAGACTAAAGAGAAAATTTTAGTAGTTTCGTCGACTATCTGAATTTTGAACTTATTAATAAAGATTTTAATTTTTTTTCATTTATTATTCATATATTTTATATATTTATTCGATGTAAGGTATAATTGGATGAAAATTAATCTAAATTACAATATCATGTATCACAACAAGTCTGATATGATAATATACATTATACTAGTAATAAAAGTATTGAAAAATTAAAAAAAAATAAAAATAATATATTTAATATACAGTTTTTTTTTTTTTGCGGCGATTTCTGTTTTCACAGGTACCAATATTGCTACTTGTAAAGTTTATTACTTTTTGGGATTTTGCATGTGAAAACTCAATAAGCAGCTTTGAACATTAGGAATTTTTTATTAAGGGAAAAATATATGGTCGTCCATCAAAATAATAATTTTTTTTAATCTTATATTATATGAGTACTTTTTATTTACATGATTATTAAGAAATTATCAATACACTAGTAAATTTTATCATTTTATCCTTTCTTTACATCAATATACATTTATGAGGTAGCGGTACGATCTGCGTACAATCTGTCCTCCCCAGACTCCATTTGTGGGATTTCACTGGATATTTTGTTGTTGTTGTTGTTGTTGTTGTTGTTGTTTACATTAATATACATTAAATTAAGTTAGAAAAAATTATTAATACATTAATTAATGGTGAGATAAAATGGAAAAAGTAATTAATTTTATCTTAATTTAGTTAATGCCCATATAATATTTGATAAATATTTATAGAAAGACGTTCATAAAATATGGGACGAAGATAATAATATATATATATATATATATATATTATATACAAAATAATATAAGATATTCATTATTAATACAAAATATTGTATTTTTTTCATATATTTGACTTGCGAATATAATTAGTTTGACCAATTATTCATATATATAACTTGCCATTTAATTAAATGGTTGTTGTAAACCAACCTCACGCAAATAGTGGCGGAGTCAGAATTTTCTCTAATGAGATTCAGAATTTTAAAAAGTAGAAATACGAACTAACTAAAAGAAGTTCGATCTATTATATATATATATATATATCTGTCAAAATCAAAATTGTCTATATATCGAAGTGTTTCATTTGTGAAGACGTATCTTTTCAAACGTGAGGAACAAAACAAAACAAAACAAAACAAAATTATTTGGTTTTATTTTTAGTAAAATAGTGAAAAATATTCTAATAATAATCGGAAAAAGGCGCGGAAGAAAATACAAAAATAGCTAGAATTGAATGAGAAAAAAAATTATTTTAAGATAAATTTAACATAAAAACATCTATATATTTATTACATAATATCAACTGTAAATTTCATATCTTAAAAAAGAAAGAAAAAGATCTTATCCATATTCAATTGTAAAATAAAATACTATAAAAATAAATGAGACAATAATTTTATAATAAGACGATTATATATTATTTGTTTTCATATTTTACTTGTGAAATTATTTGAATATATTATTATTTCAATAACTGAAATTTATTGCATTAAAGAATGAGAGTAAATTATGGGTTAGTGCTTCCTAACGACCTACCTAAGTCTAACATTTTATTTTATTTTCTAAAGTAATCCAAAGTGTTTCACACACAAAAGTTGGATATGTTATGAGCCTTTCTAGAAGGATTTAAGTGATTTTTATATTTTTGCATGATATAAATAAAATAATAATAATTTATTGAACAAAACGTCTTATATTTACACTAAACTCAGTCACTATATCTAAATAAGTGTAATATCTGACATTAAGTATATCAATAACATGATTTTATATGTCTGATATAATATAAGTATCAACAAGACGATTATTTTATATACATACTAAAATTTAAAATTTGAATTCATATTTTAAAGGTAAAATTTCGACCCATGAATTTTTTTCGTATATGTATTTAATCTTTTGTAATATAATGAATATTTTTTTATAAAAAAATTTCAACTTAATTTGAAGAAATTGGAGATAAATCCATTTTTTTCCATTTTTCATTGGAAAAAAAAGGGAAAATAAAAGTCCTCCAGCTTTCTTGGACTTGGAGTGACATTAAAGAAAGTCAAGGGTGACTAATTAAGATTAAATCTTTAACATAGAAAATAGAATCATTAATTTTATTTTATTGTTTTTTTTAAAAAAAAACTTTTTTTTTGGCTTTTTTATTTTTTGATTGACGCGACCCGTAGAATCTACGCCTAAAATAGAAGACCTTATCAAACTTAGTTGTTTTGAAACTAATTTATTTTCTTGCAATTAAATTAAGCCACATGTAAGGTAAAATTTGAAAGTGGAAAGTAGTTGTTATTGAGAAGTTTAGATTTATTACAATTTTACAAAAAAATAATTATATTATATAATTTAAATTTTATGTATTATCTTGCTAATTTGTTGTTCTTAGTTTTCTTTCAATCTAGTTTTTTATTACATGTTTTTTTGGGTGAGAGGTGATTAGACAGGGTAATGCATGACACAATTCTAAATTATCGAGGACACGATCTTAGATAAAAAAGTATGAGAGTTACATATTAGACTAGGATATGTATAGAGTTTTATTATGCTTTTCGAAGGGTTTTGTCGTATTCTTTTAGTGTCTTGCTTTTGATTCCATCATCATATGTTTTATTTATTGTGTTTAGATTATTGCATTATTCTATGGTTGTTACCGTTTCTTCTAGTTGCTTTTTTTGTCGTCGTTGTTTTCTCTTTTTCATACTTACTTTATTATATTGTGCTCCAGGTGAGAGTTCTTCGAAAATATCTCTTTTTTCATGAGATAGAAGTATGCTCTACATACGCTCTACCCTTCACAAACTTCATTTGTAAAATTTCACTGGATATATCATTAATTTATCAATAAAAATCTCTCTACTAAGTGGCGGAGCTAGAGATTCAAGTAAGGGGTGTATAACCATAGAGTAGTAAGCACAAATTCTTTCTCTTTTTTTTTTTGAAGAAAAATGTTGAAGCAAAAAGCCTTGAGTCAAGTTCAGACACCCGCGGCCTGTCAATAACTTGAAAGCTTTTTTGCAACCCCTCGAAAAATCATTGCACTAACCTTTTTCCGTGTGTCAAGAGGTATCAACATCGTTATATATATATATACGAAATCAAAATTTGACCTACTTGAAGATTCTTAGTAGTTCAGTTGGTTAATTACTTGAATTTTCACCTTATTGATGAGGGTTCGATTTCCCACATTGTAATTCCCCTTCCATTTCCCCTTCCCCTACCCCCAATTTTTTTACCTACCTCTACAACCTAATTTTTTAATAGAATATCGCTTGACACCCCTCAGACATGGATAGATCCGTCCATCTCTTTGTTCCATAAAAATTAGAGTAAAACCTACACATATTTTACCCTCTTTAAAATTTGCTTGTCATATGTTCCTATTGTGGTTTTTTTTTCTTACACAAAAAAGGATCCTAATTAAATAAGTGGTTGGCATTGTGATATTCTATAATTAGTGAGACAAAGACAATAATTCCTACTATCCTAACTACCATTACACTACGTGTCTTCAAAATAAAATTCCAAAATGACAAAATAATATTCATACCACGTTATTATTAAAGAAAAAGGTCACCTCGTTTGGCACATGCTTTAGAAAAAAAAACTTCTAAATTTATGACCTTTCTTTTATATTAAAAAAATTATAATAATTTATTAACAATTAATATAGTTTTCGATAGAAAATTATACTACCTGTATATACACATAATTTTTAATATTACCATTTTATATAATCGATTTTAACTTGTTTGAAATTAGAGTACTTTGAAGTCCTAGCATAAAATCGATTTATTTCTAAATCACGTTGATCAAAATTCAATATTAAATTTTAATTTTTTGTGGCATGACGTTATTCACGAATATAAATATGGAAATGGTGTGCTAATTGAATTAAACTATTCAATTACGAATTAATAAAATTAAGAAAAAAAACAAACAAAACGAATATTGTTGACTGATTTTTTTTCCTCACATGGGATTTCCCACGGTTTACATAATTTAATGAGTTTCACGAGTTTTCAGAAAACAAAATAAATAAATAAATTTTGTATAAAGACATGAATTATTTTCCTTAGTATTCGTAAAATCCCAATTTATTTTCCTTCATTATTATTATTTGAAGAATTATGAGTAATTCTTATTGCAAATATATTTAAAGTATTTTTAGTTGTTGTTTATATAACATTTACTACTTTTTTTTGTTAATATTTATTATTTGAGTTGAATATCTAATTTATTTATTTTTATATAATAGAAATAAAAGTGTGTACACATCATCGCGTCTGAACTCACATAGAGGATAATGCAAATGAGGGGTCGTTTGTTGTGAAGGATAAGGACATTTAATCCCGGGATAAAATATAGTGGCCCTTAAATTGATGTTTGGTTGACAAACTCGGGATAACTTATCCCAGGATTAATAAATAGTACCAGGATAAGTTATCCCTTTTCTTGGGGGTATACTAATCCTGGGATAACTTATCCCGGGTTAACAAGGATAAATGACATATGTATCCTTTTAGACCCTTTCTATATCTTTTTTTGAATATTTATGTAAATTTATATTATTTTTTAATACAATATATAATTACATTCACAACTTTCACTCCTTATTTTTATGATATTTCTTGATATTTTTCTATTAAAAAAATTATATTATATAATATAATTTTTATTGTCTAATTCTTATTTTTTCTATATTTTGATTTTTCATAAATCTTTTTTATTTTAACAAACTTAGAAATGGAAGTTCTATTTTTAAATCAAATAAAAAGAAAGTTTTATTTTAAATGCATACCGTGCACACGTCAAAATATTTAAGTTATATAAGATGAAATGTTTGTTTTAAAATGAATATTAAATAACTAAAACTAGTAAAGAAAATGTATAAAAAACTAATAAAATGAAGGGTATTTTTATATAAAAACAATATATTCTTAAAATTTATGCAACAAACCAAACACCCAATAAGAAATAATCTCAGCATAACTTATCCCATCATTATTAATCCCAATGTAACTTATCTCGTCATAATTTTAATTCAAACCAAACGAACCTAATTTTTTACCTTTTGGAAACATGAATTATTTCTTTAATATATTTTTTTATAATCAACATGTTATCAACATAGCTAATACGTCCAAAAGTACATATCTAATTTCTAACTTTTCAATCTAATCTACTAATTAAAATAACTTTTAAACTTAATTTGTCAGTGGAAGTAGTTGGACTCCTGTAATTCTGTTCTCAATTGCAAAATAAATTAATTGGATCAAATTTATATAAAAAAAGATAATTCAAAAAAATTAGTCCATAACGTGTGGACTTTGGTAAAAAGAAAACAATATAATAAATGTCCGTTGAGAAATATACATCAAAGGTAGAAGATTGTCCAAGTCAATCTATAGTTCGTATTCTAATTTGATATAAAAACATTTTTATTAATTCTTTTGTCTGAATTTAAATTTTCTTTATCCGAAATTTTCTCAGTTCAATTTGGAGCCTGATATTCAAAGATCGAGAGTATAATCACATCTATCTCGCATGGTTCGAGAACGTCACACGAGGTTTAGTGGGTATGCACTGATATCATGTCAAATCATATTTTGAGTCTGATATAAAATCATTCTTATCAATTCTTATGCCTGGATTCAAATTTTCTTTATCCAAAATTTTTCACTATTCGATTTTGAGCGTGACATTCAAGAATTGAGAGTATAATCATTGCTACAAGCTCGCATGATTCAAGGACGTCACACAAGACTTAGTAGGTCTGACTCTGATATCATGTCAAATCATGTTTTGAGTCCAACTCAGCTCACTACTCACACTCAAATATTAGCTCAAATAAAGGAAAATGCTCAAGTTTTATAAGGATAAAGAGTTTTCATCCCAGTCCGATGTAAGATCATTTTTATCGACATAATTTCTCCACTTTTAATCATAGATTTTAGATTCAAATTCCCCAAAATAACTTTTTTTTAAATTAAAGCATATATTGTTTCTAATAATGAATTTTGCAAAGTCAAAGAAAATACTAAAATGGTCCAAGAGCTTCAAAATTAATTTTAACACAAATTAAAGTGGAGGCCACCATGTCAAGAAAATGGGGACCAAATAAATGACTTCACTACTCCACGAATGTACATTTTCCGTTCACACGTACACTTTGACGTGCTTGATATGACTTTCAAAAGATACAAAATTAGTAATCTAAAGTAAAATTATAATAAAGAATTTATTATTATCAATAATTAATTATATATAATCTTGATATCTTGGTTAATGATTATTTTTCGAAAGCAATTTGTTGGAGAGATTTACATTCTACTAAACATCCAAGAAAAAGAGAGCAAGAAGGGGATAATTACACAAATTATCTTATTTAGAATTTAGATAGCTATATCATCTTGATCATATTCTAAAAAAAGTAATAGCAAAAACAAAAATAGAAATGATTATTACATTTTAGAAATTATCAAAATATTCATAGACGAATGATTGCTTGCATTAACACATCATCAAAAACTTTTTTGGCAAATTTGAGTTCAAAATATCAAGTAGAGTGAAAAATTGTTTGGAAAAGTAATGTCGATTGAATTTTAGGCCAATCAGATCAAAAGGTGATTTTTAAGAGCAAAATTGCTCAACCAGAAGAATAGGCGGTCCGCATCTCGGACCTGCCCCAACATAGTTCATTTTAGACTTTTATTTATAAATGCACCCAAAGGATGTGATTTATATTTTTCTTCATAAAACACACTCCTTAAGTGTAATTTATATTTTATTTCATAAAATGCTAGTCATGAATGCATTTTATGTATTTTGGAGGAAAATAAGTTAAGATGGAACGAGTTTGCATCTTGTGCTTATTTCACCACTATATTCTGATGACAATTTTAATGAGGGGCATTTCAATTTTTTCCACTCTCCTATACTTAACCCATGACTTTCTACGGTCGTTTTCGACCTCAAATTACTTTATAAACGAATTACTAATCACTCTATGCTATTCTAACTCAAGAACAAGGCTAAGGAGAGAAGAAGAGACTAGGTTTTAAGAAATTTAAGCCACAACTTCATCGTTTAATTTTTCGATCTTCATTCAGATATATAAGACTAACACAACGTTAGAATGAGTTCGTCCACGTGCCCCTTCATTTTTATCTATCCGAGTTAAGTCGAGTTTGAGTTTCTAAGTTCATTGATCTGAATGTTGAGTTATCAATTGTTTTATCAAATTCCTTGCATGTAAGCATGTATTGATGATGTTCATGAGCTGAATACTTGATTTGAATTTATGTTCATGTATTCATTCACATGGCCCCTAATTGAGAATCATATTTGATTTTATCCGTGAATTGAGTTAATTCTTTATCCTTTGAGTCTTATTAGATTATGTGTTGGGATTATTGTTATTATTATACTCTAATGCTTGAATTGTCGTTCATGGTTATATTCTCATGAATCCAAATTGTGTAAATGATTATGATTTTTACTATGCATTATTTTGAATTGAGTTTCATGTTTTTCTTTTGTGTCTGTGTGTTGAGAAAGATGATTCCTTCTACTGATTTAAGCATATTTTGTTGAATCTAAATGAACATGAATTTTTGAGCATAAGTCGTAATTTGAGAAAAAGTCTTGACAAGATGTGAATGACTTTTGAAGTATGTTTGAAAGCACATTATGTTTTCATGAAAAAATATTCAATAACTATTTTTAGTATTTTCATAAAAATCGACTTTCATCTTTATGAGTTGATTTGATGAAAATGAAATAGAAACATTATATTTTATAACCCAAATTTTTTAGTTATTTCATGATGAGAAATATCTTTATTTTTAATATTGATAGGCCATATGCCCACCACCATGAACTTGATCATTTATGGTTCAAACAATTTATTGGCCAACTTTTTCTTCTTATCAAAAACTTCATTAATATAGCACACATTCCTTCACAATTCTTGCATTGACCAAATTAAATGTATTCAATTTTCTTCCCCTACAACTAGTCATATGTACTATATATTATAATTATTGTTCTGGGCTAAATTATCTAGATGTATATTAAATGTGGAAAAAGGAGAAGAATTTTTGTAGGACATTGGATTAAGACCAAACATTCTTGACTATATATTATCAAAATTAGTTCAACCTAAGTTGTGTACCTAATTAATACTGCATAGAGAATACTCCATCATTATTATACTAAAGAAAAAAAAAGACTACTTCTAGAGTGGTCATTTCGTTCGTCTCATTTTAATTGTCATTTTAAGAATTCTTAAAAGAAGAATTTTTACATATATCTATTCAAAAATACTATACTTGTGCTTCATAACTATAGTTTGGGTAATTACATTTCATAACTTTAGATATAGCAACGTTTGTGAAATTCATGCAATATCTATATATGTTTGTACAATTTGTTATATAATTTGTAGTTCTTGTATAGCGATTGTATGTTTCTCTATATAATTCGTGCATAACGTTTGTATAATTCGTTATACAATTCATAGTATTTGTACGTTTTCTCTATACAATTTGATTCGCACACAACTTTTGTATAATCGCGCACAATGTTTGTATAAATCATGGAAATTATATAAAATTTAAACTGTAATTACAACTAGATAATTGTCGCAAGCTGTAACTAATTTAAAAATATAATTATATTAGCTAATTAACTAGTATATGTTTATTTATTCGCATAAATTTTCTTTCTTGAAATGGAGAATTTATTATTTTTAACTATACTTATGACATTAAAGAACTAAGTAAAATATTTAATAAGAAAAATATCAATCAATCGATCTTCATTAAATAGAAATAATTTAATTTACTAATTATTTTATATTTATTATTTTCATCATCAATATAAAAAATTAAAATAACAACTAAAATAAGACAGATGAAATTCGGACATGTTCATTCAAGAATTAACTAATATTCCTTTTTATTGGGTTTCTAGAGCTTTCTTTCATGTCAAATACGTGGGCAATTGTGTAAGGTCATATTATTGTACTAGCCATCAAATAAATACTAGTCAAATGATTTGTACTTTTGTTCCTATTTTTTATATGAGGTAAAAATTTATATTTTTATATCATAATATTTTATAAATTATATTTTTTTAAAAAAATTGATTGCTAGATATAAGTTTAATTGCTTAGGATAAAAATTAAAGATCAACATATAAGTGTAACGTGAGCAAGGATTCAAGACCTAATCACCATATATATGTTGATTAAATCCGATCATAAACTTTTTACGTTAGTTTATCATCGTTTGATGATAAATAAATTTTTTAAATTATTATTAATTTATAACGACTGAATTAAAGTTTTTAATGATCACTTTTTCTCTTCTTTTTTACCAAATAAAGAAAGTCCAAGTTGTCAGCTTTGTTGAGTTAATTGAGACAGGATGTATAACAGCTATTAAATATTTCTAATTTTAGTTATTTGAAATTATTTTCCAAAAATAAAAATATAAAAGGAAAAAGGTCCACACGGCTTTTGGGTTTTAATTGAGGCCTCCAGCATATACACAATTTAGCAATAAATTATCATAAAATTTAATTAATTATTTCAAATATTTTAGCAATAAATTAGTGTTAATTAAAGTTTGTGGTTAATTTTAGTTTATGTTTTTTACAATGAAGTGATAGCTTAGAGTCGTGTTAATTCGTAGAATTTTGATGATTTCATTGTAATAACTCATCTTTAGATAGAAATTTCACATTGGAAAAATACATGATAGATGTTGGGTATATAAATAAATAGGTTTGACCTACTAGTGACACGATTTAAAGTCATGCTATCAGTAGCAGGTTGGGTCATTACCGATGGTATTACCATCACTCTTATGTCAGTCTTGTAGATGTGGACCGGAGTTCAACTGAATTTAGGTAAATTTCAGTGAGGCTGGACAAACTTTGTAGATGTGGGATGGAGTTCAACTGAGTTTAGACAAGTTCCGGTGAGGCAGGGGGTGTGTAAGGCAAACCTCAAGAGATAGTATATACACAAACAATATCACTAGCGAACTGGATCAGTAATAATTTATAATATCATATTAAATTATGATAATAGTGTAAAAAGAATCTTTATTAGTGTATAAAAATTGAACTCAATGTTTTAATTATTTTTCTTGTCTCTTAATTATTATTAGATTAGAAGATTAGGGCAGCCGTAATAAGTGGACAAAATATATAATTAGTAGAAATAGAAATATCACATGTCTAAATAATGAATTTCTAGGAACCATAAGAATTCAACCTCCAATTTTATTTTATTTTTATGTTCATTTATTAAAGTGCACGAGGGAAACTATGATTTCTTAAAATAGTTATTTTTCAATTTTTTCCGTGTTTTTAGTAGTGCTTTTTGATAGTTATTTTTATTTTCTAAGTTCATTTTATCAGTTGAATTAAAGGTGCTTTATTTTAGAAAATTTAAAGATCAAAGATGCTCACGATTATATTTAAAGGATTAAAATAGATCTACTTTCATAAATAAAAAACATTTATTAATAAAAGACACACATGATGTTACTAGAGGTCTTTGTCATCTTGAGGTTACCGCGATTGATTAGAGGACCAAGACAACATAGAATGATCAAAATCGAGCGAGTACAACAACCTTAACCGTATAAGCTTGGGTTCTTTCATAGCTATCAATTCGCACTCGCGGGTCATCCAACAGCACCACATCAATCAGCCGATAGAAAAAGTGTCATGATGGAAGTTCCCTCGGCCAATCATCACTCAATAACTCAAAACACTGCTCCGCAGAAAGAAGTTTAATTTGCTAAAGAAGAAGATTCCCGCTCGAGAGAAACTCTTCTTATTGCGGCGAAGGAGGAACCAAGCCTTCGGTCGTTCACCTCAGTAACCTAAGAGATACAGGAGACAAATCCTTTTGTACATATTTAATCCTTTCCAGGGAATCGGTGGTGATACTAACTCAACGAAATTTCTTTATTTTATGATGCAATAATTATATATATGGAGTGTCAGCTATTTATTTCTTATCAGAATATCTTCATATATTTTTTCAGTATTTTGAATCATAAATTATAGTATTTTTATGTAGTAAGTAAATTGTACATTATCTAATGGTTCATGTGAAACATCTCTACTACTCAAAACTAATTTGAAGTCATGAACATAGTTTTTTTTTTTTAATAATAATAATACTAATTTGGCAAGTTCTTGAAATGTGTAACCAAATAGTGTACTTTAGTAATATAAGTTGTGAAACATACTTGTTTCTTTTAAAGACAGACATGGTCATGAAATATGTATTCAAAGTTGTCCTATAATAAGACTAAACTTATAAGAATATTGACCAAAATATCTAGTCTACAAAGTGTTTTTTGGTGGGAATTAAAGGACAATTTATTTTTTTTATTTTTTAATTTTCCATTTTTTTAAAATTTTTAAGTCTAGTCATTCCAAAGAATATTGTGTCTATTGATAAGATTGAGAATAATGGCCTAAGTTGAACATAATATAGTCAATAACTAACCATTCATTTCTAGCTTGCAAATAGTAATACTAGTTAGTGTCTCATTCAAAGAAAATTTTACATTGTTTTGAGAATCCATACCAAAGTAAGACTTATAGAAGTCTATGTGACCCCACCAAGAAAAAATTACGTGAATAAGCAAATATATACTTACTTAATTAGTTAAGATAATTATAGTTTGAATTTATCATGGTTAGTGACAAACATCTAGCTATAATTACAGTTTGACTTTGTATAATTCGTGAGATTTATACAAACTATATGCATGATTATGCAAAAATTGTGCGTGAATCAAATTGCATAACGAAATGTACAAACACTGTATAAAAAGTACGAATATATTGTACAATGAATTATACAAATATATACAAATACTGCTTGAGATATACAAATGCAGCTATAACTATAGTTACGAAATATAATTGTCTAGAGCTTCAAATAAGGGCAAAGATATACAAGAAGTCAATTGTTCTAGTCTCTCAAAAGTCTTGATGTGCTAGTTGAGTTAGGTTTTGCTTGACCTAATACACAATATAATATTAACTCATTCAAACTAGTTAAATCCTCTTAATCTTCCATTTTTTTAAGTTTAAAAGTTGATTTTCAAGGTTAAAGAATCCATTTTTTTACCTAGTAGTACACACATGATTATGGATTATGATATATAGTAGGTAGTTACTTAGTGGATTATGATACTTATTAGTTACCAACATGATTCAATTATGACTGTTTGGTATAGAATTATGATTATGAATTACAAAATGATTTTCTAGAACTAATAACTCCTACTCAAATGGTTGAAAAAATAGCAAAAAAGTTAGATCAATAGAAATTTGTTTCACTATTAAAGTTCTCTTGTATTTGAAAATTCTATATAAATAGTCAATCATCAATTACTATATTTAAATCTCAATTCGTACTATCCTATTGTGCGATATTTGAGTCGAGAATTTCTTGAAAATAAAATACCATATAACTTTCTTTCTTCCTTTTTTTTAAAAAAAATATAATAGTGATATTCAGACCAGTTTATGCCAACTTCATTGATTCATCAAGTACAAGAATAGCAACAGGGCGGGCGAGGCAGATTGAAGTAATTATTTGTAAAAGTAATGTGAGACGGAAAAGGTTACAGGTATAAAAGAACAAATGAAAATTCCAAGAAAAATAAATCTTTGTATCTAGTTAAAATCAAAGATATAAACTTATTATATTTAACATTAAACTAAATATTTCCAGTATATTGTTAGTTGTTAAAATATTAATTAGCAATTTTTAATTAAAGATTAAAAAATAATTGTTAAAATGTCAACTAAAAATAGTTATTTAGTTGGGAATCTTATTAGCTCAGTTGGTTGACTATCTCAACTTCCACTTTGTTAGTGAGAGTTCGATTCTCCACATTGTAACCCCCTCTCCGTTTTCCCTTCCCCCACCCCAATTTTTTTTTTTTAAAAATAATTACTTAGTTGTTGAGATATTAATTAGCGAAGAATTAAAAAAAAATTACAATCTTTGATTTTTCATATTAAATTTAATTAAAAATTTAAGCAGACAGGTTTATGCGGTGTGTGGCGGACAGATTGGAAATGAAAAAAAATCACCATATAGGATAAAGCGAGACGATTTTAAAAAATTACGAGTTGAACTCAAATCACCTAACACCCAACACCCATCTCATTGCAATCCCTAATCAAGTAAATACCACTATGTCCAATAAGTAAAGTTTTGGGGTAGACATTATCCATAATGCCAGTATCATGATGTCCATCATGCATTCATAATCACACAAAAACAAGACAATTCTACCCTTGATCGTACTGTATATATAAGCTTGTATATTTTCCTATGATATTATGGTTTGTCTAAGCTTCTATTAAAATATTTAATTTTAATTAGTTTTAAATGTGGTTTAGATAGTTTAATTCTTTGTAGGTACAATAAAACTAGTTTCAAGTACTATTATGTTCTCTTCTATAACATAAGAAGTGAAAAATGACGATGTATATTTCTCGTGTGAAATAAGATCTAAACGTCAAATATTGTTGTGGTGAGTAACAATAAAAAAATGTCCATCACTATAAAGAGGTCCAACTCTAACTTCTCAGACATAGCAATATGTGCTGCTTCATCTTATCTTAACTAAGATCATATGCATAGCTTAAAATAACTTTACTATATATACAAACAAAATAAAACTGCATCTAGTGCTTCAAACTCGCACACAACAGAGCAATATCGAGGATGGAAGCATTACCAAACTCGTGGATGACACCAACTTTGCCCTTGTAACTCTGCTAGTCTAAATGCAGGTTCAGCATTTCGAGCCAAACGTTTTAAGCAGTCTTTCTTTGAGCCAGAGGAGCACATTTTAGACATATGGCTGAAAGGAACTCTCGCGGTTGACATGTTTACCTGTTAAAGACTGCATTAGTTAAATTACTCGCACATAAAATGATACAATGGGAATTTGAGCAATTACAGTTTCTTAGTTTTGAAGTGCAGCTGGAGCAGTGAACAACAACCATCAGAGCTTCATACACGAAAAACTCCTTGCTCGATATTACCTTCTGAGACTGATGAAAGAAGGGTGAAATTCCAGAGAAAAGAGAAAGTACCTTTCTTCAGCTACACTCTGCGGACAGATCACAACTGAGCTGATATTTGTCAATTCAATACAGAATTTCGGCACAACTGATGAAAGAAGTTGGAATAGCTTATGGAATAGCTTACAGAATGTTACTCAAAATCGGAAAAAGAAAGAAAAAAGATGGTTATTTTAAATATTGTCAAAGTGTATTAAGTTATATTGACCTACAAGATAAAAATAAAGAACATTTAATTAGAGAAATATTTCAAGAATATTTTAAGAATCATAGAGTAGAGGAAAAA
>JAOTQR010000007.1:23250854-23265916 GCA_025774065.1 Solanum ossicruentum
TACCTCTACGAGGTAGACATAAGGTCTGCGTATATAAAGATTTAGATTTGACAATACTCATGTGCAGCTCCTACCATTTTGTTTCCGCTAGTTTCTTTATCTGTTTTTTCTTTCTTTTATTAAAAACCATGACAAAACGTCTGAAAATGCGTTTCTACTTCTGTTTGAATCACCAGCACATAATGAGATGATTAACTTTTTGCTCCTGGGTTGTGTCTATTTGCTAAGAAGGAGCTTATTATCACAAAATTTAGAATCTATATTCTAATTTGCCTTGGAGTAATCGGTAAAGTTGCTGCCATGTGACCAGGAGGTCAGGTTTTCAAGCCTTGAAAACAACCTCTAGCAGAAATGCACCCTTGTGGTCGGGCCCTTCCTGGATCTTGCGTATAGCGGGAGCTTTAGTGCACCAGGCTTGTCGATTCTCATTTGCCTCAATACTTCCTAGTTGATTTTAAAGGAGATTGTTTCATTGTCGTAGCCTAAAATTGATCCTCGATGGCCATCAAACTGTGTAAAGCTTTTAGATTTCATCTTTTCTTTATCCTTTTATACAAATATAGTAATATTGCTACTTCTAGACCATGCTCACTAGTTCACAGTTCTGTATGTTCTTGAATGGTGTCGAATATTTTGTATGCAGCAACTTTTTCTTGATCTTGCTGTCCTCATTTGATTTTGAAGGTTAGCTTGTGAATCTATTTACTTATGGTTCGCGATTAAAGTTTAACAGAAGTAATTCGCTAAAAAGTCGTCAAGATTTGTTATCTCTTCTGCCTATAATGTGCTGCAACTGTCACCATGTTTACCTTTAAAATCTCAATTTATCAAGTTGTTTTATGCGATATTGTGTCGTTTTGTAAATTTATTTTTCTCCCCTATATGTGCATCTATATCCTAAGTCATGTCGTCGTTATTTTTGAAGAAGAAGTGCTCAAGTAAGGTTGGTGAATTGGAGTCCCAAATCACTCAGCTCAAAAATGATCTTAAAGACAAGCTAAGTTCCTCGGAAGCATGCAAAAAGCAAGCTGAGGTAGAGGCTAAGGAGTCAAAGAAACAGCATATGATATTGTCCTCCGAACCAGAACAGTCCCCAAAACAGCTTGTGGATCAACCTTCTTCCGAGAGTACATGTCCGACTGACCACCAGAAGTCCTCTGAGGATCTGACATTGCATTCAGAACTAGAGACGATCCAAAAACAGCATTCTGTTGACTCAGCTTCGGTAGCCTCTGCTTTGAATGAGATAAAGGAACTAAAGGCTCAGCTTGAAACTGTTGCTCTATCGGAGGCTACCAAAATCAAGGAAGCGGAAGCAGCGGACACTGAGCTCCAAAGCTTGAAACAGAACTTGTTGGATACGCTTTTGCTTATGGAAGACATGAAAAAACAACTTAAGGATAGCAAAGATTCCGAAGCTCAGGCTCAAGCACTTGTTACTGAAACTCTGTTGCAACTCGAAACAGCAAAGAAGACTGTGGAGAACCTAAGATCTGATGGTAATAAAGTTGTGGAAGCATACAATGCTATATCTTCCGAGTTGGATCAGTCAAAAGCACGTGCAAATTCACTTGAAGACCTAGTTTGCAAACTCCAAACAGGCAGTGTCAATGCTGATAAAAGTGAAATCGTCGAAATTGATGAAAGTAAGGAAAAAATTGAGGCAGAACTGTATTCTCTGAAATCTGAAGTTGAACGTCTGAGGGCTGATCTGGAAGCAGCTGATATCAAATACAACGAAGAGAGAAATCGAAGCTCACTTGAAATTAGAAGTGCCTATGAAATGGTGGAGCAAATCAAGTCAATGTCGAAGCGAAGGGAAGATGAACTGCAGGGAGAGTTACGAAACTTCAAAACACAAATCGAGGAGCTGAAGGCGAATTTGATGGACAAAGAAACTGAGTTGCAAGGTATTTGCGAGGAGAACGAGAATCTTATCATGAAACTAGAGAATGCACAATCCGTGAAAGGTGAAAATGAACTCGAAAAAGAGCTTCAAAGATCAAGACTTGATATCGAAAATCTGAAGGCAAATCTGATGGATAAGGAAACCGAACTACAGAATATTTTAGAGGAAAATGAGATCCTGAAATCGGAAACTGACAAAAAGGAAAGCAATAGAGGTAAAGTGAAGGATGAAGTTGCTGCTGTACTAGAGGCTGCAAGCACTGCAGAACGAGAAGCTCTCATGAAACTCGGCTACATGAATGAGGAGGTTGATAAAAGTAATAGACGGTTGGCTAGGATAACCGAGCAATTGGATGCAGCTCAAGCTTCCAATGCAGAAATGGAAGCAGAACTAAGAAAACTAAAGATTCAGTCTGATCAATGGAGGAAGGCTGCAGAAGTAGCAACCGCGATGCTATCAAATGGCAATAATGGGAAACTCATGGAAAGAACTGGATCAATGGATAGTCCTTACAGTCCTTGCAAGATTAGCTCACCTTACTTCGAGGACGTGGATGATGATATCAAGAGGAAAAATCCAAATATGCTTAAAAGGATCGGTGAGTTATGGAAGAAGCCACTGAAATAGGAAAAGAGTACGCGGAAGGTACTTATTTCATCCTTGAACTTAACCTCTCAGTTTATGTATTTGAAACAAAATCAACTGAACTTCTACTTATTGTAATCATATAGAAGCTCTGCTCAGCCTAGAACTGAGTAATGTTTGTTGCTCTTTCTTTCATGTTTTCATGAGTATCTATCTATGCAGTTTCTTAATATTATTTCTTCATGCTCTTAAACTGATTTGGAGCTACTGTGGTAGTTATTTTTGGCTTACTCGCCTCAACTAGCAACCAAACATTCCAACTTTGAGAACAACTCAGCTCGCCTTGCACGACGCTGATGTGACACAAATTTTGATGCAAGTTGGAGGTTTCAACTGACACGATGGAGATGAGTTGAAGCGTTTAGTTCCTCAAAGTTGAAGTGCTTGGTTGCTGGTTAGAGTCTGAATTGTAAAACTTTAGAGGAGGTGAAAATTGTATTTTTAACCTATAATTAGTTTATTTGAAAAATCAATTGAATTTATTTGGAAGAGTATAAAGTAACGTAATTAATTCAAATAATATAAAACCACTTATTAATTGTTCCAAGTAGAGAATAATAATTGAAATAACGAATGAAATGATAGACAATTATCGAAGAAATAAATAACAAAGCAAGGAAATTTTCTCATTCAATCTCCTGGAACCACTGATGGATATTATTAAAGGATAATATTGAATATTTGCATTTTACATCCCAAAGTAGAAAGTTTTTCGATATTCAAGTGAAACATTATGGCTAACAACTAAATAATTTACTTAAACAGAGGAATTTTCGCATATAACCACTAAAAAATATCTTAATTATTGTAATTAGTAGCGGAACCATGCTACTAAGGATAGAATACATAATCTTAAACAATTTTTACAATCTCTTAACCACTGCACTAAACATTTAACTTGTGTCAAGAGATGTAAATAATTATAAAAATGTTTATTAAATCAAATTTTGACCTATATATACAATGTAATTTTTTAACAAAGGGGTGTTGATTGACACCTCTCAGCCAAGGGTGGCTCCGCCCTTGACAATAGCTATAGCAACGCTTGTATAATTCGTGCAACGTTTGTATAATTCATTATAAAATTCATAGGTTTTTGTATAACGTTTGTACATTTTGCTATATAATTCATGCACAATATTTGTATAATTTGCTGTACAATTTATATCGTTTGTATATTTCGCTATACAATTCGATTCGCGTACAACATTTATATAAAAATTACGCGAATTATACTAAAGTCAAACTATAAATACAACTAAATGTTTGTCGTGATCTGTAATTAATTCAAGCTATAGTTATATTCGCTAATGAACTAGTATATATTTACTTATTCGTGTAATATTTTCTAATTTAAATGGCGATCCATAAAATGACTACGTGATGACATCTTTACCATTTACATGATCCGGTTTGCCAAAGCAGCCCAGTCCATGACCAAAACTCATTAAACAAAAATAAAATTTCTTATTGGGGGCCCAAGAAGAGAAGCCCAAAAGATTCTCATAATTTATAGGATTTCAAGGGTTCTTTGATGTTTATTTTTTGTAAAAATTACAAAAATACACAAGTTATGTTTACATAATTTTATATAGTCACGAATCTTTTAAAAAGTTACAAAAATTTCTTAAATGATACAAAACTGCAACACCTATTGATACAATAATAGCCAAAAATGATCTCAAACTTGACACCAATTTTTAAGTTGGAACTCAAACTTTCATAGTGCACAAATATGACCATCAACTTGACAATTCCTGAACAAGTAGGCACAGACCAGTCGCTGACGTGGCGCGTGAGGTTCACGTCATAGTTTTTAAGTTTGATCTCTACTTCTTCATGTATCATAGTTAAAATTTCTTAATGTTCTTACATTTTCAACATGTATCACTGTTTTTGTTTTTCGTATCAACAAGAAGAAATTTTTAATAATTTCGAAAAAATTGATATTAATTAGAATTAACTCCAAAAAGTATGGAATTTGTGTTAGTTATACAATAAATTTCATGGAACGTTCTATTTTGTTCTCATTTGGGATTGAGTTAAGCCTAATCTTTTTTTAGCCCATATTCTTCAAAACAATTTATAGGACAACATTATTTAAGAAGACACTAATTTTGAAATAAATTACTATTGGAAAATAACCAACAATTTTAGGACAACAACATTAAGATGTATATTATATATGATAATTATAAAATATGTATATATAATTTGTTTTCTTTTTTTCCTCAACGGTCTGGATGTTTGAGTTTGTTTCATGAAACTGACCATGACAAAACTACACGTACCACGTGACTAAATCAACTTTTGTCATATATAAATATATACTTTTTTATTGATTATTTTCTGTTAAAATAAAGTAAATACATCTAATATTAATTTAGCGACACTTTAAGGCTTAAATATCAATATCTTCAGCGAAATCAAAGAATCAGTCTTCATATCAAATTCAAAATTTAAATTTTTATTTGTAGAATAATATGTAGAATTTTTTGATGCATAAAAGTGATGTAATCCTAGATCTTTATAGCCAAATATTTTTAAATAGTGTTATAATTTAATATTTTTATTTTTTCAAATATAAATAGATTGTATATATTTACCTATTAAAAACACAAATAGGTTAATTTGTAAATAGTCACTTTTAATATAATATCTTCATTAACTCCATTTTTTTTTAAAAAAAAAGTGAAATTTCATAAGGAGGCCCAAAGAGAATGAAATATATTCAAATTTATCCTCTTTTTAAACTTATAAATAAAATAAATTAATTATACAGATTAAATTCTATTTTTAAATAAAATCAAATAATTATATTATAATCTATTCAAATTCAACTCAACCTATTCATTTGACGCTTTTGCTGATTTGTTTGTTTGATTTAAATATTTAAATTTTGTTGTAGGGTCCATTGTGGAAATGGGGAGATTATACCTTACTTGAAGGAGGAGAATTAAGTGGGATCCATTTTCCACTAAGGAAATGATGATGATGATGGATTTGATTTTGACACTCTTTTCTTTGTCGTTCATTAAAACGGAATAATTTTGTCAGCTAGCCGCATTTTGTTTGACACGTGTCCTATAGTCCAGACATAAGTGGGTCCATATTTGCCGACCTCCACTTACATATGTCTTTTGTTTCTTAAAAAAAATAAAAAATCAAAATATCGACGTTGCGAAGATGAAACATATAATAATCTATCTTGAAATTAGATGTTCTATATCAGGAAAGTGTAGGAGAGATGTTGGGTATATAAGTAAATGACTAGTCTATCTACTGTGAGGTGTCTTTTGGATAAATTCAAAGGGATAAATCCGTGATGCTCTAAGCCCAAGAGCGGACAATACTCCATAGTATTGGGTGATATCGTTACAAAATAAAAGTACCTCTTGGCTAACTTGAAATTTTACAAAGAAAGTACCCCTTCTCTCTAATGGAAATGACACCATGCATGTTTGTGGACAAAAAAGCCGACATGATCAGTTCATGTGCAACTCTATTTAGGGATCCAAGAGATTTTCTCTTCGGATATCAGGTCTAAGACTAACATTTTCATGTCGAAAGGGACTGCCACTTCAATTGCAAATGTCTCAAAAAATCGATCTATGAATAATAACACCGATTCATCCTCGTTATCATTGTTGACTCCTCCTCAAATCAATTTCTCTAGTTCAATGGGATCCAACTCTGTAAAATTTTCAAACCTACGAAACTTGTATAAAAATTATTGTGATCATGTTAGCAATGTAATACAATCAATATAAGTTATCATTTTCAAGAGAAAATTTAATTGCAACTATAAACAAATTTTTTTTTTTTTAATATAGTAAGAATCTAGTCTACTTAAAGTTTGGTAAGAATTAATTTGAAGATAGTTGGGGATGAATATTTAATGGAAGAGCAATTTTCATCATAATAACTTTAAAATTTTAATAGAGGGTATTTTTTTCAGCCAGAAATTAATAAAGCATTATTTTGTTCCATTTTTAATACTTAAGGGGTTGGCCAACTTTCATTTCTGTTAGGAAAAGAAGTATTTTTGAGTTTAAAACTAATGCAGGAGTACTTTTAAATAAAAAATTTAACGAAATCTGACGGAAAGATATTTTTACTCCACTATAAATAGTTTGATAGAATTTTTTAATCTTGAAAATATATGTAAAAAGTATTTTTTTAAACGTCAAATTTAAAAGTGTGTTTTCCAACACCATCTATGCCAGAAATCAAGACAGCACTAACTAGAAAAAACATAATAATATATGATTAGCTAAAATTAGTACACCAATTATATTGAAGTATTACCTTGAAACTTTAGAATTAAGTGATGAGACCAAGGACAGACAACTTAACCAACCACTAATTATTAGTCATACACATGTCAAGGATTTGCCTAACAATGTTTTTTTCTCAAATATTTATGTTTGACGAAAAAGCAATCAACATGATCGTGATAAATTTTTAAAAATAATACATCTTTTATATATATTTTTTAATTTTTTTAATTTATGTTCAACACTAGCGTTCGATATGACTAAATCAAATTTACAAAAAAATCTCATATTAAAAGATAAAGTCATCTCAAAAACATACTCAACAATCAATAATACTTGAATCTGAAATCTTTAATTTAAAATAAAGGAACATTATTACTCATTACAATTCTTATAGATGCTATATGTTATATCTTATATTTACATGCTCAATAATTAATAGGACTCAAATCTAAAACCTCCAATTTATAATGAAGGAATAGTACTACTCCATTACGATCCTATAAGGAAAAAGTGTTTTGCATATGCAACAATTAATAGAACTTGAATCTTAAATCTCTAATTCAGAATGAAGGAATATTATCACTCAATCACGATCTTTGTTGATACGATATCTTATATCTTTTATTCGCATACTCAATAATCAACAGGACTCGAATTTAAAACCTCTAATTCAGAGTGAAGGAATATTATTACTTCATTATGATCCTATAAGGAAAAAATGTTTGCGTACTCAACAATTGATAGAACTCAAATCTGAAACCTCTAATTCATAATGAAGAAATATTATAATTTTGTTACAATCCTTATCGATACTATATCTTTTATCTTATATTTTCATACTCAATAATCAACAGGACTCGAATCTGAAACCTCTAATTCAGAATGAAGGAACGGATATTATTACTTCATTACAATCCTTATCGATACTATATCTTATATCTTATATTTGTATACTCAATAATCAATAGGATTCATCAAATCTGAAACCTCTAATTCAGAATGAAGGAACATATATTATTACTCCATTACAATCTTTATCGATACTAATCTTATATTTGCATACTCAATAATCAATAAGATTCAAATATGAAACCTCTAATTCAAAATGAAGGAATATTATTACTCTATTACAATCCTTATCGATGTTGTATCTTATATCTTACATTTGCATCAGTAACCAATAGCACTTGAATCTGAAACCTCTAATTCAGAATGAAGGAATATTATTATTCCATTACAATCCCTATCGATACTATATCTTATATCATATATTTACATACTCACTAATCAAATATAAGACTCAAATCTGAAACCTCTAATTCAGAATGAGGGAATATTATAACTTTGTTATAATCCTTATCGATACTATATCTTTTATCTTATATTTGCATACTCAATAATCAATAGGACAAGAATCTGAAACCTCTAATTCAGAATGAAGAAATATTTTCACTCCATTACAATCCTTATCGATAGTATATCTTATATTTGCATACTCAATAATCAATAGGACTCAAATTTGAAGCCTCTAATTCAGAATCAAGGAATACTATTGTCACACTCCGAGAGGATACCTAGATGTGACTAATACTTAGAGGCTGTAGCTAGTCCCCAAGCGGACCACCGAGTCTCATTGTCATCATTCAATTCATTCATCAGCGGAATAGAAGAAATAACAAAGATGCAATTCTATCAGTGGGCTCAACACTGTCAATCTCAGTCTATCATAAGGAAGTAGAATAGATAACAAAATTCTCAATATAAGAAAAAAAAGGAGGGAAAAGAAGCTCTAATATCAACATTAACATCTATGTCTATGAAGCCTCTATACTATAGCCTGAAACGGTACCATGAAAGGCCATGGATACCAAATATCAAGTAAAAAGGACTATCCAACAATAAAAATAAATATCCTTCGAATGCTGGGGAGGACTCACCATTGTCAGGAATGAAGAGCTCTGAACCCCAATGATCGAGCTGCTAAAGTCCTCGATCTATAGTATTGCATCATAAAATGATGCAGTGCCAGAGGGGCGTTAGTACGTGGAATGTATTGTATATAAAATAGGCTAAAAAAAGAAATAATTTAATTATCACCAGTCCATCACTCAGCCTCACCTCAGATATGAGAGACAAAACACTATCATCTCACTAGCTATCAAGCATCAAACATTCAAATCGCATCGGAGTTCTATCATCATGAAACCTATCATGGAGTTTCTATAACCGACAACTACTACTTATGAGCCGGTTGTGATACAACGAAGAGATGTCGTTGCCACATCCATCCAATACCTTGCCGAGGTAAAGGACGAGTCTGTCAATGGATCCAAAAGTCTGTCAAGCCTCTTTTGGGACAAAGAAAACATTCGTTTTCAAGGTCCAATCCTCTCTTATGCTGCCCACGTAGTTAATGGGTTCAAGTAGAACACACTATTGCCCATTTTGGTGCTAATACTCCTCGCATGACTCAATATGCTCATAATGTCTATCAATCCATCAAGAACTCCCATCGCCCAACCTCCACGGACAAGACTATTTATCCACTCTAAGAGAATCATACTCATTCAACTCTATCAACAATAATTTTAGGTAGTACAGTCATCAACACACTCAATTCAAGATTAAGACTCAATCAGACATCACTTTCAAGCATCCCAAGCTGTAGACGTCCCCTTAAGTTCATTATTCAAGTTGTTATTGAGAAGAATTCTAAAAGTTAAGTCACAATCACATAATGAAAGAAATATGCAGTAAATTCCAAACATGATGATCATCAGTTCATGATATAAAATTGTAGTTTAAAGATTTTAAAGCAAGAATTCAAGATAGTGTGCATGAATTTAAAGCAATTGGTCAAGAATTTAAAGTAATTCAAAAACTTAAAGTAATTACTCAAGAATCTTCAAGAATTCATAAATCAAAGATTATAGACATGAATTTGCTATCTTAACTCTACATTGGCCCATAGGAGATTAATCTCATGCTTTTGGGTAGCCTTTACATATTTGGGAATGACGAATCTTTGAAGAACTTTAAATTCTCCTCTAAAACCCTTACTTTTCTGTCCCTTTTCTCTCTTAGACTTAGCATAAAATTAATAGTTCTAGGGTAGTCTTTAGATTTAAAACCCTTTTGTACAAAAATATGTTTAAAAATCGACCTGGGGGTGTAAAAATATCTTGGGAAGGATGAAGTTGCCCCTCCTGAATTAAAAGAAAAAAATTGATTCTTCCATACACTAGAGCGCGACGCGCACTAGTGTGTTTATACACTTTTTCGTGAATTTTCGATTCCCGTCGAATTTTTGAAAAACAACAAAGTGTGGTTCCGCGTCCTCTCCGCATCGCAGAAGGGGCACGAAAACCTCACTGTTTTAAGCTCATTTTGGAAAAAATAATTTGTGTTTTTTCACGTTAAAGCCTAGCTGAGATCATTTTCCGACTTAAATTTTTTGCACTGATCACAAATCCTATCTCGAATTTTCCGTCAAGCCTTGAGAAGACACGTTATGCGCACGATAAAGTTTAGAAGCGTTTTAATAATTTTAAGGGGTGTTACATCTTATATTTGAAGCCTCTAATTCAGAATTAAGGAATATTATTACTCCACCACAATCCTTATCGATGATATATTCTATATCATATATATTACTATTTCATAATTAGGATGAAAAAATAGTGTCATGGTTTCCTAGTCAGACACTTGATTTGTACTATGATTATCCCATGGATGTGTTATTATTAATTAGTACATTACCTAACGTGTGGACAATCTATGATTACATATATCTTTTGACATAATTTTAGTCATACATGTGAAATCATCAATATGATCAATTTTGGATTTATATAAATTTACTTATTCTTAGACACATGCAACATTAGGGTACTTTCTTGTGATGTGAACACAAATAATATTAATTAATTAAAGCTGGTATGATGGTTTTATTTGAACAAAAAAAAAAAAGGAGACTTGTAAATTTTTCAATGCATCCAATTGGATCAATCAATTACAAGTGAAGCTTGTCAAATAAGGTTCGAATATATATATAAGAGAATACTTTGAGTTGAAACAAGCCACCGTGATTTGCTCCCTCAATGAACTATATTGTGTATGTTGTTCAATCAGTAACAACAACAACATTACGCCAATGTCTCAAACGCTTTCGTCCATTGCGGAGCAAGGGAGATTCGAATGTACGCAACCTGACCCCTATGTTTAAAAAATAGCGCGACTGTTTTTGAAATGTTGTTCAATCAGTATTACAAAAAAATAATTATAATTTTTTTAAGAAATAATAAATAATAAAGGTTTTAGTAATTTTTCAAAATTGGGAATTAAAACTAGTAATGAAAACAGAATCTGTATGATAAATAAAAACAATATTGACAAGAAGAAAATCAAACTCACTAGATGCACAATATGCTCTTATGGATATTATTGCCCTCAAGTATTTGAGGTTAATGGAATATATCTTTTCAGGATATAACGATCTTACTTAAAACCACCATGTATTAGTGAATCACTCAACAACAATAAAGTACGATTACAATACTAGATTTAATAGTAGTAGAAAAAGTTCGAAAATACATTTATTGTTTAAATAAATAAAGAAAAATCCTCTATTTATAGACAATAAATAGTAGTCTGAACAAATGATATTTATTGTGTCTTATAAAAAAAGTCACAACCTTCGTAAAAGTTATAATTTTTCAAAAAAGTCGGATATTCTCTGAAAAGTCACGGCTCTTCATAAGAGTCACAACTCTTAATTTTTTTTATTCACATCTTTTAAATCCAACATATTGAATAGAAAAAAAATCACTTTAGCCACGCATTTACTTAATTCTGAACGGTCATATCTCTCAATATATAAAATTGAGCTATAATTACTATATCAAATTAAATTTCTTGAAGTCTAATTTTCAGTATACTTCAAATAATTTGTTGTTGTAATATTCCTAAAAAATTATGAGTTTTATTTTCCTTATGAAGACTATCCTATTAGATCAATGATGTGAAGCAAGAAATTTGCCTCCAATTCAAACAATACTTCTTTTTTGAGTAATACTGATCTTGAAAGTGCTTGTGTTTTTAAATATAGGGGTCAGGTTGCGTACATCCGACCCCTTTACTCCGCAATGGGCGAGAGCCTTTGAGGCATTGGGGTAATAGATGATGACTGATCTTGAAAGTGCTCGTGCTTAACAAACTCTCCTGTAAAGGTCTAGGTCGTGATTTTTTCTTTTTTGTGAGCGGAGGATTTCTAAGTAAAAGATTTTATGTTTTTACTATTTTATTTTATTATATTCCATAAACTATTAAAAAAATCAGATAATTACTTTGTCTTATTTTAGTTGTCAGGTATAATAAAAATAGTTGTCTCAAAATAGTTCTCAATTTAAATAATCAAGAAAGATTAATTATTTTTTCCAGATTTATCCTAGGCATTAATTATCTGAAACTAAGAGGCCCATATAGACAAAAGTTTAATTATTTATAAGGGATATATTAAAACAACATGTCTAATTAATCGTTTTCTTTAAGTGTTGTGCGAAATCTAATTATGACAACTAAAATAGAACTGAGGGAGGATAACATTCACCTACAACCCCCCCCCCCCCCCCGTGTTATTAGGTCGTGCTAAATATTTTTTTAATTCCTGATCCCTAGGGTTTCATTCAAAAATCAAAGAGTTCTTAAGACCTTAAACCTAGAATTTTGTGGAGACATGTCCTAAATAAGTTTCGTTATGTATGTTTTTGAACTAAAATTAGTAACTTTTGGTGGATAATTTCTAGCTAAGACACTATAAACCAACAAGTATTGTGGTGGAGTGATAAGTACTTCTTAGCTCTTAACTAAGGTCTCGAGCTCGAGCTTGAATATAAAGTCATCTTTATTAGGAAACACTTTATCCCCCCAATGTAGGACTTCTCGAAGTGAATATGAACTAGTCAGACTTCTATTGAGAAACAGGAATGAAGACTCAAGGGCAAATAAGTCTTCCCCTAACATTAAATATCGAAAATCGAATGAAGACGGAACCAGCTAGAGACTATGGAAAACGTATGAATTAAAGGTGAAAAGTGATGGAAATTCATCATTGATCAAATGAGAATTTAAAGTCATTGGAAATTCATTATTGATCAAATTAAATGAAAACTTGGTGGAGAAAATTAGTTGGATGGTATAGTTTTGATTTGACAATTTTGAATTACTTTATTGTAGTATTCTATAAAGTAATTATTTGATTTATTACTTATCTAAGTTGAGAATTTGTCTAGAATATGCATGCTACGTACTTGACATATTACCTACGCTTGAAATTCGAGCCAAGTAGTTAAATATTTATTTTACATTATTGGATATTTCCTCCATCCTATTTTATGTGATATTGTTTAATTTAGTACGATATTAAAGAAAAAAAGAAATACTTTTAAAACTTATGATATAAAATCATTCTTAGATATTTGTGTGAAAGAATGTCATATAAAATTAGATAGAGGGAGTAGTATCCTTCTGAAGTACTTTGTTTGGAGTACTTGCTGACGAACGTTGAAAACATATTTATCACGAACTATATCGTTAAGTTTGCAATAAATCAAAGCGTTCTGACCAATCGACCACCTATTGAGGATGGAACAACAGGGGCGGAGCTATCCTTTGGTCAGGGGGCCAGTTTATTCCCTTTGTCGAAAAATTATACTATTATATATGGTTAAAGTTACTTAATAAACGTCGAACTTACTTCGATTAATCTGTATGTTTACTTCTTCAGATTTTAAACCTCCTTAGTAAAAGTTACGACTCCGCTACTATGATAACAATATTTCCATTTCCCAACCAACCACCTATTGATGTTAGTGAGCGCAAAACAGAGATAAAATCAAAATTTAATATTTACGTATAAGTTTCATAATACAATTTATTTAAATATTAATCAAAATTATTAAATTCGAGCGAACTCGTAATTCATATACTAACTCCGCCCTCAGCTCCAAGCACAAAGCACAAAGCACACAAATCCTTTACTTGATTTTCCTTATAATGTGTGATTAGAACCTTCGGCCTAATCAAAACTTTATATTCTTTTGACAATATTGTTTTTTTTTTTTTAATGTGTTTTCTCCAAAGAGGAAATTAAAATGGGAATGCAAATTCATGCAGATTCTTTTCTTTATTAGTACTCCCCTTTTTATTTATTTATTTATTTTTATATATTTACTATTTTTTCAAATTTGAGGCTCAGATTCCTAAACATTCCCACAAGCAGTCCCCACATTTTACTTTATTGTCAGTATTAATGTTTTTATTTTGACTGATGGACAATATTTGACCAGTCAACTAATTAGTAAACTTGATTGATCCCTATGGCATTGTGACTTCATCATCCACCATTTGTCCCACTAAAAATGGATGGTGGTTAATTAAAAATAAATAATAAAAAATTAATAGGATTATTTTTTAAAATATTTCCTGAGGCCCCATTTAATTATTGAAACATTATCAATTAATTTGTTGAAACTTTCCTAAGCCCCCATTGGTAAACACCATGAATTATGTTTTTATTTTCTGGCTCCCTTGATAAGATTTTTGGATCTACCACCACTGATAATCCTCAATTTAATATAATTAAACAAATATGAGTGAATAAAAATGTATGAATTACATTATAAGTACTTCCGCTTGAATATAGTTCAAAATGCAATAGCAACAACAACAACTTGCTCAGTGAAATCTCACAAGTGAAATTTGAAAAGGGTAAAATGTATGCAGATCTTATCAGTACCTCATAGAGATAGAAAGACTGTTTTTGAAAGATCCTCAATGCAAATATATCAGCCCCAAAAGCATAAAATATTAAATTTAAAAATGATTATAATGGAAAGCAATTGCACACATAAATAATTTATACTGGAGTTTAACTAATTTAAATTCTATCACTTATAAGGTTCATTCGGAAGAAGCACTTTTTATTAGAATTTTTATACTTAGAATTCGAAATCAAAATCAATATCAAAATCTCTATTTAAAAGAAAAATAATCTCATCTGTTCCACCGCGCTCCTTTCACAATTGCATCATGTAATGATTGACAAATAGTGAATCATGCATTTTGAATATGTTAGTCGTCTTCCTATTTTCTTAAATTTAAAGTTTTAGTTTTCATGCACCTTTAGAAAACTTTTCCTACACAGTTCCCTATATATTATTTCCTCTAGT
>JAOTQR010000007.1:23283996-23294009 GCA_025774065.1 Solanum ossicruentum
TCGATCTTGACACGAATTATTAGTTTCGTCCCTAAACTATTAATAGGCTTAAGAACATACCTCAACTTGGCGAAGTAAGCTTAAATACATACTCGAACTTGGCACAAATTATTATTTTTGTTCCTAAACTATTGATATGCTTAAAAACACTCATCCCCTCTCCTCCCCCTCTCCCCCAGTTTCATGTTTGTGTAACTTATTAAATTTTGATTTGAAATTTTGTAGAGCTTCATTTGCTATCATATTTTTACAATCCTAAAATCTTCTTACGAGATTGTCATTCGACCGTGAAATTTAACATTGTCGGAAGTCTCCATATTGACAAAAATTAATCATAACCAAAAAATAGGAAAAGAAAGATAATTAAGCAAATAAAAGTGAGAATGAAGAAAAGCAGATCCTGCTTTGAGGTTGTCATTAATGAAAGAAATGTTAAATGAAAAGAAGAAATGTATTCTATTAGTTTGATAGGTAAAAGTTGGACGAATTTTTTTTTAATTAAAAAATTAAGGTTGATGTGATTTTTTTAAAACCTTTCACGCGCTTTAAATAAATTGTATTTACTTATTATGTCATGTGGCATGAGAGGGGTGTATCTGAGCCCATTTCGCCAAGTTGAGGGGTGTTTTTATAATTATCACTAGTTTAGGAACGAAATTAATAATTTGTTCCAAGTTCGAGGATGTATTTAAGCTTAATTCGCCAAATTGAGAGGTATTTTTAAAGCTATCAATAGTTTATGAAAAAAACTAATAATTCATGATAAATTTAAATAATTTTAATACTTTTCTCTTTTTTAATTATATATACATGTAACGAAATTTATAATTGGTTGAACAAATGATCTCCATCAACAAAGGTAAGATTCAAATTCTCCCATCTCCTATGCTTCTCTAATATAATTCACCGCTTTACTTTTCATTTTACAATATGATTTTTATGCTATTATATTGGAGCAAGATTTAATTTTCATGCTATTATATTGGAGCGAGATTTAGTCCAATGCATAAAATAGAAAAAAGGGGAAAGAATTTGTAACTTACATCTTTAGACTACTACAACAAAACAGTGACACCGGAGCGAACGAGATATCTCTCCCTCATGCAACACACACACAACACACAGTAAACCAGTGAACAATCACCATGCCGGCCGCCATTGTTAGGTCTCCGAAGCTCCCCCTTCTTCCACCTCCTGAAACCACCACCTCAAATCTCCAATCTCTCAACCACAGTTTCTTCACTCTGTTGCCTAAACGACGTCGTTGTGTCGCGATCTACGCGTGTACCGCCGGTGACGAAAGTAACAGTGCATTTGGAGGTGTAATCAAAAAGGGCCAAGCGATTGAACTTAACAAAGTTAATGATGAGAATCCTTATGAATTCAATGCTAAGGATTCACCTAATCCCTTGCCAAGTAGGTTGTTTTTAGGATATGGATCAATTTAGGTTTCTGATAGTGTAATTGTATTGATTGTTTTTTGTGTTGAAATTGGTTAATTTCAGGGCCGTTAACTTCGGCTGATTTGAGCAATATGGCATCTGAAGGTTCTCGTCTTCGGGTTGCTTATCAGGTTATGAGTGGGTTAATGCATGCATTTCCTTTTTTTTGTTTACAGCAATTTATTAACAGAGGCAGTGGTGGATGTAGAGTTCAGTCACCTGAACCCAGTTGTTGTGATCCGGAGCATAAATTCTTATGTAAAAATCTACTGAAGTTGCAATGAATAGTAGGCTTGAACCCATAATATTAAAAATACAACGGGTTATATGCTAAGAACTTAAATATTGAATCCATAAAGTTTAATCTTTTAATACACTCCCTAAACAGAGGCAGATCCAGTATTGAGGGAGTGGGTGTTTTGGGCTCAGATTATATATTATATATGTAGCTAGATTTTGCTTCCACTAGTTTCAAAATTTGTATGTGCCTATGCTTTTCTGGTTGCATGTCTTCTTCTTGTTGAGGTTCCTAATTGGTTGATTTACTGTGTTTTCAGGGTGTGCGTGGTGCTTATAGTGAATCAGCTGCAGAGAAAGCATACCCCAACTGTGAAGCAGTTCCGTGTGAACAGTTTGATACTGCTTTTGAAGTGAGTTTCCTTTGCATTGTAGAATGAATAGTCCTAAATTTGTCTGTTTTGATGAAGTATGCATTTTTTAATGTGTGTAGGCGTGGATGATCGTTAAATCATGAACGACCATCATTGATTGCTTCATTTTGTTAAATAAGTCCTGGTTTGTAGGTGTGTCAATATGGTGATATAATGTGTTAGATTGAGATTTTCTTATTCCAAACAATAAAAAAAGAAGAAGAAAAAAGAAATGGATAAGTAGACATAAGATAATATGAGGGAGCTGTCTAAAAGGATCACTAAATCTCTTGGAATCATGCGGATTTAGTTGATAATAGATGAAATGGAAGCAAAAAGACTCTGTTAGTTAAACATAGAATGTACCCGTGTAAGAAATATCTGATATTCAAGAACAAGCTGCCGAACAACAGGAGCTACAACAACAACATACCTGGTGAAATCCCACAAAGTAGGGAAGAACAAGCTGCCCAAGCCAGGGAAATGCTTATTCCCTTGGAGTCTTATGTGAAAAATGCTGTCATACTTCTCTTGTAGTTTTCTTTTGTTCACCCATAGACTTTATCAGAGGCCACCACCTATGTTCATAAGACGTCTCTATGATTCCGGCAGTACCTATCCCTACCTTCTCTATGCTTTCTGAATGCCTCCATTTTGGTTCTTGGCTTGGATCATGAGGTCAACATTGGTTTCATATCTGAAATATCTAGAGGTAGTCAAGTGGTGTGGATTGACAAAATATGAAATGTAACTCTATTTTTCATTCAAAAACTAACTTGTGATACATATGGATGATGCTTATATAGAGCATCTCTTTACTTGATCAACAAGACACTAACACTTAACTGACTGTTAACAGAGTTAGTCAGTTAACTACTTTCTTAACAGACTTCTAACAGAATCAGTTAACTCCTCTAACCAATACACAACCTAACTACATTCAGCATCAAGTAATACACCCCCTTAAGCTGGTATGTGAGAAGACATTGAGCATACCAAGCTTAGAAGTCAATAGTTGATGCTGTCTGACACTTAAAACTTTTGGTTAGAACATCAGCAAGTTGAGAGGTTGTTGGGACGAACTGTGGTTTAATCAGACCACTTTTCACTTTCTCCCTAACAAAATGGCAATCAATTTCTATGTGCTTGGTCCTCTCATGAAAAATTGGGTTAGAAGCTATCTGTATAGCTGCCTAATTATCACAATACACTGTAACAGGATTAGGCACTTTGCAATTTAGTTCTGCTAGCAGACCACAGATCCAAGTCAATTCTGCAACTCCCACTGCCATGCTCCTATACTCAGCTTCTGCTGAGCTCCTGCTTTCTGTCTGTTGCTTCTTGGATTTCCAGGACAGAAGTGCACCCCCTAGTTTCACCACATAACCAGTCACTGATCTTCTGGCATTGGGACAAGCTGCCCAGTCAGAATCACAGTATACAACTAATTCTTGTGTTGAATTGGATGGAAAGAATAGCCCAAGTCCTGTTGATCCCTTTAAGTACCTTACTACCCTCATTATGAGACTGTTTAGGTCTTTGCATGAACTGACTCAACACTTGTACTGCAAAGCATATGTCTGGTCTAGTGATGGTCAGATATATTAGCTTCCCAACCAACTTCTGATAGACAAGTATGTCTGTTAGTTCAGGATCATCTTTGTTTTCCACATGAGCACCATATTCAGCAGTTGTGAGCTTGTGATTCACCTCCAAAGGTGTAGCAGTTGGTCTAGATCCACTGAGCCCTACTTCTGATATTAGCTCCAGACATTACTTTCTTTGATTTAAGAGTATCCCCTTCTTTGATCTCATAACCTCAATGCCAGTAAAATACCTTAATTCACCTAAATCTTTGATCTTAAAATGGTGATGCATTGTATTTTTGGCCTGATCTATTAACTCAGATGTGCTTCCTGTGATCAGTAAATCATCCACATAGACTAGTATGATTACAATGTCCCTTCTTTCTTTGTGAAGATAAGAGTGATCATAAGCACTTTGTGAGTACACCCTGCAGTGATCAGTGCATCAGTGAGCTTTATGGTCCATTGCCTTGATGCTTGTTTTAATCCATACAGAGATTTAACCAATTTGCACACTTTGTTGTCTCCCTTTTTACAGAAACCTTGAGGCATTAGAAACGTCCTCAAACAAGTCACCCTGCAAGAAAGCATTGCTTACATCCATTTGTTTCATAGGCCAGTGATTTGAGCTAGCAAGACTTATTACAGTTCTAACTGATACCATTGTTGCTACTGGAGAAAAGGTATCATGGAAGTCCAATCCTTCCTTTTGATTGTATCCCTTTGCCACTATTCTTGCCTTAAACCTTTCTACTTCTCCATTGGACTTGTACTTGATCTTGTACACCCATTTTGACCCTATAGCTTGCTTTCCTGCTGGAAGATCAACGATGTCCCATGTGTGATTCTCCTCTAAAGCTTGTATTTCCTGTTCCATTGCTTCAATCCACCTTTTATCCTTATATGCTTCCTGGAATGATTGGGGCTCCAGTAAAGTTGAGAAGGCACTGAGATATGTTTGGTACTAAGGTGACAGTTGTGAATATGAAATGTACTTAGAGATAGGGAGCAAAGATGTCTGGTTGACTTTCTTACTCATCTCATAATCTTTCATCGAAATAGGTGGTTTAGATACTCTATTACTGCTGCTTCTTGTTTCTAGGTCCCCATGTTCATCTTGAAGATAATCCTCTGCATGTTCTGCCTCATCTATCATTGGATCTGAGTTATCAGCTCCATTGAGTTCTAGTCCTGAGCTTCCACCTATCTGTTCTGTGTGAACTAATGGCTCAGTAGTGTTAGTATTCTCAGTAGTTGCTTAAGTGCTATCATCCTGCTCATCTTGTATGACTTGTCTTCCATGATCTACAGGCAATGAAATGTCCACATAGACAGCTTCTGAGGGCGTAGGATAGAATATATCATCTAGATCCTTCTTGGTTCCTTTAAAGGGAAAGATTGTCTCTCTTAAACTTACATCTCTACTGACCAGAAATGTGTTTGTTTCTAAGTCAAACAATCTATAGCCCTTTTGTGTTTCTTCATGACCAATCATGACTCTCTTCCTCACCCTTGAGTCAAATTTACTCCCTCTGGGTAGCATACTAGCAAAACACAGGCAACCAAACACTCTGAGATGATCAAATGTAGAAAGTTTCCCATGTAATAGCTCAAACGGAGACTTCCCTTTCAATACAGAAGATGGTAGCTTGTTGATAAGATAAACAGCTGTTCTGATGCATTCTCCCCAAAATCTATGAGGAACACCACTTTGAAACTTTAGAGCCCTGGCAACATCTAAAATATGTCTGTGCTTTCTTTCCACAACTCCATTCTGTTGAGGAGTGTATGGACAACCACTTTGATGTGTAATGCCTAATGATGAAAATAATTCATGACAGCTTGAGTTGAAGAATTCTTTGCCATTATCAGATCTCAAAACCTTAACAGTGACACCATATTGATTTTTCACTTTATACAAAAAATCCTTCAACACAACAACCACCTCACATTTTGATTGAATGAGACATACCCAAGTGTATCTAATGAAATCATCCGCTAGTGTCACAAAATAAGAATTCCTGTCATAGGTAGGCACCTTAAATGGTCCCCATACATCAACATGAAGTAAATTGAAACAACTAGAGGCAGAAGAATTGCTGACTGGAAACTTGAGTCTACTTTGTTTAGCCATAGGACAGACTATACAACGTAGTTGTTGTGTTGTACTCATCTTAACATTCAAGTCTCAATTTTGTTGAATACTTCTATAGAAGGGTGTCCAAGTCTATTATGCCATAGTTCTGAATCTGCTTGTTCCTTTACTGCATTTCTTGCTTTCACTGCATTATCTTCTTGTAGCCAGTATAGTCCCTCATGTTCTCTACCAATCCCCATAACCTTGCCACTGTAGAGATCCTGAAATGTACAAAATTCTGGATAGAAGGTGACTGAACAACATAACTCCTTTGTTATCTTAGACACTGATAATAAGCTGAACTCGAAACCAGGCACATATAGGACATTTTTCAGTATATGATGTTGTAAAACAACAGTTTCTCCTGTATGTGTGATACTACATCTATCTCCTGTGGGAACCTGAACTCCATGTTGTTTATCAATTGCCTTGATCTGCTAACACTCTTCTAAATGGTGTTATGTGATGAGTTGCACCTGAATCTATAATCCAATCACATTTTCCTACTTTTGACAAAAAGGAAGAATATACCTGCAAAGTTGCATTGGTAATCACCTGTATAGTCCTTGGGTTGTGAATCAACTTCCTTCCCTTTCAAGCTCATATAGTGTTGATACTGATCATCTAAAATATAACGGCCTCTGGATGATGTTGCGCTATCTGAATCAGTTCTAACAGTTGTCTCAGCCTTCTCCACGGAAGTGTGATGAACTTGTGGATGGTTTCTTGCTGTAGACCCTGCTGATCGCAATGTAGTGTCCTTGTTCTGTGTTGACAGATGCCTTTTACTCTTGAAATCAGGGGGGTAACCAACTGGTCTGTAACAATTTTCCTTCAGATGACCTTTGTATCAATGTTCACACAGTTCCAGGAATGGTTCCTATTGCTCCACCATTTACTGTCTTCCTGGACTTAAAATTTCCTTCTCTTCTAACAGCCAGCAAGCTTAATGAATCTCGATTGACATCAACTATTCCCAGCTTCCTCTGACTTTCCTCTGAACAACTACAGAATATGCTTGGTTCACACTTAGAATAGGAGTTCTAAGGAGTATGTCACTTCTAACATGGCTATAAGTTTCATTCAATCCCATGAGGAATTGCAACAACTTTTGTTTACTCAAATGCAGATTGTAAGCTCCTGATTCTGCACACTCACATATGGGAGGTTGAGGTGCCAACACATCCAATTCATCCCAATAATCTTTCAGCTTAGAGTAGTAAGATGTGATAGAATCAGTACCTTGTGTGTGCATAGCTATTTCCCTCCACAGTTGAAAGATCCTAGTGAGGTTCGACTTGTGAAACCTTTCCTTGAACTCATCCCACACCTTCTTTGCACTTGAAGCTAGAAGTATACTCGAAATCAACTCTGGTGCTACCACACTACTAATAGCATTACACCAATCCCATTGCCTTGCCAAATCTCCCTTGTACATGCTTCGAATGCAGCTTCCATCAATGATCCCCAACTTATTTTTCCCCAACAGTGCTAATTCCATATATCTACTCCACATTGTGTAGTTTTCTGGACCTGTTAATTGCAATCCCATCAACAGGGCTCCAGGAGTATCTGAAGCCTGCAAAAACAGTGGATGTGTATAATCCAGCTGTGATATCTGTGTGTTTCCACTCTGTGATGACTCTGAATTTGCCATCTTCTTCAAGCTTTAACAATGGAGCTTGATCTTATGGCTGTAAGGATCAAAGCTCTGATACCATGACAAAATCTGAAATGTAACTCTATTTTTCGTTCAAAAACTAACTTGTGATACATATAGATGATGCTTATATAGAACATCTTTTTACTTGATCAACAAGACACTAACACACACTTAACTGACTGTTAACAGAGTTAGTCAGTTAACTACTTTCTTAACAGACTTCTAACAGAATCAGTTAACTCCTTTAACCAATACACAACCTTCCTACATTCAGCATCAAGTAATATGGATGAAAGATATAAGCTTTTGAAAGTAGGAGAGGAAAATATCTCTCAGCCAACTATCAATTTTTTATAATATTTGCTAGGCATAATCTATCTATGGTTGGAAATTGGTTGGTTGTAGTAAGCAGGAATAGAAATACTAGTGCATGGGCAGAATATCTAGTCGCAGTCCCAAACTTTTCTGGATTCAACGACAACATACCCAGTGATATCCCACAAGTGGGGTCTGGGGAGGGTAAATTGTACACAGACCTTACTGCTACCTCATAGAAGTAGAGAGGCTGTTTCCTAACAAACTTTTCTGGATTGACTACCATATTTGTTTCTAAATTCTAACCCAATGATTTGCTACTTACGGCAACAGAAAATTATCTGATCAGAAGTATCATCTGCACACTTTTGATTGTAAGAATGGTAGCAATTCCCCTTTAGGTTGTGTCAGGCCCAAGCAGCTGTAAACTGATCTGTTTAATGTACCAAAACCCTTAGCTTATACTGCAGGACTTCAGATAGCTTAACATTTCTCCTCAAATGGTTTCAGTCAGTCTTGGTGAATTAATTGGGTGAGGCGAGACATAATAGCTCGGGCCACAAAAGATTCTTGAACTGAAATCCCATATGGTTTATTTTTTCATTAAGGCTAAGGTCACTAAAGATTCTTTTTTTGATCAAGTAGGCCACTAGAGATACTTTTTTTTGATCAAGTAGGCCACTAGAGATACTTTTTTTTTGATCAAGTAGGTAACCAAAGATTCTTAGCAGTAAGTTTTAGTTGTAGCGGTAAGTTAGTTTCAATTTCCTTTGCGCTTTTGTATCAAAATGGATCATGATTTTACTTTCGTTTATGTTTGATAGGCTGTTGAAAGGTGGCTTGTTGATAGAGCAGTGTTACCAATAGAAAACTCTTTAGGGGGGAGTATCCACAGGAATTATGACCTTTTGCTGAGACACCGTTTACATATAGTTGGAGAAGTCAAACTAGCAATTCGACACTGCTTGCTAGCTAACAATGGCGTCAATATTGAAGACCTGAAAAGAGTTCTTAGCCATCCGCAGGCATGCTTCTTTTGCTTTCTAATGATTTATCTGGTTTGACACACATAGTTACACAAAACCTGGTTATATATCAGGCTCTTGCTCAGTGTGAGAACACATTAACGAAGTTGGGATTGGTCAGAGAAGCTGTAGATGATACTGCTGGTGCAGCCAAGGTTAGCCGAGATATTATGACTTCTTTAGAAGATTCCACAGTTTGTGTGGTTCATTAAAATAGATTCAACAAATTATCTTTAAACTTTTAAATCATAATACATTTTTGTTTGACTATTTCTGCAGTATATTGCTTTCAACAAACTCCAAGATGCAGGAGCAGTTGCAAGTTTGGCTGCATCTAGGATCTATGGTTTGAATGTGCTTGCACAAGATATTCAGGTTTGCAAAAATCTGATGTACCAAGCTAGTTGTCTGTTATATTTTCAATCAGTTGTCAGTCTCTCATATGTATGTATATTTCAGGATGATTCTGATAATGTCACTCGCTTTCTTATGCTGGCTAGGGAGCCTATTATTCCTCGTACGGATAAACCATTCAAGGTTAGTCCTCTATTTAGATATTTTTTGGCAGTATAGCTAAAATTGTTACTGAATTGGTATATTTTTTCCCTTGTATGTATTCAGAGTTATTCTCACCTAATTCTGTGGTTTGTGCTTATCTATTGATCATGGCAGACAAGTGTAGTCTTTTCACTTGATGAAGGTCCGGGGGTGCTTTTCAAGGCACTTGCTGTTTTTGCCATGCGAAATATCAACCTTACCAAGGTTAGTTCGACTTTGCTGAAAATTTACTGGTTATTTCTCACGTCACGCGTTGATATGTTTATTCAACCTTTTGATTTCAACTCAATTTTGGCTCAGATTGAGAGTCGGCCGCTGCAAAAGCAGGCTTTGCGGGAGCTTGATGATAGTGTAGATGGATTTCCAAAGTATGTATCACACAACACTTATCTTTACATTTACAGTTCCAGAATAGGATTTATACCTATTCCAGATAATAACTAACCCGAGGGTTTGGCTGAGTGACAGTGGTTAATGAAGTTTATTGGGAACACTTAAATGAGAGTTGGAAACATAATTTATGAATTGTGTGTGTTTTCTTTCACACAAAGAATACATTCATATATATTACATATGGGCCTGGGCCTATTACATATGGGCCTGGGCCTTCTACATAAAAGGGCTAAAAACTAACTAC
>JAOTQR010000007.1:23294109-23314037 GCA_025774065.1 Solanum ossicruentum
AGCTTTTGGGGTGTGAGTTAGGCCTAAGACCTAATTTCATCATGGTATCAGAGCAGGGCCCGTCTCACCCAATGTTGAGCCCCCAAAAAAATTGTCCACGCACCATGCTAAGCACCGGGCGTGAGGGGGGGTGTTGAGACACAGTCCCACATTGGTGGTTAATGGGATGGGTGGTCTCCTTATAAGGCTTAGGCAATCCTCCTCCGTTTGAGCTAGCTTTTGGGGTGTAAGTAAGGCCTAAGACCTAATTTCATCAGAGGTCTTGGGAGGTGTGGTGGTATATGCAGATTTTATCTACTTTTGAGGGGTATAGGCTGTTTCTGAAAGACCCTTGACTCTAGAAGTCGTTTCTTAGAAAAATGGTTTGAAATAAATGCAGAAGTAAAACACTTAAGGGTGTGGCCTAGTGATCTATGAAGTGGGTTGAGCACCTTGAGGTCTCAAGTTCAAATCCTAGCACAGGTAAAACACTAGGTGATTTCTTCTCAGTTGTTCTAGCCTTGGTTGACAAAGCTACTTAGTATCTATTGCTGGTATCCTATCGAATTAGTAGAGGTGAGCGTAAGTTGGCGCAGGCGCCATAGTTATCAAAAATATTGAAGATAACCAAGTAAAGGAAACAACAATAGCAATAAAATTGAAACATAAGATAATGCTAGCATAGTAGTAATAATATGGTAAGAGAACAAATAGACACTCCAGATTAGAACCCTGCTCTACCACTGTGAAGAGAGAAAACGCTCTACTGCCTACTAATTGTCTATTCTAATCCCCAAATTTTTTTTGGAAATTTATCCTAATCCCCAATCTTCCTCCTCCCTTATCAAGGGTCATTTCCTCGTGAGCTGAAGATGAGTCATGTCTTGTCTAGTCACCTTTATGTATCCTCAAATCTATCACTGCAACCTATCACACCTCCTTACTGGGGCTATATGTTCTTCTCTTCACATGCTCGAATCATATAAGAATTGCCTCATGCATCTTGTCTACCACGACGGCTAATCCAACCTTGCTATCTTCGTTCCTAATCTTGTCTCTTGCATTATGTTTGCGCATCCATCTAAGCATCCTTAATTTTGTTGTCTTCATCTTCTGAATATGCAAGTTCTTTGTTGGCAAACACTTCACCTCGTACAACATAGTCAGTCTAATTACCATACTATAGAACTTATCTTTAAGTCTTGCTGCACATTCTTATCACATAAGACACAGGGTGCGAGCCTCCATTTCGTCAACCCCGCCCAATAAGGTGTGCGACATCCTTGTTGATCTCCCCAATTTATTGAATTATAGACCCAAGGGTACTTGAAGATTCCTTTCTCGGGAATGAGTTGTCTATCGGTCCTCTCTCCCCTATTCGCCTCCTGTGATGGAACACTGAGCTTGCACTCCATGTACTTTATTTTAGTCCTGCTCAACATGAGGCCTTAAGAATTTAGGGTGTATCTCCATATATATGGTCTATCATTAATCCCACCCTATCAATACTATGTCGTCTATGCATAACATATATCATGGTACATCATCTTGAATATGTTATGTCAATTCATCAGTTATCAAGGCAAACGGGCCAAGTGTTAATCCCTGGGTATCTTTAGTGGGATGTGTTTTGAGTCTCCCCCACTGTCCATGCATGCGCACACACTACATATATATGTGTTCCAAATATTATGTATAAGGGCATCTTTCTTGGTAAGCATCATCTTATACTCGGAATATCGGTTTGTCATAATGTCTTTTGTGTGCAGGTACTTTCCTTACCTTTTCTATGTTGATTTCGAAGCATCAATGGCTGATCAAAGGGCTCAAAATGCTCTGGGGCATCTAAAGGTACTTCTTAGACATTTCTGATGTTTTTGTATTTATTGGTCATTCATACCGGGAGGAGCAAAGCAAGACCACTCATAAGGGTTGTCAAAGTGGTGCAGTTGAGCGCAAAATGAGAATTTTTTTGTCCTTGCAGGAATTTGCTACCTTTCTGCGAGTTTTAGGGAGTTACCCTTCAGATAGTGGAATAGCTTGATATTTACAAGGTATCACTTATATATTTAAGAGTTTTTCTGAGAGATCCCTTGTGGAATTTCCTTGCTCTTCTTCACAAAATAAATAAATATTTGTTTGCTCAAGGGTCTTATTTGCCTGTGGCCTGACGTATAATGTTACTGTCATTTTTTCCCCCTTGGGATGTGGAAGTAAATTATTGTCAATATGGAAACAAGGAGAATGGGACTAGAGGACAGAGAAACCTCAAATTAAGGGTAACCAAAAAAGGAGACAGATATTCTAGAAAGTATCAGAAATTTTATCTCTTAGTAGTTGACACTTAGCCATTCAATGAGAGAGCATGAATCAGATGAACAACTTCTAGGGATCTTTCCCCGACTCTAAAAATCATAAATTAAGCAGTCTCCAACTCTATAAATCATAAATTAAGTAGTTCCCGACTCTAAAAATCATTATTTAAGCAGTATCTTAATGTACCATGCAACTGAACTGTTATCACCTCCCCACCTCCCATGGCAAAAGTAACAAAAAAGGGAAGACCTAACACTGAAGTCTGAAGAGAAGGGCCAGGTCAGTAAAGGCAGAAAAGGCATTATGCACTGTGTTTCCTTTACCTGTAATATCTGGATTGTGTGTGGCTGGGTAGTATGCATGGAAACCTTAAAGGGACATTTAGAAGTTGAAAATATTGTTTGCTGAGGGTAAATCTAGTAAAGAGAGGCTTTGCTAAATAAAATGGAAGAATAAATACAGAATAAAAGGGAAAGAAGGTAATTGGTTTCTCATTTTTTGTGTAAAGAATTTAGAAAATTTCATTTCTTTACTGTTTTTTTTGTTAATCAAATATGAATAAGTTGCCTTCCGATAGAATTACCCATTGTTTGATGTGTTCAGCTAATTCATGAGAACCATGTAAAGATATGATGCCAATAAATAAAAAAAAAACACATTAAAGTTGCAGTCTACATGGGGGACTTCTACTTAAAGAAATACTCTAGCTCGGAAGTAGGGGTGAAGTCGCGTACACACTACCTGCAGACCTCACTTTGTGGGAATGCACTGGATATCTTCTTCTTCTTGTTGTTTCTCATAGAAAAGGAAGAATGTCGGAAGTGGAGGTAGAAGTTATGTTTAATATTGTCTTGTAAACATTATAGTGTTTACCAAAAAAGTAGATGAGTCAAAAAAGCTTATAAGCTGGATTTTGACCAGCTTACAAGCTTGCGCAAACACTCTCTTTGATATGACAATTGGGGGTGATCAGAGATGATTAGCAATGAAAATCTCAGAAATGATTGAGATGTTTTAATTCTTTCTAGTATCATCCTCCCATCTGGATGGATGTAGGACTGGTTGTGTTTTATGAAGCTCGTATTGATGGAATTTCCTGAGAAATAACTTAGGATTTTAATAAGTTGTATTGAGCATCTCCAGACACAAAACCATATGGTTTCTGCGACTTCCAGAGAAGTCCTCTTGGTGATCTTTATTATCCTCCTCTCCTCTTGAATGTTTTTCCTGGACCTCCTCCCCCACCCAACAACTCACACACCCAAAAAGACTAAGGTTACTAAGGCTAATTGCTAATGCAGGCAAGCACCTAAAGACGCTCTTATCAGTCTTATGTAAGATGCACACTGGTGAAACTGGTGGTTCCACTCTCCGATGGCTGAAATTCCAGTGTAGATACCACGCAGCACTACGGTTTGATACGTGTAATTACTGAGTTCATCATCTTTTCTTGTGTTATTTATTTTCTATCCTAGATCTGTTCTCTTGGGTTCACTGGTCTGAAGCATATTGGTGAGTGAAATGTAGATGAGCAAATGATACATGTTTGTAGAATCTTTTGCCTTTTTAATTGTTTATTTATGAAGAACCACGATGATTGTTTATTGCATTTGGCAACTTCGCGATAAATTTAAATTTTAGATCCATCTCCTTCAAGCTAAGCTTTAAGTTATTTATTCGATGTCTGATGTTCATATTGAGGCCCGACTGAATTTAGATTCGTATGTTACAATACTTATTTTCATATTTAATGTTTTCAACAAGATCTTTTTCATCTTCAATGACTCAAACGCGAGACTTTCAATTAGTGTTACATCAATGTTCTGCACCTTGTATATATCTGTCACACTATTTCACATTCGATCCAACACTAGCCAGTTAGCATAAAATAACGTGCAAGATGACACTGGATATTGCGTTTCCTTTACGTCCAAAATGCGCACATCCTTGGAATTATTTCTTTTAAAAAAGTTAATACCACTACTCTCAAATTTCCACTACACTGCAATACTTTTTTGTAGAAAACAGGAAAGAGATTGAATAAATTAAAAAAAGGATTGAAATTACCATGCTCAAATCCTAGACATAGGGAATTTAAGTAGCTCAATTTGTTGGTTATTTAAACTTTCATCTTATTAGTAAGTGTTAGATTCCTCACATTGTAATTTCCTATTCCCATTCTTTAAATCTTAGACATGAATCACTTGTTAACGTATGACAAATATATAAAATTGAGATCTTTGTTGCATGCAATTTAATTTTTCTTACTTATCACTGCAATATTTAATAAATACTTAAAAATAAGGATAATGTCAAATATATATTAAAAAAAACTAATTAATTTATAACAATTTGTAGTCCACCTTTTAAAAATATATGTAATTATACAATATACCTTGTCAAAAGTTATAAAAAAACAAATTGACTATATAATGTATATTATTTATATATGAATTATATACTAAATATACGTTATGATATATAATACACTGATTATATATGTCTATACAATAAAGAATTATTTTTTTTAAAATTATTTCTATCGAAACACCCCTGAGGTAATTATCCCCCAAAAAATATTACTTCAAAAAATATTTATACACAATCTAACAAAATATTAGTACATTACAATAGTATATAATCTAACAAAATCATTTTTCTAATACTTATTTTATTAAAAAAAATACAAATCAAATATTAAAAACTTAAAAAATATTTCCTCCTCCCAACACAATTAATTTACTTTTAATTAGTATTTGATAATTGATAAAATGACTATAAAGTAGATTATATTATAGTACTTTTATGTCAATTCTCCAATTTACCATTTTCCTCCTCTTCTTCAGAACTGAAATTTTTCTAAAGCAAAACAGAATTCATTTTTCCATTTCCATGGCAGTTACCAGGAACCTTCTCCTTCAGTGGTGACTCTACACAGAAAAAAGATAAATAAATTACGAATGAACTGAAATTCCATAATCGGTGCCGCCATTAATATTAACCGAACTAAGAAAACGGAAAAAAAATAATTGTGTTTTTTTTCTGATTAGATCTGAAGAAATTCGATTTCTTTCAGTGTATGGAAAATGGAGTACATAGACAACTTGCCTTCAATGGATCTGATGCGTTCGGAGAAGATGACTTTTGTTCAGCTTATCATTCCTGTTGAATCCGCTCATCCTGCTATTACTTACCTTGGACAACTTGGCCTTCTTCAGTTTCGCGATGTATGGATCTATTCCTATCTCCTTTATTCTCATTTCTGTTTTTGTTATTTTGTTTATGCTAAGTTTATTTGCCGAGTATTTTTTTTTTTTGGCGTTATGATCCACTGAGATTCGTTACTTTATTGCGCTGAATATATAATATTTGAGCAATTTTTGGTAGTGTTAATCCAGAGTTATTGATTTGGTTGTGATATGGATTTGTTTAGTGTCGGTGCAATTTAGTGATTAAGAAATTGATCTTAATAAAAAAATTGTGATTTAAGGCTTAATTTTGACGATTTATTTGAGCTTAAGTAATGGGATCAAAGTGGAAATGAGTTGAGGTTGAATTAGTCTTGATCACATTTTGAGCTTGAGTGTCTTTGCATGGATAGGTCACTAGCTACTAGATCTGGTTACTTTTGTGTTTGATAATCTTTTCATATTTTTCAAAGTCGTGTTCTTTACTGCATTTTCAGTTTTATTTTAGATGACAATTTTTCAATGGATGTTTTTTGTCGGTTTGATAGAGAAAGTTGAGTGGCTTAATTAATTTGAATTGGTTAAAGCTATGAACGTTCTTTAGAAATGAAATGGTGTCAAAATGGAATGTGTCATATAATTTAGGACGGAGGAAGGGAGAAGTATGAAGAAATGAACCTTGGACCTAACTCAACCATAAAATTTAGCTCATGAGACAGAGATAATAACCTGTTCCCAAGACCAATGTAGAACTTAACCCTCCTTTCCTCAGTGCTCAAAACTGGACTGCTGGAACATGGATAACTTAACTTGGGGGCCCAACATTTAGAAACACAACAACACAATCAGTAGGTCTGGCTCTAATACCATGTGAAGAAATGCATCTTTGGCCTAACTCAACCGTAAAAGCTAGCTTATAGGGGTAAGGTTTCTCAAACTATGTAAAAGGAGACCGCAACCCATTTCCTCAACCCAATGTGGGACTTTACAAGACTGATGATGAGGAGAGATCTCTTGGCAGCTCTCTCTTAGTCATTTGGCAGTGGTACAGTTCTTTGAATTCATATCCTCTACCCACCAATAACCAAATTGTGATGCTCTCAAATCCCAAAAATGCCACAAGACCTCTTTACAGTTGTCATCCTTCAATCTGCACAAAAACTTTCAACCTTAATAAACATATGACTAATGTTATAATGTTCAAAGTCAGCTAGATGGAAACAGCTGCAAATGGTAAAATAAGGTATTTCTATTTACTGTGTGCCCTCATTAAAGTTGAGTGATGGCAGATGATAGCATGTTAGAACCTAAACAGATTTTGTTAAGGCATTTCTCTTTCTCTTGCTGCGTACATGTGATCGTGCTTCCTAAGTGAGAACAGATTGTTAATTCCTAATGTCTTGCCTGGGCTCATGAGAAGGATTCAGCATTCATTTTCCTTTGTTCCTGAGTTTGATTTGAACAAGTAGATGCTTAAAGCTTATGAACCTTCAATTTGTGATGATTTCTATAATTCAAAGTCACATTTGGATTAGTGACTATTGCTTGGGACATCTTTTGATATTTAAGCATGATGAAACACATCTCTATAAGCATAATACTTATCCTACTTACAGCCTTTTTAAAAAAATCATCCTGATTACTATAAACACATCTCAAAGGAGATAAATGATTTTTAAATTGTTGGGGATTTTGCCTTTGAATTCTGATTATGTTCATGAAAAGAGAGACAAGGAATTAGTGTACTTGTTTTCTTACTGACGACTCATTTATAGATATTAGATGCACTATCTGTACATTTTTGGGATAAAATGTGTGATTAGTCCACTATAAGAAGAGCAACTAAGCAGCTGGATGATCTGTATGGGACTGAGAGTGGAAGAAATATGGAGAGCGATTCTAGCATGTTTTATAGACAATTTGGAATGGAAGGAACCGGAGATGTTCAGGATAGAAGGCACCATGAATATATGTTCTAAATTATAGATGCTTATGTAATCTATAGGCAGGCTTCTTTTTTCTTATGCTTATGAATACATGAATAAGCGACGCTTATGGTGTTAGTGGAAGGCTGGCTCCTTTTTTCTTTAGTAGTAGTATTTGGAAGATATATTCCACTTTAAATCTGGGTGTCTAAGTGAAACAGACTCCATTATTCTTCTGTCAAGATTGTTTGTTGTTAAGAAATTGCTGGCCAAGAAAATTACATGATAACCAACCATTAAAAAGAGAAAAAAGTATATGATAATAGTTTGATCTTGAAGGGACAAAATGAAGTGTATCCAAATAAACAACTATGTCTCAATCACAAACAAGTGTATTTAAGTCCCTAGGGCCTAGCTTAAGTGGTAAAGGGTGGAGGATTTGTGGTTGAGGTCATAGGTTCAATCCCCACACCATGCAAGGCGAAGCCTGGTATTTAAGTGGAAAAGGGTAGAAGGGCAGGCCTATTATCCACCGAGTTTAGAGGGTTGTGGTTGGTCCAAAGAGCGGGCCACATATTGATTTCTCAGTGTAAAAAAAAAGAACAAGTATATTTAAATAAAGCAGACTTTAATGTCATTGTTCTAATTTTTTAAATGAAAGCTTTTGCACTGATTGTGTTGATGTTTTTAAGGAAAGATTTTTGTTATGGCCAATTGATGGCCTTACTTAAGGTGCATCTTTTGTATATATACAATCTTTGTAATTATTTTCTGCTTTACCTTCTTTGTTAGTGTTAGAGTGGAACTGTGCTCACTTTCTAACTTTTCTTTTGACAGTTAAATGCTGATAAAAGTCCTTTCCAAAGAACATTCGTAAACCAGGTATGCACTAATAGTGAAAACAACATCTTTATTTTGAGGACTCTAGATGTGTTTACCTCACTGAAATTTGTTTCTTCCATTACCTTAATTTGTTGAATTGTTAATCACTATTAGGTTGTGTTTTTTGACAAATCATAATCAATATTAACTTCTATTCTGGAAACTGTCACTTGAGAGTTGATGGAAGTCCATTCCTTTAGTCAAGTGAAGAAGAAATTTTGTCCAATTTCAGCTTGTAATGGTAACGTGAAGTTACTTGAGGTTAGTGATGGTACTTGTTGAAGTGTATGAGTAAAAGCTTAAACTATAGAAAGGATATAGAAAGCATCACACCTTTAATTACTTAATTATATTATGTCCAAACCGACTCCTCCCATGCAGGCCTGTTCCTTTTCATCGGTCTCGCACATGTAAAGCTTTCCCATTTTTATATGGGTGGTAGTGAGATTGATTACACTGGGTATGTTGTTGTTGGGTGGTAGTGAGTTTTGATTTCGGGATTTCTGCCTACTCTGATACCATCTTGAAATTTTAACTCTCTCATCCAAAAACTCAAACTATTATAGAGCATACTTTTTTTTACTTAATTATATTGCGTGTCGACTCTCAACAGTACCATACAGTGATATAGAGGTTATATAGGATATTGGAATTGTTCGAAGTAAATAACTTTTCTGCTGTTCCTTATCTTCTGATTGATCTGATTAAAAGATCACATTCCATATATTCCTAGGTTAATGCTAGTGTGGTGATTGATAATTCATATTTTCAAGCAACCTTAGTTATATGAAACATCTGATTGCTAAACACCATACACTTTTGCATCTGTTTGGTTGCATCCTAAAATATAGACTGAAACTTATCTTGATTCCTCCAGTTCTAATGCATAGTTATCCCCATCTCTACTTGCAACTTAAACATCTAGGTCTAAGATATAAACTAACATAAGGATAAGAGTGACTACATTGATCTCTCCTCTTGCTTTACTCTACTCTCCCGTGGTTTACATTTTTGATAACAAAAATTATCGACTAGTTAAAGTTTATCTTGAACAATTTCTAGTGGGAATGCTACTCAAGGGAACTCTACTGATTGACTTGCCTTCCTGATGTACTTAATAGAAATGAAGCGTTAATCCTTACCAACTTGATCTTGTTGCTCCTAGCAACAAACATGCATGGACCATTTCACGAAGTATGTGTTTGGATAGGCCAAAGTCTCAATAGTTAGCTCTTGGCCTTGCGGTCAAAAAACAATATCGATGAAGGCGTTGGGAATGATTACTAAGTTGCCAAAGCAACGTGATACATCTGTGTCTTTGTTGGCAAAGAGGAGGTCAATAGCTTGGACTGTTAACATTTAGCGTTTGATTTTTTTAAATCATGCATGTAGTATTTAACTACTACTCTTCTTTATAAACAAACGACTTGATTCCTAAACAACAAGTTGACATCCGAAGCATATGCAAAATTTGATGGCCAGTGGTTTATATTTATCTTTCCATTGTAATAATGGATGGTCTTTCATAGGTAAAAAGATGTGCAGAGATGTCAAGAAAGCTACGATTTTTCAAAGATCAGATACAAAAAGCTGGGATGCTGCCTTCTCCGCGTCCTGCTTCCCAACCTGATATTGAACTAGAAGAACTGGAGGTGTCTTTATAGTATTTTTCTTCTTGCTGACAGATTAATTCCCTACTTTATTGCCAAATTGGTTTTATGCTTGTTTGTTCTTTTTTCCTTTTTATACTTCTCGCTTTAAGTAAAAGCTCATGCAGACTTATACGGAATTTCAGATACAACTTGCAGAGCATGAACACGAGTTGATTGAAATGAATAGTAATAGCGAGAAGCTAAGGCAATCATACAATGAGCTTCTTGAGTTTAAGCTGGTATTGCAGAAGGTACAGTTTGACAGTTTTGACTTCTCTTTCTTACAATATAATTAATGAGCACTGGTTCACATTTGATAAATTGGTCCATACCGGACTAGTACTACTGTGTGAGTATTTCATCAATATGCTTACATCTTTGTGCATTTGCTTCTCATGTGTATACGTGCATGGTATTGACTTGCATTAGTATCCATCTATTATGTTTCTTCTGTCCTTGCACTAAACCATTTTAGTCATAATTACTGGATAGTGATTTTACAGTTAAAATTTTTTGTATGCGTCAACCATTACTTGGTTTTCTTGGATGTGAAAGAAAGATACCGAATCAATTGAAGGAATACTAAAGACATGAAAATTACCTTGGAGCACTCAAAGGGAGAACTTATGAGTGAATTCTTATGTTATTCTTCCATAGTGGGTGTATTTTATTTTGGAATGCTTTATCTCTGATCAATTCATTTATGCACGAAGCTTTTAATGGCTTCTCAGATGACAGAGTTAGTCGAGAAATTGATTTCCTAGTACTTTATCTGTTTTTATTAATCCTGACATGGTTCTTGCCATGATTATTTCTCCAAGCTCTTGAGAATTCAGATTAACTCAATGAACTGTGTGGACATATTTGTTCTAGTAAGTTGTACCTAGTGGACCAAAAGTCGTTTTTTTCTTTTGGTCAAGAAATACCTTTTCAGAGCTATTTTTCTCATATCTACTAACTGCTATTCTGCAAACTTTAGGCTAGTGACTTCCTTGTCTCAAGTAGAAGTCATACAACAGCTCAGGAGACAGAATTAAATGAAAACGTGTACTCCAATGATAACTATACAGATACAGCATCATTACTTGAGCAGGTAATTATTCTTCGTGCTATTAGACTGATTCTGTGCATGATAATTATTGATTGTATCTGCAGCAAAGCTGAGATAAGATTTTTTGCTGTCTTCAGGAGATGCAACCAGAACTTTCTAATCAATCTGGAGTTAGATTTATTAGTGGCATTATCTGCAAGTCCAAGGTTCTTCAATTTGAGAGAATGCTTTTTCGTGCAACAAGGGGCAATATGCTCTTCCACCAGGCAGTTGCTGATGAGGAAATCTTAGATCCTTCTTCGAATGAAATGGTTATATTCTTTCTTCTAAATTGCTTTTCTGTTAATTCCAGTAAAGAATTTTCTACACTAGTGCACTAAGAATTATAGTCTTTATTAAGGAAAGTCTCTCTTCCTTCCCTTTCCTTTTTTTCCATATCTAGTTTATTCTGCTTATGGGTTTTTGAGACTAGGGTTCCCAGGAAACAACCTCTCTACCTCTATGAGGTTGTGGTAAGGTCTGCTTACATTCTATCCTCTCCGGATCCCACTTGTGGAATTCCACTGGGGATGTTGTTGTTTGTATTAAGGAAAGTCTCTATTAATCATCTTCCTACTTATGCTGTATGGTTTCTTCATTACTCTAATGCCCATTCATATCCTTACTTGTTTTCTCCTCGCTTAGCAAAAATGGCTTATGATAGTTCAGTATGTGATTAACACTCAATTTTTGCTTTTGCAGGTTGAGAAAATAGTCTTCGTAGTATTCTTTTCTGGTGAGCAGGCGAGATCGAAAATACTGAAAATTTGTGAGGCGTTTGGTGCCAATTGCTATCCTGTTCCTGAAGACATCACCAAGAGGAGGCAAATAACTCGAGAAGTATGTCAAAATATTAATGCAGTCTTTTCTGTTACTGGAAAGGGTGTTTAATAGACATCATGCTGAACAAGCTTGTTTTACTGCACTTCAGTCATTGTACTTTGGGATCTACTGCTATTTCTTTTCTTCTTACTGTCTAGTATGGTTTGTGTTATATATATATATGAGGTCATATTATGCTTGGAAAAAGGTACAACGAGGGCCAATATATTAGTTCAATCTCTTGCAATAGCGCCATGTGATGTAGCTTTCACATTGTGCCAGTTCATTGAGTTTTAACTGTGGATCTCTTTTTTATACTGCTCATATGTATATAAGCTCGATTATAATCATTTTCAATTGCCTGGCCCTAAACGGGATGAACATCTTGACTGCAGGTTTTGTCTAGGCTATCTGAATTAGAGACCACTCTAGATGTTGGATTACGTCATCGAGATAAAGCTTTGACGTCTATTGGGTTTCACCTCGCAAAATGGATGAACATGGTAAGAGTGAAAGTGTAAATTGACATTCTTATAATGTAGTTAAATTAGTGGCTTGTGTCAGCAAGTCTTCCAGTGAGCCTGAAATAGAAGTTGAATGCCAACTCTTTTTTCTAGGTTAGAAGGGAAAAGGCTGTTTATGACACCTTAAATATGCTGAATTTTGATGTCACAAAGAAGTGTCTAGTTGGAGAGGGCTGGTGTCCAATATTTGCAAAGATTAAGGTACTCTTGTCTGATGTTATTTCTGTTAGCAATTGCATTTTCACTGCTTCCATATGCATTGCTTATGATAGTATTGCCACGTACTTGCTTTTGACACCTTAGATACAAGAGGCTTTGCAACGTGCGACAATGGATAGCAACTCACAAGTGGGAATTATATTCCATGTAATGGATGCTGTAGATTCACCTCCAACATTCTTCAGGACAAACTGTTTCACAAATGCATATCAAGAAATTGTAGATGCATATGGGTAAGTAAATGTGTAGTAGCATTTAGTTACCTGAGAAACTGATCTAAAATGCAATGAGTTAGGTAATGCTGTTAGGTCATGGGATAGAGTGTGTATTGATGAAATTATTCTTTCCATGAGTCCTTATCAAATTTAGTTGCAGCAACTTGCCTTAATTTGATTTGTCATTTATGTTTGTCTATATGATTCAGTCATCATGGGTCACCTCATCTCCTTTAAAGTGTCATTGATTTTCATGATATAGAGTACGTGTGCTTGGTGGAGTCTTTTTTCCTCATTTTCCTTTTGTTCATATAGCGACATCGTTTGCAGTAAGGTGTTTATTATTCCTGTAGCTCTCTATAGGCAAAATGTGATCTTAAACCTGATAGTCCAGCTTTCTTCCTTTTCTTTGTTTTTTTAATGTGTAATGCTGTCAACTTGGGATGCTTCAGCTCTTCAATAAAATTTCCATTTCCATTTATTTTCCTGAAGTCATATATGAAAAATTTATATCCATTTCTTAATACTGCTTTTCTGTCCCTTTTGGCTAAGATCGAGTGTAGAACCTATATTTTTTTAATCAAATTGAAACTCCATATCTTCTGTTGCTTCGGCAAAACAAAGCACTTACTACTGTCTACATTGACAGTGTTGCTAAATACCAGGAGGTAAATCCTGCTGTCTACACCATTGTTACATTCCCTTTCCTTTTCGCGGTGATGTTTGGAGATTGGGGTCATGGAATTTGCTTGTTGTTGGGAGCATTACTTCTAATTTCTAAGGAAAGCAAGCTTGGCGCTCAGGTATGTACTCTCATTATTTCAGCCTTCCATTCAATATACTTAACATCAGCAATTATACAATTATATATTCCTTTGGTAATCAAATAAAATTTTCTGACAGAAACTGGGCAGCTTTATGGAGATGCTTTTTGGTGGTCGCTATGTACTTCTGTTAATGTCGATATTTTCAATTTACTGTGGCTTGATATATAATGAATTCTTCTCTGTGCCATTTCACATATTTGGTGGCTCTGCATACAAATGCCGAGATGCAACATGCAGGTACGCAATTATAACGTTGTTAAATTTCCATTTAAAATTACTTAGATTTGTAATTTGTCAAAGTAAAGTTAGTGTAATCTCTTATGTGCTTCTTATTAAGATTGTGATTTGCATCTTTAAGCTCCCTTGCTCTGGCCTGGCCTTTAGAAGATTAGCAAAGAACAAATTTCAACTATGTTGCAAATTTAGATTATAATGAACTGCCAACTATAAGATTAAAGCGGTAATTGCTTTGGCGGCCACACTTCAGACTATGTTACTAGTTCATAGATGAGAAATAAACTATTTTTTTTCCTTTTGTTTATTTGGGGCTTCTAGATTGGGAAGAGTAGCTTTTGTTTCCATCCCAGGTAGGATTTATTTTTATTTACAATTTTCTGATTAAGCCTTCAATTCAATACCTCCAAAACAGGTTGCTTGAAAGTAATGGTGTTCCTTTGGGCGTTTCTAATCATTTGATCTCAGGTTAATGCCTCAATCGGTTGGTTTTTGGGATTTTCTTAGTCTGGCTTCTTATATTATTATGTATAAGGGTTTTCATGGTTCTTTTTTGAGTAAAATAACCAATTTAATCGGTTTTTAAATTTCTAGGAGGAAACCAAACCAAATAAAATAAAAACTTGATAATAGTAAAATAACACAAACATGAGACAATTATTTTATTTGAGCATTTGGAATCAACAAATTTCTCTCAATTATCATAAGATGAATGTATCCCAATCTTCTATTATTTTTCAACAGTATTTCGAAGCTTTTGCATGTTTAGGTTGCATAATTGTTGAGGTTTCCTTCATTTCACATGTCTAACATCCATAGAAGCAATGCAAAACTTTAAATAGAATTGTCAACCCTTCAAAAATCAAAGGGGCAAGCATTGAAGAGTAGATAGATGTCTTAACAAAGAGAATTAAAAATGGGCAATCCACTGCCCCACTCCACGTACTTACAAATTACAATTACACAATTAGACTTAAGATTGTTGGGCATATATATATTAAATCATAATCTATCTCTGCATCTCTTTGTATATAATTTACCAGTTTGGTTTGGTTTATTCTAGTAGAACCTAACCCAAAACAAATATTGTCGCTTTATAAAATTCAAAACCAAACTAAATCAAATGTAGGTTTTCTTAATTGGTTTGGTTTGGTTTTTCAACAAAGCATGAACGCCCCTGATGATGTACTAATGGTGAATATTGGCCAAGTTTTTCTTACATTCAACATGATTTCCCATTGCTTTCCTGTTAAGTGCAGGAGCTATTGTAATGCAATCAAATAGTCATTATCCTCTCCATATTTCTTGGACATATTCAGATACTGCTCTTTCAATTAATGTTCTTGATGATTCTCTTGACATTCATCTATGGCACCTGACTTTTGCCTCCCCATTATTGAATGAGCGTAGATCTTGAGTTAGTATTTAATGCACAGTTTTCTGCCGGAGCTTTATTTGCATTTTTTACCTGGAATTTGATGTTTGTTTTTGCAGTGATGCGCACACAGTTGGTTTAATAAAATACAGTGATCCTTATCCTTTTGGTGTGGATCCAAGCTGGAGAGGTAGCCGTTCGGAGCTTCCTTTTTTGAACTCCCTCAAGATGAAGATGTCTATTTTGTTGGGTGTGGTACAGATGAACCTTGGAATTATATTAAGTTACTTCAATGCACGTTTCTTCAACAGCTCACTTGATATTAAGTGCGTATTCCTTTTTCTTCTGTGTCCTTGATGGTTTTCTTGTTGAGTATATTTATTTAGTTATTGATTTGTTATCAGGTATCAGTTTGTTCCACAAATGATCTTTCTCAACAGCCTTTTTGGATACCTGTCTCTCCTCATTGTTGTTAAATGGTGCACTGGATCTCAGGCAGATCTCTACCATGTTATGATTTATATGTTCCTAAGTCCTTTTGAGCCTCTTGGTGAAAACAAGTTGTTTTGGGGCCAGAGTGTGCTTCAGGTATGTGCCATTGCATCTCTTTCTCTATGTACCTTGTGTGAGTTCATTTGATTTTGCTGAACTGGTAAGGTAAAACTGTTACGCGACTAGATTACTCTATAGGATATGATTTAACTAAATGGACTATTTAAGATTGTATACACTTTTATCCCATGTTTGGTACAGGAATTTTAGATCTCTGTGACAAAAATGTTCGTGGCCTAAATGCATTAAATAACTTATGAGGAATATGGACTAATTTTAAATGAAGAATCAGAGAGGCTTGGAGCAATCCACCATATAATTTCTTCCTTTCTACTTTATTTCATCGTTCTTTGTGTATTATTCATGAATTCTTGTATTCATTCTAGAATCATGAGTACCTAAACTCATTAGTTCTAGGGGTTAAAGGAATACAAAAAAAAAAAAAAAGGAAAATAAAGAAGGGTTGGTGGCAGTGCGTGTGTGGCGGGTAACTTTTGTTGCTTCTCCCTGGCAGATAAGTTTATCCAGGATGGGAGCCCCCCCCCCCCCAAACAACCCCCCCTCCCCCAAACCCCCAACACACACACACACAAAAAAAAAAATCCCATTGTCCATAAATGTAACAAACCCTTAAATTATCTTTGTTTACTTGTTTCTTTGTCTAACAATTACCATTGCAGGTAATTTTGCTGCTTTTGGCACTTGTTGCTGTTCCATGGATGCTATTCCCAAAACCTTTTATTTTGAGGAGACTTCACACTGAGGTACTACGTTTGTTTACCTTTCCTTTCTCACACTTCACAATGAATGGAATAATATAATATCTTTATGATTCAGAGAAAGCATAAAGGAATGGATAATCAGATTTAAAAGGAAAAGGGGGCACATAAACTGGAGAGAACTCTTTTGCAGAGGAAAGAGGTTGTGAATTTAGGGGTGTTAAAACAAGTTGAGACAACAAACTGGTCATTCAAGACTGATTTAGTTTATTTTGGCTAAACAAAATTTGTTTAATCATCAAATCTAGAACTGTTAGTTTTTCCTTTAATAGAGAAAGACGGGGTGAGAAAGAGAGGGTGATTAAGTATAGAGAGGAATAAACAAATTCTATTTTTGACAGTTTTCTTATGGTTATTTGGGCTACTTTTTATGATTCTTAGAGATTTCAAGGTGGAACTTATGGCCTTCTTGGAACCTCCGAGATGGATATTTATGAGGAACCGGACTTTGCCAGGCAACACCACCATGAGGAGTTTAATTTTAGTGAGGTTTTTGTGCATCAAATGATACATTCTATTGAGTTTGTTCTGGGTGCTGTCTCTAATACTGCATCATACCTTCGTCTGTGGGCTTTGAGGTAAATCCTTCATTTTACTTGCTTATTCATCATCAATAGCAAACTTGTTTTATGTTAAAAAAAAATTTGACGTGTATTTGGTGTTGATGCAGTTTGGCTCATTCTGAATTGTCTACTGTCTTCTACGAGAAAGTTCTTCTCCTTGCTTGGGGGTAAGATTTCATGACTTTTAGCTGTCCTGTTCAGATTTTTCTTGTTTTGACCTTGCTCAGTGTCTTCACATTGGGTTTTCATAGTAGTAAACTTTAAAGCAAGTCAGATTTCATGACTTTTAGTAGTAAACTTGTAGTGGCCTTTTCAAAGGGCATGACAGTAAACCCACATCTATGCTATCTTCTGGTCTTTATGTATGTAATTTTGTTATTCTTTTGGGAGGGGGCTGGGAAGAGCAGGTCTTCATGTGTATTGTTAGTCACGGTAGTAATTTGTCGTTTGCACGATGGCTAAAACGTGGTGGTACAAATTGATTCTGTCGTTTTGAACATTTTGCCCTTCACATCATAGCTATCAATTCTATCTGAAATGCTAATTACTTAACAATTGCAGGTATGATAACCTGATCATACGGCTCATCGGGCTGTCAGTTTTTGCCTTTGCAACAACCTTTATACTACTCATGATGGAGACTCTTAGTGCATTCCTTCATGCATTGCGTCTTCATTGGGTAGAATTTCAAAACAAGTTCTACCATGGCGATGGCTATAAGTTCAAACCATTTTCTTTTGCTTCGTTAGCAGATGATGAGGATTAGTACATAACCAACCCTTTTCTTTTCCTTCTGGGGAATTCTGCTGATCAGAAGAGTTCCCATATAACAGGAAAAAGCCTGTCACGGAGATTTTGAAAAGCACACAATTTTGGCTGACTACAATTGCACACTTTCTTTTGATGAAGCAGCTGGTTTTAGCATAGAGTTGTAAAGTTGTGGCACACATAATCTTAGCTGTTAAAGAAGAGATCTGTAAATTTTTCCTCATAGATTGTTTTACATATTTTCCCAGACACAAGAATGAGTCAAGTTATATGTAAAGAGGGAAATCATTATAGTAGCATTTATCTAAAATATGTCAATTCTTTTGTGGAGGCAAAATTAAAGAAATCAGCAAATAGGGGCTTCTTTGTACAACATTTATGGGTTGAGTCTTATAAATTGTTGAAATAATAACTGAACCCTCTCTTTAAAGTGTGTTGCTCATCTTTCATCACTTTGGAATCACCAAACTTTTGATTTTTCATCAAATAGTAATACCCACAGCCAAAAGATAATTAATATTCCTTTCCTCTTATTTATGTGGTATTTTTTGATATGATACGATGTTTAAGGAATTTCTTTTTTTGAAATTTGTGATTTAAAATCATTTTTAGATATTTATGTGATTGATAATCATTTTATTAAGGATAAAAGGAGAATTTTCATAAGGAAGTCATCGAAGGCTTTCAACAAATTGAGATTTTGTCGTAGAAGGATTGAATTGTATTCAAAATTAAAAAAATTGAATGTTTGTTCAAGAATGAAATCTTATTGGAACTGTCCATATTCGATTCATCCTTCGAAATTATATCACATCTCGAATATGATGAATTGAGACGGTATTTTGTAAATACATAATTATCTTAAATATATTAATTATTTATTTATTTTTCAATCGCCTAGAAAGGATAAATTTTAAAGTTAAATTGTTTTCAGTAAGATGAAATTTTCTGTGAGACGGACCAAAAAAATAAGGGTGTTACATAAAATATGATAGAATAGTAGTTGGTTTCATCTTCAATTATACAAACCCATACGGAAAAAAAGAGTATAATGAAAAAGAAATAATCAATATTGGCGATAATTAATTAGCCGTGATTAAGTTTTAATCATATAATTTCATTAAGAAGCAAAATAGATGGGGTTGTTTAGGCAGGGGATGAGATAGACAAAGACATTTCATGAGTTTGGATATTACATAGGAATAATTTGCTCTTTAAATGAGTTGGTTTTAAAGTTTTGCCCTTTAGCAATTGAACTCATGTTTTTAGTGGACATATATATATTTTTTTAAAATTGAAATATCTATGGAATAGCTTGCGGAATACTAATAACAATAAGAATATATTCAGTAAAATCTCATAAGTAGAATTTAAGGAGGATAAAATGTGCATAGATTTTACTACTACCTCATATAAATATAGAGATTGTTTTCGAAAGAATCTCGTTTCAAATATATTAAACCCCATGAGCAGAAGATACAAGATATAACTTACACAATACTGTAATATAAAAAATATATATGAACTTATGTCTCGCAAAAAAGTTACTCTTATTTGTCATGGAGGTATAAATCAAAAATCAACACAAAGTAGGGCAAAAATGCAAATAAAAATAATGGGTTTATGTATAGTGAAAATTTAATGCATCGTAAACGGTCAAAATTGTCTATAAACTATGCGAAGTAGATCACTTATACCCTTCGTTATATTTTCGGATAAAAAGTACCCTATCGTTATTCCAAAGGACCACAAATGCCTTTACACTTTCATCATTCCGACATGACAATTCATGTAGACATTCATGTGGCAATAAAATGGTCAAAATTACCCTCGAACTATCCGAAATAGCTTAAACATACCCTTCGACTATTTTTGAGATGAAAACTACGCTTGTCATTTATGTTTTGGACCACAAATGCCTATACATCGTTGCCGATATGCAAAAAAAGAAAATATATATACACACTTCACTATTCGTTTTATAAGTAATTTATCATACTTAAAAATATGTGATTGAT
>JAOTQR010000007.1:23336715-23350811 GCA_025774065.1 Solanum ossicruentum
TAACATAGTAAATATATATCACATTAGTTATATGTTGGAGCGTATCCGAAGGACGTCATCAGATTCCTGTGAACTTACGCTTCCCTTACGAAGCCATGTATCATAGTATTGTATTTTCTTTAAAATATTAAAATATAAATTTGTGAATCCACACTTGAAGTATCATATAATGAGATGATAATTGGGTGCATCTCTAGCTCTAAGTGAGGTTAAGAATTCGAATTTATATCTATCTTGTTTGATTTTTCTTTCTAAAATTGAGTAACACCTCTCTAAATGATTATTGGTAGCACTTTTGACATTTTACTATCTATAGATAAGAACTAGTTTTTGGATATACAATTTTAACTACTTTCAGTGATAAGAACTTAAATGTCAAACCGATTAAATTCATATCTTAGATTCAATTTTTCCATAACAGTACGCCCATCGTCTTGAAATCCTGGATACACTGAACACTTATATGATGGTTATCTATTTCTAATGTGTCCAACCAGACATTTACATTATTTTATGCACAAGATTTTATGTTGAGATCAATTAATTAATAAAACCAACTAACAATCAATTATGCCCTATTGATCAACTTAGAAAAATAACTCTTTTTAGAAGAAACTCAATGTATCATCTACTAGAAAAAATTCTTTTGAAATTAAGTGATTGAAAGAATTATGAAACTTCTCAATTTCAAATATCTTTTTGATTTCATTAAATAATGTGATCTTACATTAAAAATATGTGCGGTTTGCAGTCTAAAACTTGTTATGTAGGAAGCTCTATACAGATGAGATCAATGAACCACACTCTACTACCAATTTGTCACGACCCAACACCACAATGAATATACATACTTATTGAATTATAAACAATGAGTATCATTTACTAGGCTCGTCATTTGGTTTGTTGTTATCTACGTTTTTATATTTGTACAAGGAAGCACACACGACGAAATAAATAAAGTTTACTGATCCAAGGATGCAACAAAGCCAGAAGACATTGTCCAGTCTCCCATCATTGATGTTATCAGGCAGCCATCCTGATAATCGTTGAACCAGATCAATCAACGCGTTCCCCAAATAGTACGCGATACCAATAAACAACGAAACCATTGCAGTTGATGTGCTCTTCAAGGATGTTGGAAATTCTTGGTAATAAAATCCAAGATGTCCTGGAAAATGAAATCCTTCTCCAATTCCATTAAGAGCTAGTTGTGGCACTAACCAGAAGACCGACATTGGAACAATGTCACCATTTTTGCCTTGTAGTTTGTGAGATCTAGCGTACTTGAGTCGTCTAGACTCAACCAGCGCGGAAACAGCCATGCTAAATATAGTTATAACATGGCCTATTCCGATACGTTGAAGAGGTCTGAGAGAAAAGCTAGTGTATTTAGCTAGAAAAGGGTACAAAAGGCGGTCAATGATGGATATGGCTAGACAAGTAAATAACAATATGAAGACTAACATAGTACTAGCTGGGATCTCGAAATGAGGTCCCATATGACGATCCATTTTGAGGGCTTGAAGAACTAGTAGGCTCGATTGGATGACTAGTTGAGTCGATATAAGAAAACCACTAGCCCATAGAGGGAAAAGCTTGATCAAGCTTTTCAAATCTTCCACTTGTTGCACTGTGCATAGTCTCCAAGGCTTACTAATCGATCCGTCTGATTTGGTGTCTCCCTCAGTAACAAACGCCGCACAATTCAAGAACCTGTACACGAAAACTTGATCAGCTAATCGATTTTTACAAGGTGTGTATATACAAAAGCAGAGCAAACAGAGATATTTACTTGAAGAATTTCGTAGGAGTTGTTAGCGAGGTGCTTCTGTCACTTGGATCATGATAGTAGTGTTCCGAAAGAGGGACTCTCCATTTCTGAATGACAGCGACTACCACACGTGCTAAGTTGACGAAAGGGCTGCCTCCTTGTTCCTTAACATGGCGATAGAAACGTTTCCCAACGAGAAACATTGCCAAGCCAAGGATGTTAAATGCCAAAGAGATGCCAAAACCCCATGACCAACTGATATTATCCTCCACGTAAACAAGAGCCGTTGTGCTTATGGCAAAGGACGTGTAAAAGGCGAATATGTACCAATCGAAGAACATTGCTTGATGTTTTGGTTTATCAAATTGGTTAGCTCCCATGGGTGCAATTGTAAAACGTGTACCCGCAACACCTAGTGATGCTAACGCCAGACCCACGTATAATACCGCGTATTGGTGTGTTGACGGATTCGTGCAGAGACTGGATCCATCATCACATGCTGGAGGTCTTAGTACATCTATTGCTGCTGTTAACAATAGAAGAAATATACCCTGCAAGTCCAATAGAAGAGTGTGGGGTTCTTGGTTATTTTTCTATGTTGAAGAATCAAAAATGAATCCTAAGTTGCTCCAACTCTTCACTTTCAGTCCTGCACCTGTGTCAACATGACCTAGGTGTGGGACCATACCATATAATACTTTGATTAAAATCGGTGGAGAAATTCAGAACATATATACCTATGATTTCAGTAATCAAAACAAAAAACAAAATGAAACTAAAGAAAATAGATTAACTTATATGAAGAAATTTTTGTGTCCGTCCTTTTCCTTTTGTCTCCTTGAATTCTCCTCGAAATATGTTGTACTTCCTCTGTCACATTTTATATGAAACTTTTTATTTTTTGGTTCATTCCAAAAAAAATATTATCTTACTCTAATTGGAAATAATTTGACCGTAAAATTTCTTTTTTACCCTTAGTGAAATGATTTTCGACCACACAAATATCTCAGAATGATTTTAGACCACAAGTTTCAAAAGTCTTCTTTTTTCCTTAAATACCGTACTAAATCAAATGACGCGACATAATGGGACAGAGGTAGTAACCTCTTTTGAATTAATGTTTCATAATTTTATACATTTAACTCTACTTTTTAGAAATTTGAAATATTTTGAGTCAAATCACCGAATCTTAAAATTCAGATCGTGAAGCATCAGACATTTGCACTCGAGTCCGAGCAGCTCAGGATGAAACTAATGAGGGGGGATTGTTTCAATACCAGAGCAGAGATAAGAGAAGAAATCCAAACTACAGAGAAACAGCCAAGAAAAGAGTCAGCTAGGATTCCTCCAACAATAGGGAAAAGAGTTGTGATTCCATTGATCACATTGTACACTTTTGCTGCTTTGATGCTCTTCATGTTGAATTCATCAATCAGATAAACAATCAGGTTGATCGTCCACCCTCCGGAGGCAAGCGATAAGCCCGCCATGCTTGCTGACATTACAAATCAAAACATTCAAGATTGTTATTTTAGAGCAGCCACAATGACAAGTTCAACAGAACTCGTTGTTTTCTGCTCGAATCATGTATCAGAAGATAAATTACTCGATCTAAGGGTATGCTCGGTAAGGAGGTTTTCAATTTTCTCATGTTTGACAAAATATTCTCGGGTAAAACAAGCTTTTTGAAAATGAGAAAATGAATGTCTAAATGAGAGAAGGAAAAACAAATTTCACAAATGACATTCTAAATTTATTGTCTCCTTCCACCTTCCAATGCCCCCCAATCTACGCCTCAAACACTTACCACCATGTCCAAAGCTATAACTAATACTCTCTCTGTTCACTTTTATTTGTGTTTCGTTTTTCGTGGTCAACTTGACTAAACTTCAAAGTTAAATTGAAATATCTAAATTTAATATTTGAAATCTAAAATTTAAATGATTGAAAACTATACGAAAAACACTATAAGTTAAAATCTTTCTCATATTAATATGATAAAAAATACATCTAAAATGTTGGTCAAAATTCATATAGTTATACTTGACTTTGATAAGTAAAAAATAGTCACAAGTAAAAGTGAACAGATTCAATATTAAGAGTACAACTTCATTCTTAATTCTCAACTAAGCCCACCAAACAAGCCGTATGTGTTCAATCATAACTTCAACTCAGGTCATCACAGTCCCATCATAGGCCTTGCAACAGGCCAAATGTTGGTGTTACTCAACACCTTGACCACCCAACCCCCACCTTTTGTGTTTTCATATATCCATCAGGATTTTTTCTTGTTTACTTACCAAATATGAGAAAATCACTTTAAACAATATTTTCCGGGAAACATACCAAAAACACTCAAATCTTGAATTCGACTTTGAACTAAAAGACGGAAAAACATACCTATAATGAAGGGAAAGGTTATCCAGCCACCTTTCTTTCTACCAGAAGAAGACTGCATTATTGCTGCTTCATCAACATCTCTTACTGAACTTTCCATTGTCAACTTGAAAGAAGAGATATTTGTGTCTATACTTTGTTATGGGAGTTTGAAGTTTTAATATTAAAATAGCAGGCAATGGTTATCCAAGACTTGCACGCCATACTTTTATTTGCATTTTCTAATTCTAGTTGACTGATTGCGATAATGTTATTTTAATAACGTTCATTGGTCACTTTTCGGCCCCATCTGGTATAAAATAATTATTATTCGAAATTTTTTGGTACTATTTTTTAATTGTAGGGACCAAAAATATTCACTTCGATCCAATTTATGTGATGAAGTTTGGTGTGACATTAGTTGAAATATAGAAAGATTTTGTGATGTTTTAAAAAGAGTATACTTTTGTGCATTTTATGCTAAATAAGTGAGACACAACTGAATAAAATATTGATAATGTCATTACATATTTATTTAATAAACAATGTGTGTTAAATAAATTGTGACAAAGAAAATGATAATTTATGAAATAAATTGTGATAAAGAAAATAATAATGTGTGATTTTCTTTTTTTCCATATGTTCCATATTCTCAAATTATTTATTTCCTGGATCTACCCAACTCTACTTTTATTTGACATGTTCAAAAGTGGTTGATGTCATTATATTTTACTCCATAAAACTTCCACTTCTTTGGGAATCTTACATATGTAACTAAACTATCCAATTTTTTCCTTTTGATTTTTAATGTGATGTTTCATCTGACAACAACAACATTATCTCAATGTCTCAAATGATCCTGCCCATTGCGAGGTAAGGGGGGTTGGATGTACGCAACCTGACTCCTATGTTTAAAAACATAGTGCGACTGTTTTCGAATGACCCATGATGAACGTCGAAAGTTGCATTGATTAACTGTTACCTCACAATTGGAAGACGCGCAGACAGTTTAAAGAGTCATTTTGCTTAACTCCATCATACCTCAAAGCCAAAAAATAGTGAATCTTTGACTCCATCATGGAAAGTGATGTTTCCTACAATTTATTATTTCTTTCCTCCTAATTTATTTGGTACAATTAAAATTTTGAGAGTTAACAATAATCTTTTTTAGAATTTATTTATTTTTTAAATATTTAAAGTTATTAAATATTGTATAAAAAAATTTAAAAGTCTAAATCTCGAAATTTAATTGGCATCGCCTAAATTAGGGCAGGTGAATTTAGTTATTATTTAATACCATTAATATAATATAAGTATATAAGTCAAATTCTCTTATGCACTTTTTTATTTTTTGAATCTAGAATCCATCATATAGAGTTAAAGTCTTCTTGTATTTCATTAATTCTTCTAAATTTTATTTTTGATATTATGTTGGATATGTTATTATTATAAATTAAATTGATTTATTAAATTTTATATCCAATTAAATATTGTATCATAAAAAAGAGAGAAAAAATCCCTCCTTTTTGAAAGGAAAAATATGTTATAAGCTTTTTTAATTATGCAATATATATTAACTTGCATACTCATTACCAGAAGTGACAAATAATGCAAATTTGCCTTATAAAAAAAGTCAACCTATTTGTCTTTTGTGATGAAGAAAGTCAACAACATTATCCAATTTTCAATCAAAAATCATACGTAGGACACATATTGTCTTTCTTTATACAATAAAACATAGTCTATGAAATGATTAGAGAGATGAAAGCAACAAATATACTTTATTTATTATAAACATAGTCCAAATAAACAAAAAGGTAAGTTCACCTAAAATAATAATAAATAAAAGGAGGGTGAATGTGAAATGCTATTGAATATCAACTAACTTGCAAAATATTTTATTTTTTTTATAATCATGATATTTGAGTCAGTTTATGTGTATCTCAATTAATTCTACAAGTTATCTATCACTTTCCATTAATAACAAATATTGTACAACTCTATCCACTTAGACTAGGATAATTTTTTTAAAAAAAAGTTACCTAATTTTTTTTACCAATTTTCTTACTATATATAATTACATTTTCTCAATAATTTTTGGAGGACTCACACATTAGATTAGGAAAACATAAAGGAAAGTTATATATAATTCTAACCATATTTTAGTACTCTAACTCTACGCAATGATTTGAAGATATTAAGTTATTTTCCACCTAATCCAAGTTTATAAAATGCAGGCACCTACCCTAACAACCGGAACTTATGCATAAGAAAATCCTAGATAATGTAACAATATATTCAAAATATATTTCTAAGCAATAATGAGAAAATATCAACTTTGGATCACTTATATACATATATATATATATATATATATATATATATATATATCCGGCAGGGCTATGATGGCGTGCTTGTTGAAGAATGAGCCAGCGACTCATAGTTAGTGACTTGATTAAGGGAATTCATCGAAGTCATAGCGAAAGCAAGTCTTAAATTCGCCTCTGACCATCAAATGACATGCGAATAACACGTCCTCTCTTTGAAAGAAGGACACTTTCAGTTTCGTCGGTGCTTGAAGCCAGTAAGCAAATAATGAGTCCTGGGTATTTGTAGGTTTCACCCACTCTGCCAAATATGGATATGCCCTAGTGAGCTTTGCAATATTGTTAATCAATTCCATAATTTTAGTATTGTTTTACCAATAGTCCGAATTTTCCTCCACACACACATCATATATTATTAAAAGTAGAAAGCACCAACCTTCAAAGTTGGATTACCATTTTACTCCTCCACTTTATTAAAATAATTAAATATATAATATTTTAATAACATAATTTGAATTCCAAGAGTTGCACTTTAATTCTTAAGTTATAATATTACAAATTTCTTTTGTTATTACTATATATTAGTAAATTCACTTGCAACAAAGAACAGAACGGCTAAATGTTTTGTTTACTATATTAAATACAAAAAGCAAATAATAAATTGCATTAGGAATAATTCACAAGTAAAAATGTTTTTTATTATTCAAATAGTATATTTTAATGCAATAAATCAAAATCTAATTAAATATATAGTAGATATTATTAATTCATACAATGACTGAATTGGAAATTAAAAAGTTCTACAGTCATGCTTATCCATCCATTAAAGAACTTTTCAAATCATTTTCCATTCTATAAAATCACTAGTTTTAGCACACACTTTCTACAACAAAAGGTACATTCGTTCAATTAACTTCCTTTTAAATTAAGTACATATAACAAAGTTTTTTTAAGTTGTGTAGATCTATGTTTTACTCTTTTTAAAGAAATTTATACTAACTAGTATAGAATACACGTGCAAGCATGTGTTTGAGAACTAGTATATAATATACACATACACCCATATATATATGTATATCATCGTATATTAAAAGTGGGAAGAGTCTAAATCAAAAGTTAAATTACTAAAATATCCTTCAAAAGTCGATTGATCATTTTATTCTTTTATAAAAAACTATTTCTCTATCAAATATAATTGCAAAGACCTTTCATCTACCTTTGGACCTGTACTATAATATCCCCAAAACTTCTAATCTAAGAACCGAATCATTCTTTGTATGTATATAAGTCATATCATGTGATTCTATATTGTACGTAGTTGTTGAGATAAATTCTTTAGTGTGAGAATAGATTTGAGGATGAATTAAGATCAAAAGAATTGTCTAACATAAAGTTGAGTTGAAAACTTTCTTACTGATTGAGTTTTGACACATTCCAGTGACTTCTAAGTCGTGCATATATGCCAAGATCCTCTTTTGAGTATTTAAAGTGTAATAGGTATAATTTAATTTGGGTCATAAGGAATCTCAAACATACAGTCAAATTCAAAACATTTATATTAGCTAAGTTTTTATATGAATTCATATAAGAGTTAATTTCAAATGATTATATCTTTCAGTATATAAAGAGTTAGATGATCCATAAACTATTATCAAATTAGAGGTGTTTGAGTCTTTTTCCAACACTACTAAATTAGTCTCAGTTTGAGTTTGAAGTAAAAATTATGATTATTGTACTGGAGCATGTCCGCACTATGCAATTAGGTGAGCTAAGGATCAATTCAACGGCTCACCGATTAGGTTCGGCGCATCGTCAATTGAGCTCACCGAATGGACTCAAAACCTTTCAAACTATTATTTTAGGCGATCTAAAGCTCTCATTTGCCGACTCACTGAATGGATCGGCTGTGGAACCTCCATATTGCCAATTTGCTCGATGGGACTCGTTCATTAAAGGATTATTTTTTTCGATTTTGATGATCTTCTAACCTTTTCAGAAGGGTATTTTCTTTACTTTAACTTCAAATAACTTTTCCATGTCCATCGTATAACTTAATAACATCTTTGTACACATAATAACTCCTAAAATCTCAAATTCTCCTTCTCTTGAAGATCAAGAACTTCAAGAAATGAATTTTTTCAAATTCACATGATCTAAAGGCTCTGGGTTTAGGATTCTCTCTCAGAACAAGAGTTTTGAATCAATGTTTTTCCCCTAACTCCATATCTAAAAACCTATAGAAGGCTTTCTCAAGTTCAAGCAATAAGATTTCAAACTCAAATGTTTTCTCCCAGAACTTTTATTCTTCCAAGTATGGAAGACTACTCATAGTGGGGAATTAAGTTTGTCCCACGTCCTACGTTAATGATTTCAGTTAGTAAGATCAAAATTAGGATTTTTACCCAAAATTCATAATTTTCGAATTCTCTTTAGTTCCTACATTGATTCTTATTGTCAATCAAAATTATGGTAGTTAAACCATTGTTGATCTTTACATTATGGTTCATGTTTATCATACCACATGGACCCCTTTTTAGCCAAAGTTATTTTGTTAGGATCCGACAGATGCACTTATACTGTTTTGATGATGTCGAACGGGACCAAGTCCCAGTGTCTATACTGTTTTGATGATGTCGAACGGGACCAAGTCCCAGTGTCTGTACCAGTGGTCGTAAGGCACAATCTCAGTTGAAGAAGGATTATTGTATAAGGAAACCAAATCAAAGTAGGAATATGGAAAAGGAAGCCGGTCAGGAAAAGGACTCCTTTAAGGAAAAGAAATGTGTGCCCTACTCAACAAAGGAGTCATACATGGATGGTCTCTAGGGTTAAATATAAATACAATCTTTAACCCTATGTGACACAGCTTTTGCAATTGAAGAATGGCGTGAGTATTCAAGCAAGAGCACATGCACTTACAGAGAACTCTTAAGCTAGATCTATAATTAGGTTTTCTTGATCGTTCAAGCTAAGTTTGTTTGACAATCTTCTTAGAATCCTTGTTTAGGAGGCAAACATTGTAAGGTGTTTCGTTGAGTGAGTTGTGTTTGAGAGGGGATTTGACTCTCAACAAGTTGTTGTGTGAAGTGTGAGTTGTAAGTTGACATTACTCGAGTTTTGAAGTAATAAAGAGTTGGTGCAATCCTATGAGTGTAGGTAGTGGTTGTTTCTCCCATGAGCAAGGAGTTTTTCCACTATAAGTCGCTTGGTCTGTTTAACTGCTTTGAACTTGTTGTCTAGTACTGTTGACTGAAACAGGTTCTCTAGTAGTATAGGGTAGTTGTCTTTTCATATTTGAAAATCTTTTCATAGTATTCCATATTCATTATTTTCATGAATGAAGTAAGTTCAAAAATTTCAAGAAGAGTTTGAATAAAGTATATTTTTTTTTAATTGCATTATTTTAGAAGAGTTGCAAGAAAATTTATTTTACATCATTGTGCATGAATGTTAGAGTTTAAGTAAAGCCAAGTATTTTGAGATACCATTTGAGAAGAGTTATAAGAAGAGCATGGCTACTTCTCAATAAAGCATTATCAATTTTGTGAAAGCAAAGCCCGATTTAAAGGAGTAGGAGAGCATTTAATTGTGCATATTACTCCCTCCGTCCAACTTTATTTGGTCACTGTTGACTTGGCACAGAGATTAAGAAGTAGTATATGATGAGGTAAGTTTATCAAATTACCCTTTGAATATAGTAAATATGATGTCTTGAAAAATGTAATAAGGAAATGTCTATAATTAGTTATAAAGGTAAATTTGGAACTAAGTATAAAATTGTCTCTTGATTTCATAAAGTGGACAAGTATTGTTGGACATCTCAAAATAGTATAGGGGTCAAGTAAAGTTGAAAGGAGAAAGTATATATTAAGAATCAAACTGGACAAAAAAAAAGTACACGGAGAATACATATTCTCTATGTACCTTTTCTTTTGCCCCCATCAATTTTGTGAAAGCAAACCTTTAATTGTGCATATTACATATTAACATGTCTTTTAAATATATAATGACCATACTATATGACACGTGCTCCTCTAGTTACCTCAATGACATCAAAGGAAGAAGAAACTCGAGATGATTGAGGTGTAAAAGCGAATATTTCTAGCCTAATAATAATACCACGAATGGTATGGCATATTGAAATAATAGAAAAATATCTAACCTAGTAGTAAAAGCTTAAAATCCTTAAACTAGTTAGTGCTTAAGAAGTGTAACTTAATCAAATAACACTTTTGATTACTATTATTAAATTTTTTTTTTAATAAATACGCAAAATTGAAGCAATTATATATTGACATGTTTTTTAAATTTATCTCAACGTTATACTATATGACAGGTAACATAAATTTGCTCGTTTAGTTATCTCGATAATATCGAAGAAAGAAAAACTCTGAATGATTGGGGTGTAAATCAAATATTTCTAACCTATTAAATAATACAGAATTGACGTGGTATATTGAAATAAATAGAAAAATATCTAACCTAGTAGTAGAAGATTAAAATCCTTGAACTATTAGTGCTTATAAAGTGTAATTTAGTCAAAAAACATTTTGACTACTATTATCGAATAATTTTTAATAGATACGTCAAAATAAAAGTTACTATATATTGACACATCCTTTAAACTTATATTGACGTCATACCATATGATACGTGCTCCTCACGTGCTTTTCTAATTACCTCAATGATATCGAAGAAAGTAGAAACTCGAAATGATCGAGATGTAAATTAGATATTTCTAGCCTAGTAAATAACACACAATTGTTGTGGCATATTTAGACAAATAGAAAAATATTTAACTTAGTAGTAGAAGATTAAAATCCTTGATCTATTATTCCTTATAAAGTGTAGTTTAGTCAAGTAACACTTTTGACTAGTATTATCAAATAATTTTTTAGTAGATACGTCAAAATTTAAGTTACTATACATTGACATATCTTTTAAACATACATTGAAGCTATACTATATGACACGTGTTCCTCTAGTTACGTCGATACTATAGCAGAAACTCGAAATGATCAAGGTGTAAACTGAATATTTCCAGCTTAATAATAACACATAAATATTATCACATACCAAAATAAATGAAACATTCATGTGGAAAAATATATATATACTTAATAGAAAATAAATTAACACGTGAAGTTTGCTAATCTATCAAGAAAGGACTTGATGTCTGAAAAAGTAAACTTGTTCAAAATGACGAAACAAAGTGAAATAATGCTTCCTTAATGCATATGAAGCACTTGTTGTTGTTGGAGGAAAAAAAATTTGAGTCATAATTTTGGGTTAGTGACCCGTGTTGAGACACAAAAGTCTCACATTGGTCCTTAATAGGATAGGTGGACTCCTTGTAAGGTTTAGACAATCCTCCTCTCTTTGAGCTAGCTTTTGGGGTGTGAGTTAGGCCTAAGACCTTCTTTAACAACCCGTTTTATTTCATATAACAAAAACAATTAGGCTCATATTAAAGTAGCTCAATACAAACGAGTCCAGCATAAGGAGATGAAAGATCGATTCCTACACCGAGCTTTAGTACAATAATAGGAAACCCTAAGAAGTTTCCTAATTTTGATTCCCACTCCTTCACTCTTCTCTGTCGGCCGCTTCAGATGCTTCAGTGGGTTCCGATCAGGCAATTCCATTGAAGACCAAACTCACTTCTCTCCATTTCTTATCTGTCACTACCTACACAACAAAACAAATCTTGTATGTCTTCTTAATTTTTTATTTTTTTTTTATAAATATTAGAAAAAACAATATTTATCATATCTAAATGAAATAAAATGAATAATCAGAAAGAAAAATAAATGGAGAAACAATTTAACCTTGTCATCGTCACCCCTTTTAGTTACCTCTACATAGAGCACATGTAAATTAGGATCCCTCCCTCCAATAACAGGAACCCTTGATTAAACAAAAGAAAATCAAATATTAATTAATTAAATCAAACTTTATTAAGACAATACTTTTAAAATACATGGGGTGAACTCATGATTGAATCCACCTCATTTGGGAGTCTGAATCTTCCATAACGAAAAATCATTATATATATATTATCTGTTTGATCTTTTTGTTTATTTATTTTTTTTACCAAAAAAAATTTAGCAAAACCCAACGCGTGTGAACGTAAGAAAAAAATTAAAAAGAAGAAGCACAACAGTAAAATTAAAGGTTGTGTATGTGACGAACTGCTCAAGTGGCAAGCATCCAACACCTCTGATTTAAGATCATAAGTTTGAGTTACAACGAGAGCAAAGGGGCAAGAATTCAGGTGTTACTTGTATTTTTAAAATAAATAAAAATCAAACATGAAATAATTATATCAACCTTTATAAAGGTGATACTTTTAAAATACATACGGTGAACTCAAAGAGATATGAATTCATTTGAAGCTTCTTCAACAAAAAATTATATTGCACATACAAAAAAATCGCATATGTTTTCTTATCTCTTGATCTTTTAGTATATTTAACATTTTACCCAAAAATATTCGTGAAAATTCAACTCGTGTGAACTACGAATTTAACGTGTGAACTGCGAGCGTGAAAAAAAATTGAAAAAAAGAAGCGCAAGAGTAAAATTAAAGGTTGTTTATGAAAAAGCGAGAACTCCAACGGGTTAAAATAAAACTTGCTTACGTGTACTTTTAAAATAAATTGGCTTGCAAGACAGATTATTTATAGATTAAGTGGGTACATAGTTTATATATGAAAGGCAATCAAGATATATGGACTCATACACCTCCAGGAAACAACAACTGGTGCTGGAGGAAGATAAACTCTATCAAAATGGCAATGACAGAATGGTATAACAATGGCGCGTAATGTTTGACTGACAATGAAGCCTATTCTGTGAGTAAGAGCTACAACAATCTTCTGGGAAGACTACAAAGAGTACATGAAGCAAGGCTAATTTGAAATTCCATACATCATGTTGCTTAGACATAGATTTATTGTTTGGTTTGTCAATCAAGAGAAACTGTTGACAAAGAAGAGGATGGTTCGACTTCATATGCCAACAGATGATAGCATTTGCTACTTATGTTAGGATAATAAAATTGAATCCCAGCAACACTTATTTGTTGAATGTTGTTGGATAACCAAATTGAAGGAAAAATTGGAGATCTGGACAGGTATTAACCTATTAGGATACAACACAATGGGACAGCACAATGTCTAAGATGGATAAAAGGAAGACATTGGAAATAGTTTAAGAAAGAGTTGGCAACTGCAATATTAGGAGCCAGGATATACCATACATGGAAAGCAAGGAATTAGAAGTAGTTCAGAGGGGTACTTGTGGATACAAAGATGGCTTTTGTACTGATCAAGAAGGAAATCACATAGAGGATAGATTACTTGAAACAATCTAGAAAAACTAGTAGATGTAGATATTTGATTGAAATATTTTGTAATTACTAATATGGTTGATTGAGGTTATAGAGATTGGTGCAGATGAAATGGCTTAATCTCTAGAGTGCTCATTAGGTGTAGCTATTCCGCTGTTATGGTAATTCATCATAGTTTACCAAAAAAGAATAAGTATATCAAACTTTATGAAGGTAATACTTTTAAAATACATAGGGTGAACTCAAGGAGACATGAATTCATCTGAATCTT
>JAOTQR010000007.1:23362294-23382577 GCA_025774065.1 Solanum ossicruentum
TTGATTTCTCACTTTTTCTTCATGCCCAGAAGATCATGAATGTGTTTAGATCTATTTTAATGAAAGATTCATCATCAGAATTATATACACCATCTCAAACAACTTTTTCTTACTCTTATTGAGTGAGCCTAATAGTAAAGGATGAAGGATCCATATGTATCAATATATGAAAGTTGAAAAAAATCAAAATTGCTAGTGATTTTCTAAAGAAGCCGTATAAAATTAGAATGGTGAAGATGAATGAAGTTAACCTATCTTCTTTTTGAAATTTGAAATTGAATAATAGAAGGAGAAAATGCCAGTTGAAATTGGAGAAAAGTTGAAAGTAACTGATTCAAGTTGAGCTTGATTTTATGAGCAAAAATAGAGTTTGTGGCGGAAGAAATGAGATTGTAACAAAAGTGTATCGGACGTGTAGAGCAAAAAAAGAAAAGAGGAATTTTGAAAAATTTTAAAATTGATAGAAAATATTTGAGAATAATATAAATTTTAGTTACGTCCTTTGGTAAATTTTCCTATATATTAATGTAACTATTTACGAATAACTTCTTTATACTATATCAAGAAAGAATAATTTTCATCAAATTTTCTCTGACTTTGTAAAATATATTATTTATGGCAAAAATATTTAAAAAACATTAGAAACATTTGTTATTTTTAATTAGTAGTAGGAAGTTTCCACTACACCAATCACACTAAATCTCCGTCAATTATACTCAAAGTGAATAATAACTCACAACCGTCCGATCAATTCCTTCACCAACTACGTGTCAATCATCCAAGCAATATCACTTCTCCATATCTTTCAACCCGACCCGTTTTTCATTTGACCCGAAATCCAATCACTCAAAAAATAGCGACCCCTTTTTCACACACTCTCTCTCTCATCAAAACTCCAAAAGGCAGCTCTGTGTGGTTCTCTCTCTTTCTCTCTCTATCGTTTGTACCGTTGGCATCTCATCCGTTTAGCGAACTTTGCCCTTCTTTCTCATCTTCTATTGATCCAGTTCATCACTGTAAGTTCATCATCAAACCCTAATTTTTTGTATTTTTTTGGGATTTTTCTTGTCAGATCCCTTATTGTATTTAGTCGATTTGTGTTTGTGATTATGTTTTTTTGGGTTTTAGATTTATGGGTTTTTGATTTTGAATTCTGGGTTGGTGTAAAGTCGGAATCCTTTTTTGATTTTGAGGAAAAGGAGATTTTTTTCTTGGATTGGATCGATGGGTTTGATTTGATTAATCAGGAAAATGAAGGAAATGAAAAAAAGTTGATTTTTTTTGTGGGTATAAGAGTTTGACTTTGTTGGTAGTTTTTTTTCTTTTTTTGTTTTGACTTGGATATATGTGTATAATCTTTCTATATGGTTCTTAATGGATTCGGTAGAGCTGTTGTATGTGAGGTGATGTTCTTTTAGCTGACTTGGGGAATTATTTTTAAGAGTGAAAGGATTTTGTGATTGAAATGCTTCTGTTTTGAATTAATATATTGGGTTTTGAAGGTAACCATGAGTGACCAAGGTGAAAAGACCTGTCCTCTCTGTGCTGAGGAGATGGATTTGACAGATCAGCAGTTGAAGCCTTGCAAATGTGGCTATCAGGTTTGTAAATCCTCATGTTTCCTACTCTAAAATAACGTCCTTATGATTTTGACTATGTTTCTGTCAATCAATCTGGAACCGGGTTATTAGAAGACTAGTAATTGTGATTCGAATGTTGTCTCTATCAAGGCATGCTTATTAGGTATGGTTTGGAGATTTTTTGCTGGTATTTTGGTGATAGCTCTTTTCATAGACATCTAATTTTGCCTTGAAAGTGTTAGGAGAGTGGAAATCTGTCTAGACTTATAAGCACTTATAGTGCTGTGCAGGTATTAATGAAACTGCAAAATTAAGAATATAATTAAAAGTTATTTGTGTAAAATTCAAGAAGAAAAACTGTATGCATAAATCATTATACGGAAAAAAGAATTGGAAAGGAACTACAATATCAGCGAATAGTTTTGGTTATTGCAGTTCCCTTTAGGGCCTGCGCTGAACTGTCAGCTGCGCAAGGTGAAATAACCTGTTTTGCACCTAGCTTCAGACCTTAAGCGCATCCCAAGCAGATCTATGATAACAACACTATCTGTAATGTTCAAAACTTTTTTGTGAGATTGTCTTAATGGTTTTCGGAGCTCAGCCTTGGAATGTTGCTTCTGAGAAAGTTCTTTTATGCAATACTGCCATTGTTTAATGAGGAATTGTATAAATCAACCTTGGGAGCTGCCTTGGAGGAGTTTGAGGTGTGTGGTGACGGAAAATGGATGGTTAATCATGCTACAGGTTTCTACTGTGCATATGCTCTGCTAGGTCTGATTTTTTCACCTCTAGGGTACTTCTGCGTGTAAGTTTCTTATTCATATATCTCTTTTAGGTTTGTAATCCATGTGCTTAGTGGAAGTTGTTTGATTTCCATTTCTAGCTATTATCACAATTTACCTTGGAAGGTATCTGTTCATGTGCATGGCAACAGAAACATGAAGAATTGGTGCCCGATAGAGTGCTTAATTGTCCTTATTTGAACTCTATTATGCACTAAATTTTCGAATGCCTACTTAGATGGTCCTAGTGGATTTGTTTTTTTTTTTTGGTGTACTATGTAGGAACGTCTAATTTTCAGTTTTTTCATTTCCTTTTATCTTTTGAACCTAAACGATACCAACGCCTACAGCCCTCATGCCAGGTTGGCAGGGTTTAATGTTTCCTCTTCATGGTAAGTTTTGGATTAACTGCGTAAAAGAACCTTGTCTATGTAAAAATTATAACAAATCATGAAGCTAACTTAAATTTGACACACTTTTCTTATTTTAATTGACTAAAAAGAACGGGACCTTTCCCTATTTATGAACAATTTGAACAGAAAGCTTACCATTTTACCTTTAATGTGATATCTATAGTCACACAAATGTTTAGGGCTTCTTTTGGACCACAAGTTTCAAAAATCTTTTTTTTTCTTTAAATCAAACAATCACATAAATTGCAGTGGAGGGAATAGTATCTTATAAGAATGTGATAGTATAGACAAAAAGGAATCTATCCAATATATGTAGACCTATAAATAAGAGAAAAATCAATATCTATAACTATAATTTACAAAAAAAAATTGTGTATCACTACATAACATAAAAGGTCATCAACTGGCAAATTACATAAAATGTTTATAACTAGTGCCCAGGGGTGTCAAATGAGCAAGTTGAGCTGAATTTGAACAGGTCAATTTGGGTTAGTCACTAAAATGGGCAGATGGCTTAAACCACCAAAAGCTTGCTCATTCCCTCCATCCCCGCCCCCCTTTTTTTTTATTTGTAATTTGTTTAATCATCAAACTGAAAACGATTTTCTTTTCCTTATAAGAGGGAGTTAGTTTGCAAGTGTAAAGAGAACATACATAGCAAACCAAGTAAACAATTCTCGTTTTTTCTTTGGACAAAGCTTTCTTTATAGGGTCAACTGGGGCTTAGATAGCCCAAATGACTTGTATGAATATTCCTATCCCAACTAGCCTAAGTTTTGAGTGGATTTAGGGGAAAGGGGAAAAGGGATTACACTTTTGTGGCTTAATCTGACAGTCCTATGCATGATATTGCTTTTGTTAAAAAATACTGAAAAAGAAGAATCATTTGGTTGAGTTGAATTAGAGTGATATAGTTTTCTCTGCACAATTAATTTTGTTAATTTTTTATATCCATTTTGTATGATAAATATACCATGAGTTACTGAGGGTTTCCCCACTAAAAATATATATTTAGGTTTCCTCTGCTAATTGGGAAGTTCTCTGTCTTTACTTCCCAAAGAGAAGTTGGAAACTGGTAGTTAGTTTCTTTGGAACCACAATATAAACATCAGCAAAGTTGCTCCAAGGTCGTGGGTTGTAGTCCATAAAGTTGGAACCAAGACCATGGTAGAGCAAGGTATTCAGTAAAAACGACTAGAGGATTTCTTCCAGCTTGACTAAATCTCAGTAGGTAAAGTTATTAGGTTGTACCAGTACTAGTGGAAGGACGCAAATATCCAACCAGATAGTCTGCAAGCTAGTCAGGTACCACCTGTATTTTTAAAACCTACAATCGATTTGTTTTATTTCTTGGTTAAAAAGAACAGGAATTTTGTGCAGGGATTGATGGATACTTTTGATAACTTGAATCTATTTTCTTGAATGGATTAGAAACTGAGTGTTTTGGGGAAATATCACATAGCTTTCCTTTTTTTGATGGAATTTGAACTATCAGTCTATCACTATCTTATATTTGGCTCATCCATTTAATTTCATCACCAGGAGGAAAAGACCGCCATCCATTAACATTTGGGAATTTGCAACAATACGCATGTCTAAGATTCTTATTCACTTGCTATAAGTGTGACTCATTATTTAGTCTCTATTACCTGCAGCTATTGTGCTCTATAGTGGTGTATGTAGGCACTGGTCATGTAACATACATTTGGATATCCCTTTTAAAGGACAAGCTAGGAATTTCTTCTCTATGCTAATACTACTGAGAGTTCTAAGCTATCTTGTAGTTGATACATATGCTGTACTGTAATCTGGTGCTGTTTGGTCCAGTAATTGTGTACTTTCTTCAGCAGTGATGTATAACTCTTTGTTCTTGGTGCAGAGTGATGTATGCTGAAGCTATATCTTAAATGATTCATATATGTTCTTTGTAGTGTTAGCTTATAGTTAAAAGTTAAGGTGGCTCAATTTCCTTTTGATGAATTGTATAGGGTCACTTAATTAATGCCTGATAGTCTAAGATATTCTGGTGTAGATGGACATATTCGAAGGGCGTTTCATGCATGGATAAGGATAACAACTAGTCTATGCTTATCGATGTAAAAGAAAACTATAAGTTGTAATTTTTCTTATATCAAATAGTGAAAAAAATACATCGTAAAACATTGGTCAGAGTTTTAAGTAATTTGACTCTCGTGGGACGGAGTACCTTCCCTTTTCTGCACAATACACCTTGGTTTTCCTTTACCTGTACATTTCATGTTTCTTTCCTAGATTATGTTTTAGACTCTATTTTTTTTTTGAAAAAGTCATCTCTTACTGGTTAAGCTTTTAAATGATACTATGAAGCATGTTATAGAGAAGAAAAGGTTCTTGGTTCAATTGCTTCCTTCAATTCTTCATGTTCTAAGAGAAAGGGAGAGATGCTTAGTTAATACATTCGGTTTTGAAGGAAAAACATAGTTTTTGAAGGGTATAAGTGCTGTTCAGCATTACAGGGTTAATATTGTCTGTCAATATTTTTCTTAGACCATCTCACTTTTTTATTAGTATAGAATAGATATATGTTGACTTTTAGCTCCCATTACTGTAGGTATGCGTATGGTGTTGGCACCACATAATGGAAATGGCTGAGAAGGATGAGACAGAAGGGCGGTGTCCTGCATGCCGCAGTCCATATAATAAGGAAAAGATTGTTGGCACGGCAGCTAATTGCGAAAAGTAAGATATGAATTAATATTTTTGTTCTCAAGGACAAACTCCAATTACAGATTAGTAGGTCCTATATTTTCTACATTCTTCATAGTTTGTTTTTCGTCATTCCAACAGGATAGTGAGCTCAGATAAAAAATCGACATCTCGAAAGGGTAAAAGTAAAGCAGCTGATTCGAGAAAGCAACTTAGCAGTGTGCGGGTTGTTCAAAGGAATCTTGTCTACATTGTTGGTTTGCCTCTTAGTTTAGCTGATGAAGATGTATGTACGCTTTAATTTTGGAATTCTTAACACCTCCTTTTAAAGATATTCTTCGTCTCAGTTCATTTTAAACTTTTTACTTATTGATGTCCATATGCTCGACACTTCTGTATTAACAATGTTATTTTAGCAAACTGACGATTATCCCCATAAAAGCAGCTTCTGCAGCGGAAAGAATATTTCGCTCAGTATGGGAAGGTTCTGAAGGTGTCCATGTCTCGAACAGCTGCTGGTGCGATTCAACAGTTTGCAAATAATACATGCAGTGTGTAAGTATGCTTGTTGATTTAACATTGGTACTGGCTCTCAAAATGCTTCATGTAAAGCAGTAGTATTAAGATGCTCTTAATGTGCCATGGGAAAGATTATTCAAGCCTTCTAAGCCTGACAACAAGCATTAATGGATGGATAGAGTTGTTTGTGTTCCAAAGCTGTCTCTTAGTCCTAGAAAAGCTTTTTCTACGTCATACATACAGTTATTTAAAGATGCGGTTAGCATGGAATTTTGCAAAGCTCTCTTTACAAAAATAACTAAGCAATCTATGCCCCAAGTTGTGTTCTTTCACCAAAAAAGATGAAAGCGTAGAGTTGTCGGTGTTCCAAACCTGGTTCTTAATCCCAGAGAACTCTTTTCGGCATCATTCTATGTGCTTTCTTATGTTTTAATTGGGTCTAATCATATGTTATGTTTGTGACAACAATGATATTACTTATTGACAAAAAAGCAGTTATCTACTTGGCTATCGTTTTTTAAAATTTCTATTGGGTACAGATATATTACCTATTCAAAGGAAGAGGAAGCAGTCCGTTGTATTCAGGCTGTACATGGATATATTTTGGACGGTCGCCCTCTAAGGTGTGTGCTTTATCCTTTATGATTTGCAGCGCAGTTTTTACTTTTGAGCAATCATTTTTACTTTATTGCTGGCAGAGCATGCTTTGGAACAACAAAATACTGTCATGCTTGGTTGAGGAGTGTGGTATGATTTTTCAATTCCTTAGAATTTCCATCAGAACATTGATTAGGGTCATCTTTTGAGTCTTTCTGGAACCACAATAGATGTAGTGTCTCTAAAGGAAGAATTTTCTTTTGGTCCAGCCCTGCACCAATCCTGATTGTTTATACTTGCATGAGATTGGGTCACAAGAAGATAGCTTTACTAAGGATGAAGTAATATCAGCTTACACAAGGTACTTTAGATTTATTTAGTTGGTGGTTTTTATGTTTTTGGTAGTTAACACTTAACAGCATGATTTATGAAAGCTGTCTCTTTAAAGTGTTATAGAATTTTTATCTTTGGAATATCAAGTCCATAAAGTTTAGGAGTTTGTGAAATTGACTGAGAAAAGAGCAATCGTTCTTTTGGTACCTGTAAGTCAATGCTATTTGTAAAAATTTATGTAACAATATATTTAGAAAATTATTGATAAAGAGGTGCATTTCGAGGTTATGGCAGGATATTCTTCAACTCTACTCTGTAAACTGATCATTTGAAAACAGTTTCTTTCAGAGGTCGTGTATTATGTTATTGTAGTTTATGGCTGCGTCTGGACCAGTGTGACAATCTTGTATTGTCACTCTTCGTGTTATCTGTTCGTTGTATATGGACATTCATTGGATAAATAATTAACTTACATAGTTATTTTAAAGGAGTAGGGTTCAACAAATTACTGGTGCCGTTACTAGTATGCAACGGAGATCAGGGAGTGTTTTACCACCACCGGCAGATGATTACTGCTCTGCTTCTGCAGGGAAACCTTTTAGTAAAACTGCTACAATTGTAAGATTCTCTCTTATTTGATTTTCTCGCTTTTTCTTTCCATTTCTTTTTCATTCCTCCCTTCCACACTTCCCACGGTTTTGGGAAGGAAGAAATGATAAATCTCTATTTGGAGATTGGAACAGGGAAGTCAGCATCTCAAGAGAGGGATAAGAAGTTCTGTTCTTATGATCTACCTCTTGACATTTCCTTCTTATGATCATTTTACATTGTCGAGCTTTTAGGCGTAAAATTGCTCAAGTATTGAATTTTTTTTATTTTGACTTAAAATGATGCCAGAAGTGTGCCCGTCTTTCATTATTGCATGTCTGAAATGTATAATCTTGTCATATGCCTCACAGAGTTCAGCAACCAATGCCAGAGGCTCTCCACCAAATAGCAGCGCTGGTAGATCAACTGCTCTTCCTGCTGGTGCTTTGTGGTACGCAATTAGAAGACTCACTGTTCTCATTTATATATGGTTCATAAAATTTCATAACACAATACTTTTTCATTTTTCCTAGGGGAACACGTGCACTAAATAACCAACTGCCACCAGCCAGTGCACCAAGTTCTATTGGGCTGCCGCCTGCCAGTGCACCAAGTTCTAATGTACTGCCGCTTGCGAGTGCACCAAGTTCTAATGGACTGCCACCTGCGAGTGCACCAAGTTCTAATGGACTGCCGCCTGCCAGTGCACCGAGTTCTAATGGACTGCCGCCTGCCAGTGCACTAAGTTCTAATGGACTGCGGCCTGCCAGTGGACCAAGTTCTAATGGACTGCAGCCTGCCAGTGCACCAAGTTCTAATGGACTGTCGCCTGCCAGTGCACCAAGTTCTAGTGGACCTCTTAAACAGAAGGCTGAAATATGTAGCCCACTTACATGCTCCACAACTGTTGCCAGTAATAGTGAGGTCTTGTCGTTGCCTGCTGAAGCAGGAAAGAAAGCTATTCATAGCAAAGTTAGTGGCATTAGTCAAGAGAAAGGTAAAATAGACATGTTAGAATCTGTTAAACTGTCTGCAGGAGCAGATGATGCAACCTATAGTTCTGAGAAACCAGCTATTGCCATACCTCCTGCTTCTTCATTTATGAACAGTCAGTTACATATCACCCCATCTTTGAAGGACAAAAATATGCATTTGATCACATCATCCAGTGCTACAAATACCTTTGATCTTCCTTTGATGTCTAATGGACCTAGTTTACAAACAGATTCCTATGATACCACAAATGTTGAGAAGAATGTATGCTCAGATTTTTCATCATTTACCATTGATAGACAGCAAAAGTCACATGCCACTTATGAGAAATCAAGGGAGCCGTCACCTTCTCAGACGAGTGGGAAATCTGTGATTTCTGCAGATGATGTTTTTATCTCAAGACAAACATCTGATTTGAGACTGGGAGCACAGTCTCAAGGAATAGAAGACACAACCCCTGAAATGGAGGATGATTTGCTATCTTTCAATGCACAGAGACATAGGGATCCTGAAGTAATTCTAGAGAGGAGCTACTCATCAAGTCCTTCCATCTCTTTACCCTCTTCAGGGCAGCTCACAGGGTATTCTTCGCAGTTTGCCAATGGGGTTGGACCTATTAGAGCCAACATGCAAACTTTTGACCAGAGAGCTGATTCAGTATTACAGCCTTCTAGTATTGGAGAACTTCCTAATGGATACTCTGAAAATCTATTTAGTTGTGCGGGTAAATTTTTGGGAAGCACTGATGACACTTATCATTTGTCTAAAGAAAGCAAGAGGATGCACACTGATAGGTTTGAAGGTGAAACTGCGACTGTGGATCATAGTACTACCGCAGATAGGGGAGAGAACAATATAATATCTAATATTTTGTCTATGGATTTTGACCCATGGAATGATTCATTAGCCTCTCAGAACTTGGTTAAGTTGTTGGGAGAAACTGATAACCAACAAGGGTCTAGAGTATCAAACTCGATAAAATTACAGAGCAGCAATCAATCAAGGTTCTCATTTGCAAGGGAGGAAGAACCCATGAATCCAGTAGCTGATTCTCGACCATTGTTAAGTTACATCGACAGAAGTTATAGTCATCGCCCTCTTGATCAGGATTTTCCAAATAGCAGAAGTTATCAGCTTGATGGTTTTGGTTCTCGCAATGGTTTCTCTCTATTTAATAATCAGGAATCTAATGGTTTTGCTGACAATTATTCTCACCTCTCCTCTAACAAGCAATCAGGTTAGTGCATCACTTGTCCTTTTAATTCTATCCCTCCGTTATCTATCTGCACCTTTTAGTGTTTCAGATTTATTTTAAATGCAATTATCCACGAGGAACAAAAGGTTTGAAGTGCCCGACTTACGGATTTTCTGGTGAATTCTCCAGTGTCAAGATCTCAGATGACTGCGCCTCCAGGGTTTTCAACACCAAATAGGGCACCACCTCCAGGCTTTGCATATGAGAAAATGGAACCCAATTTTGCTTCTCTCTCTGGTCAGTAATTTTAAACTGTTTGTTTGGTTTCTCTACTTTATTGCACATAATTTTGGATGCGTCTCAAATCAGTTATTTTGCAGGTGTTCACATGCTTGATACCTCCTCCTTACTGCACAATGAATATCAGTCTCCATCAGTTGGGAATGTGAACAATGGGGACATTGAGTTTGTGGATCCTGCAATTTTGGCAGTTGGTAAAACGAGGGTTCAAAATGGCTTTAATGTCGCTAGTCTAGACATGTCTCCAAGTTTTCCTCCACAGGCAAGTGCTTTCGAAAATGAGGCTAGACTTCAGTTACTTATGCAGAGATCTCTCTCGCTGCATCAGAATCAGAGATTCACTGACAATGTTGACAACTTTTTCAATGATGCTTATGGAATTTCTTCGAGGGTTGTGGAGCAAACTTTGGCCAGCAATCTTTCCCCATTCACACAACTCAATCTTCCCCAGGGCAGGAACTCTGTGATGTCAAATGGTCAGTGGGATGGTTGGAATGGGGTCCCAACTGGAAATGACTTGCGCGTGGCTGAACTCCTCCGAAGTGAAAGGCTTGGCTATAACAAGTTCTTTAATGGATATGAGGAACCAAAGTTCCGCATGCCCAATTCAAGCGAACTGTATAACAGAACATTCGGGATATAAATGTGTTTCTGGGATTTACTCGACTTGTTGAGTAGTTGTGGGAGAAACAATGAATTAGAAAAATCATGTGTGACTAGCAGACGTGCTTGAGATGATCAAAATTACAATGAGGCTCAAATGGTGCCAATAACTCAAGGATAGCTGTGAGGAAATATGATCAATTTGCCTTTCTGGAAGGAAGCTTGATCATGACTGTCTGAACACTGCTTTCTGATTGGTGAGGGATGAAATCCTTGAAAACAGGATCTCCAGAAACCAACAGGTCAGTAATGTTTTCAACCAATTTCTCAATAATATTCTTGTCTGGAGGTTTATATTTATACCAAAGCACTGTTTAACTCGCGAAATAAAAGTTTCTCCTTTATCACAACGGAAACAAACATTGAGAAAACAATCAGTTAATGGAGTATTTGATTATGAAGAATCCTTTCACAAATTTTTACTGTGTAAGCTCGGAAAAATGTAACTGGTTTTCTTTTAATTTAAGATATGCATGGAATCATTGTGTGAAAAATTGGTTTCGAGTATGGGACAGGCAGTTCCTCGTCTTTCCTTCCTTTACACTAACACGAGGTCTGAAAACTATTGTTTTCATTCCTGTTTGATTACATCTTTTCATTTGCATTAAATGCTTGTTTGTTTTATGACAACAATTCCAGGTGAAAGCTGGTGAGTTCCTCGGGGCTCCACAGTTGTTTAGACAGGAGCCTTTGCGTGATTGAGTTGGCAGTTACCGTGGGAGTGGAGAATCAGGTTGTCACACACATTACTTGGAGGCATTACAAAGCTCATTTTTCTGAGGTTGCCTGCAATAATGCAAATAGTAAAAGCTAATACAAGTTATAGGAATATATATCTGTTTATACCAACCTTTCTACTAATTATTTTGGGAAAAATGAAATTGCTGCATGGACAAAGAATAGTCGTGTTGTGTGGACCCTGATATCTTGTTTCTTAAAAAAGAAAAACTGCGTGCTTCTGATTATCTTCGTTGCATGCAAGCAGAGTCGTCAAAATGGGTTTGGCCCTTGAGGCCAACCCAGCCTAGCAAGCAAACCATTGGCCCATGTGAGCCAAAAGAATATTAGTTTAAATTAAAAATGTTGAAGATGACAACAACATTAATCTATTTGGTGGATCTCATGAAGTAGGGTTTGTGGAAGATAGAACGTGTGGATTTTATCATTATTTCATGTAGATAGAGAAGTTGGTTCAAAAGGCCTCTCGACTCATGCATATCAATCCCAAGAAGAATAATACAAGAGGTAAAAAATAGTGATTAAAATGAAGAACAATGTTTGGAAGACATAAAAAACAAAAATAGAAGTAGAAGAATAATCAAAGAGTAGTAACAATCAGATTATTCTGTGATAAACCTAAAAGAAATCATCACAAGGCGAGAAAATAATCCATTTCTACTAACTTTTTACTCTAATGTGTGTCTTCTACTCCTTTCTATCTAAGGTCATGTTCTATGTAATATAAAGATACGTCATATCTTATCTAATCACCTTTCCTTAAATATCTTTTCGTTCTACCCTTACCCCTTCGTGTAAGCCCTAGATTCATTCTCTTGCACTCCTAACTGGGGTGTCAATACACCTTCTCTACACATGTCCAAACCATATTAATCTTGCTTTTCTCATCTTGTTTGTCATTGAGGCCACTTCCATCTTCTCTCAAATAACCTCATTCCTAATCTTGTTTATTCCGATTATGTGCAAACATATATCTCAATATCATCATCTTAACAACATGCATCTTTTGAACATGTGACTTTTTGACTAGTTAACACTCACCTCATGTAACAAAGACGGTCTAACCACAATTTTGTAGAACTTACCTTTAAGTTTAGGTGATATCTTTTTATTACACAATACTCCATAGACAAGTCCCCATTTCATCTATGCTATCCCAATGCCAGCATAATATCATCGTTGATATCTCTACTACTCTGAATAACAAACCCAAGATATTTAAAGTTCTCTCTTGGGAATGGGTTGAGTAGCAAGCTCTCACTTCCATAACTACTGTCCTACAGTGCTGTCGGGTCACCTGAGCCACTTTTCGAGCTCGTTCAGGAAAGTTTTCTCGGATCCCCGGGCAGCGCCACAAACCATGGGCTAACACCCATGGAAACAACCCGAATCGCTTGTTTCCTATTGCTTGGCCTATAAAATCCTATCAGGCACTCTGCGGTGCCGTAGTGCCACCTGGGCCTCTTACCGAACCCACTCGTACGATTTTTTAAGAAAGTTGCATAGGAGCTCCCTGCAACGTCAGAATTCGTGGGCTAACACTCACTGAAAACAGCTGAAATCGTTCATTTCCTGTTCCTTGGCCCATAAAATCCTACCATGCGTCCCACGTCGCCGCCGAGCCACCTAGGCCTCTTGTTAGGCTTGTTTCGGATCTACTCGTATGATTTCTTAGGAAAGTTGCTTCGGAGCTCTCTTCAATGCAAAAATTTGTGGTCCAACACCAACAAAAAACTATCGAAATCGCCTGTTTCCTATCCCTTGGTCAATATATCCTACCAGGCATCCTCTGCCTCCGCTGTGCCACCTAGGCCTCTTGCTGGGCGCGGACCCATTGGTATGATACTTTTGGAAAGTTGCACCGGAGCCCCTTGCAACGCCAGAATTCGTGGGCTAGCACCAATGAAAACTGTCGAAATCTCCAATTACCTGTTCCTTGGCCTATAAAATCTGACCAGGTGTCCACCCCGACGGGCCATATGGGCATCTTGCCAGGGTTATTGTGGACCCACTCGTATGATTTTTCAAGAAAGTTATGTCGGATCCCCCTGCAATGCTAGAATCCGTGGGCTAACACCCACAGAAAACAGTCTAAATCGTCGGCTACCTGTTCCTTGGCCCATAAAATCCTATCAGGCGTCCTCCGCCGTTGTTGGGCCTCTTGCTGGGTTCGTTACGGACCCACTCATATGATTTTTTGGGAAAGTTGCGCTAGAGCCCCCTGGAGAGCCACAATCCGAGGGCTAACATCTACAAAAAACTATCGAAATTATCTTTTTCCTGTTTCTTATCCCATAAAATCCTACCAGGGTCCTTCGCTGCCGCCGGGTCACCTGGGCCTCTTGCTAGGCTCATTGCAAAGCCACTCATATGATTTTTCGAGAAAGTTACACCGGAGCTCGCTGCAGCGCTAGAATTCATAGGCGAACACCCATAGAAAACTGTCGAAATAACTTTTTTGTTGTTCCTTAGCCCATTAAATCCTACCAGGCATCCTCCGCTGCTGCTGGGCTGCCTGGGCCTCTTGTCGAGCTCGTTTTGGACCCACTCGTATGATTTTTTGGGAAAGTTACACTAGAGCCCCCTGCAGAGCCTGAATCCGTGGGCTAACATCCATAGAAAACTACCGAAATCGTTTATTTCTTGTTCCTTGGTCCATAAAATTCTACCAGGCGTCCCCCATCGTCGCGAGGCCACCTGGTCCTCTTGCGAGCTCATTGCGGACCCATTAGTATGACTTTTTGAAAAAGTTACATCGGAGCCCCTTGCGGACCCACTAGTATAACTTTTTGAAAACGTTGCATTGAAGCCCCTTGCTGTACTAGAATCCTTGGGAAAACACCCATAGAAAACTGTCGAAATAGTCTGTTTCCTATTTCTTGGCCCATAAAATCCTACTAGGTGTCACCTACCACTATCGAGCCACGTAGGCCTCTTGTTGGACCCGTTACGGACTCACTCGTATGATTTTTTGGGAAAGTTGTGCCGAAGTCCCCTACAGTGCCAGAATCTGTGAGTTAACACACACATTAAACTACAAAAATTGCATGTTTCCTGTTCCTTAGCCCATAAAATCCTACCAGGCATCCTCTGTAGCAGCTGGGCCACCTGGGCCTCTTGCCTCGTTCATTGCGAACCACTCGTTTAATTTTTTAGGAAAGTTATGTTGAAGCTCCCTGTAGCGCCAAAATCTATGGGTTAACACTTAAAGAGAATTACAAAATTATCTATTTTCTATTCCTTGACCCATAAAATCCTGCTAGGCCTCTCCCAACGCTGCTGGGCCACATGGGCCTCTTGCCGAGCTCATTGCGGACCTAATTATACGATTTTTCTGGAATGTTGCGCCGGAGCCCTATTCAGCTTCGAATCAGTGGGCTAACTCCCAGAGAAAACTGCAGAAATTGCTGGTTTCTTATTCCTTGGTCCATAAAATTCTACTAGGCCTCGCCAACGATAGGGGCCACCTAGACCTCTTGTCGGGCTGGTTGCGGACCCACTCATATGATTTTTCGGGAATGTTGCACCGGAGCCCCATGCAGCGCCAGAATTCATGGGCTAACGCTACAGAAAAATGCCCAAATCGTCTGTTTCTTGTTTCTTAGCCCATAAAATCCTACCAGGCCTCCCTCAATGCCGCCAGGCCACCTGGGCTCTTACTGGGCTCGGTATGGACCCAATCGTATGATTTTTTGAAAATGTTGTGCCGGAGCGCCATGCAGTCCATGCAATGCCAGAATCTGTGGGCTAACACCCATAGAAAATTGCCAAAATCACTTGTTTCTTGTTCCTTGGCCCATAAAATCCTACCAGACCATCTCCAATGCCGCTTGGCCCCCTACAATGTTACCTTGGATCTCCATACAATGTCAAAATCAGTGGGCTAACACCCACAGAAAACTGTCGAAATTGGATGTTTACTGTTCCTTGTTCTATAAAATCCTACCAGGCCTCCAATGCTACCGGACCACCTGGGCCTCTTATCGAGCGCGTTGCGGATTAACTCGTATGATTTTTCAGAAATATTAAGTCAGAGCCCCATTCAGCGCCAGAATATGTGGGCTAACACCTATAGAAAACAATCGAAATCACCTATTTTTCGTTCCTTGGCCCATAAATTCCTACAAGGACTCCCCTAACGCCACCGGGCCACCTGGGCCTCTTGTCGGGCACGTTGCGGACCCATTCGCATAATTTTTTTGGAGAATATTGCATCAGAGCCCCATGCAGCTCCAAAATCCATGGGCTAACACCCACAGAAAATAGCCAAAATTGCATGTTTCTTGTTCTATGGCCCATTAATCCTACCAGGCCTCCCCCAATGCTATTGGGCCACCTGGGCCTCTTACCCGGCTCGTTGACAACTTATTTATATGATTTTTTGATAATGTTGCGACGAATCCCCATACAACGCTAGAATCTATGGGCTAACACCTAGTGAAAACTGTCGAAATCATCTATTTCCTGTTCCTTGGCCCTTAAAATCTTAACAGGCCTCCCCTAACGCCGCCGAGCCACCAGGGAATCTTGCCGGGTCTTTCCAGACCCACTCGTATAACTTTTCGAGAATGTAGCGCCCGAGCCCTATGCAATGCTAGAATCCATAGGCTAACAGCCATAGAAAACTGCCAAATTCGCCTTTTTCCTATTCCTTAGCCCATAAAATCCTACTAGGGTCCTTCACTGCCACTGGGCCACCTGGGCCTCTGGCTAGGCTCATTGCAAAGCCACTCATATGATTTTTCGAGAAACTTATGCTGGATCCCCCTGCAACACCAAAATCCCTAGGCTAACACCCACAGAAAATTGTTGAAATCGCCTTTTTGTTGTCCTTTAAAATCCTACCGGGTGTTCTTTGCTACTGCAGACCACCTGGGCCTCTTGTCGGGCTTGTTGCGGACCCACTCGTATGATTTTTTGGAAAAGTTGCCCAAGAGCCCCCTGTAGAGCCTGAATCAGTGGGTTAACACCCATAGAAAACTACCGAAATCGCTTATTTCCTGTTCCTTGGCCCATAAAATTCTACAAGGCGTCTCTCGCCATCGCCGGGCCACCTGGGCCTCTTGCAGGTTTGTAGCAGACCCGCTAGTATGATTTTTTGAAAAAGTTGCATCGGAACCTTCTACAGCGCCAGAATCCGTGGGCTAGCACCTATGCAAAACTGCTGAAATAGCCTGTTTCCTATTGCTTGGCTCATAAAATCCTACCAGGCATTCCTCAACACCGCCAGGCCACCTAGGCCTCTTTTTGGACTCGCTGCAGACCCACTCATATAATTTTTTGGGAATGTTGTGTTGGAGATCCTGCAGTGCAAGAATCCGTGGGCTAACCCCCACAGAAAATTACCGAAATTGTCCGTTTTCTGTTTCTTGGCCCATAAAATCCTACCAGGCTTCCCCAATGCCGTCGGACCACCTGGGCCTCTTGTCGTGCTCGTTGCGAACCCATTCATATGATTTTTCAGGAATATTACATCGGAGCCCCATACAATGGCATAATCAGTGAGCTAACACCCCTAGAACTACTGAAATTGCCTTTTTTCTGTTTCTTGACCCATAAAATCCTACCAGGCCTCTTGTAACGCCGTCGGGCCACCTGGGCCTCTCTTTGGGCTCGTAGGTGCACCCACTCATATGATTTTTTGGGAATATTACATCGTACTCCCATGTAGTGCCAGAATGGGTGGGCTAACACCCACATAAAACTGTCGAAATTGTCTGTTTCTTGTTCCTTGGTCCATTAAATCCTACCACGCCTCCCACAACGTCGCCAGGCCACCTGGACCTCTTGTCGAGCTCTTTGCGGATCTACTAGTATGATTTTTTAGAAATATTGCACCGGAATCCCAAACAGTGCTAGAATCCGTGGGCTAATACCTATAGAATATTGTTGAAATCGCCTGTTTCTTGTTACTAAAAATCCTACCAAGCCTCCCTAACGCCACCAGGCCACTTGGGCCTTTTGTCGGGCTCGTTATGCACCCACACGTATGATTTTTGAGATTTTTGCGCTGGATCCCCATGTAGCGCCAGAGTCCGTGGTCTAACAGCCGCAGAATGCTTCCGAAATCGCATGTTTTCTGTTCCTTAGCCCATAAAATCCTGCCTCCCCTCCCTCAATTTCGTTGGACCACCTGCGCCTCTTCCTGGGCTTGTTGTGGACCCACTCAAATGAGTTTTCAAGAGTGTTACTCCGGAGCCTAATGCAGCGCCAAAATCCATGGGATAACAGCCATAGAAAAAAAAATTGAAATCACTTGTTTCCTGTTCCTTGGCCTATAAAATCCTACCAGGCCTCCCTCAACGTTGCTGGGCCTCCTAGGCCTCTTGCCGGGCTCGTTGAAGACCCATTCGCATGATTTTTTGGGAATATTGTGGAAGAGCCCCATGCAGTTCCAGAATCTGTGGGCTAACTCCCAGAGAAGCTGCCTAAATCGTTTTCCTATTTCGTGGCCTATAAAATCCTACCACGACTCCCCCAACTTCGTTCGGCCCCCTAGGCCTGTTGCCGGGCTCCTTGCCACATATGATTTTTCAGTAATTTTACGTCCAGGCCCTATGCAGCGCCAAATTCTTTGGGTTAACACCCACAGGAAACTATCGAAATTGTCTTTTTCCTATTCCTTGGCCCATAAAATCCTTTCAGGCCTCCCCCAACGTTGCTGGGGCACTTGGGCCTCTGGCTATGCTCGTTGCAGACCTACTAGTATGATTTTTCGGGAATGTTGAATTGAAGCCCCATGCAGCGTTAGAATCTTTGCACTATCACCCACCGAAAACTGCTGAAATCACCTATTTCCCCTTGGCCCGAAAAATCAACTAGGCCTCCCCCAACGCTACTGGGCCACTTGGCGGGCTCGTTGCAGATGCACTCATATGATTTTTTGTGAATGTTGCACCGGAGCCCCATGCTGTGCCAGAATCCATGGGTTAACACCCATAGAAAAATATCGAAATCGCCCATTTCCTGTTCTTTGGCCCATAAAATCCTCAGGCCTTCCCTAATGTCATCGGGCCTTTTTCTAGGTTCGTTGTGGACCCACTCGTATGATTATTTAGGAATGTTGCATCGAAACCCCATGCAATGTCAGAAATCGTGGGATAACACCCATAAAAAACATCTGAAATCACATGTTTCCTGTTCCTTGGCACATAAAATCCTAGCAGGGCTCCCCTGACGCTTTCGGGTAACCTGGGCTGCTCGCTGGGCTCATTTCGGACCTACTCGTATGATTTTTCATGAATGTTGCGACGGAGCACCATGCAACGGCAATACTAATGAGCTAACACCCATAGAAAACTGCTAAAATCGCTTGTTTCCTATTCCTAGGCCCATAAAATCCTATCAAGCTTCCCCTAACGTCGCCGAGCCACCTAGGCCTTTTTCCGGACGTGTTGCGGACCCACTCATATGATTTATCAGGAACATTCTGCCAGAGCCCCTTGCAGCGGCATAATCCGTGGGCTAACACCCACAGAAAACTGCTGAAATCGCCTATTTCCTGTCCCTTTTCACATAAAATCCTACCAGACCTCCCCCAATGTCGCTCGACCACCTGGACCTCTTATCAGGCGTGTTGCAGACCTACTGGTATGATTTTTCAATAATGTTGCACCAGGATCTCATGCGTCGCTAGAATCTGTGGGTAAAACATACAGAAAACAACCAAAATCGCCTGTTTCTTGTTCATAAGCCCATAAAATCCTGCTAGGTGTCGTCCAATGCTGCCGGCCCACTTGAACCTCTTGGTGGGCACGTTGTAGATCTACACATATGATATTTAGGATATATTGCACTGGAGCCCCATGCAGCGCCAGAATCCGTGGGCTAACACCCACAAAAAACAGCCAAAATCGCATGTTTCCTGTTTCTTGTCCAATAAAATCCTACCAGGCCTCCCCCAACGACGCCGAGCCACTTGGGCCTCTTACAAGCTCATTACAGACCTACTCGTATAGTTTTTTGAGAATGTTACGCTGGAGCCCCATGCGACGTAAGAATCCGTGGGCTAACAACAACAGAAAACTGCCAAAATCGCCTGTTTCCTAATTCTTGGCCCATTAGATCGTACTAGGCCTCTGCCAACGTATCCGGGCTAGTTGGGTGTCTTGTTGGGCTCGTTGTGGACCTATTCAAATGATTTTTAAGGAATGTTGTGCCTGCGCCTTATGTAGCGCCCGAATCCATGGGCAAACACCCACAAAAAACTACCAAAATCGCCTGTTTCCTATTCCTTGGTCCATAAAATCCTTCCAGTCCTCCCGCAACGCCATCGTGCCACTTGGGCCTATTGTCACGCTCGTCGCGGACCCACTTGTATGATCTTTTCGAAATGTTGCATCGGAGCCCCATGCATCACCTGAATCAGTGGGCTAACACCCACAGAAAACTGTCGAAATCGCCTATTTCCTGTTCTTTGGCCCCAAAAATCCTACCAGGCCTCCCCCAAATGCCGCTGGGCCTCTTGCTATGCTCATTACAGACCCACTCGTATGATATTTAAGGAATGTTGCGTCTGAGCCCCATGCATGACAAGAATCCGTGGGCTAACACCCATAGAAAATTTGCAAAATCACTTGTTTTATGTTCCTTGGTCCATAAAATCTTACCAGGCCTCCGCTAACGCCATCGGGCCACCTTGTCCTTTTGTTAGGCTCGTTGTGGATCCACTCATTTTGATTTTTCAGGAATGTTGCACCGGAGCCCCATGCAGCGCCTAGAATGCACGGGCTAAAACCCACAAAAAATTGTCAAAATCACCTATTTCCTTTTGGTTGGCCAATAAAATCCTACCAGGCCTCCCCCAACCCTGTTGGGTCACTTGGGCCTCTGGCCTTGCCCGTTATGGACCTACTCGTGTGATCGTTCAGGAATGTTGCGTCGGAGCCCCATGCAAC
>JAOTQR010000007.1:23389999-23400243 GCA_025774065.1 Solanum ossicruentum
ATACATAAGAAAAATATACACAAAATATTTTCCTTCCAAATATACATTATAAAAATATCTACAAGATATATTTAACAGGCAATACTTATTACGTAATTGCTAAGTCCGAAGGAAGAAGTTCTGTAGCCTCAGCCTGAGCATCTCCTTCAACTCCTGTATTCTCCTTCTCTATTTTGACATTCTCGTTTGTCTCCACTTGTGTTGCGAAGGGACTTCTCCTACGGGTACATTTTTAGCTTTAGCCTCGTCTTGTAACTCCCTTTAAATTATTTTGGATAAGATAGTCAGGTCAAGTGATTTGCTTGGATTAAAAAGATGATTCCTAATGTTGGCCACGTACAAAGTATAGGATCAGGGCATGACATACCCCTTAATGGTTGTATTATGCTTCCTCGAGCTCTGCCCTTCCTTTTCCTTTACTTGTACTTCATCCCCACCCTCTCGCTGGTGACTTCTCTATTATTGATGGGAGCATTATCTAGCCTGAACATCATTATAACATGTGTTAACTATTTGTGGACAGATGAATGAAAGAGGTTAGAAATCAATTTGGATTGTCAAATACCAATTGGAATCAAGATATAGCACGAAAAGGGGAGACAAAAAGTATAAGAGAAATTCCTAAAGTCTTGTAGCCTCTTGAGAAAAAGTACAGACGTCTCCTATCATTTCGCAAGATTCTACTAGATTCATTTTAGCCGTGAGTGATATTCACTCTAACCCATCGATGGGAGAATTAATACCATAATCCAACTAAACAAAACTAGCACAATTTAAGCATTTAAAGTTATAAATGCAAGTTTAAATAAAAGACCAAAATTAAGTTTTTATAAATTCAACAACAATCTAGGTAATGTGAAAATAATTCCTGTAGAACCTGAAAGTCATTGTACCAAAACTCTAAATATTTAATATAAGGGGATTCAACCTCAGGAGATCATCAATTTGATTGTCTAAAATGTCTAAGTAGTCTAAGCTTGAAACAACTGGGTTGGGAGTCATAGAACAATCCATGGCTGCCTGAAAGAGCTAGTTCACCCTTAAATTTTGGAATCAACACTCTCCTAGCTGAATTCTGTCAACAGTAGCCTAAAGATGCCTTATACTCAACCAAATAAAGAGCAAGTGCAATATTAGTACATATAACATGGTGTATTGGTAGGATCACGCTGCTATTTCAATAAGTGAAATATAAACAAACAACTACAACTAGCAAACTACACTCATATGAAAGAATCGCAAATTACATTTTATATTCAATATGCCAATACACAATTATCATTCTCATTATAACAATTTACAATGGCCTTCTTATGGTACCCACACTCAAACAAGTTATGTGTCACAACGTGACATCAGATTCAACGATTCATTAGAATGTGACACCCAATCTAATAATGTGTGCTGAAATGTGACACTCATTTCAATAATATGTTGGAACATGGCACCTGATTTTATAATCATAATAATAATCATACACATACTGAATAATCCATAATTTTCATAAATTTGGTAATAGGTTCATTGCACGCAATTTGATTATGGATAATCATTTATTAAATTCATGTCATAATTTCCTATGCATATACATGTAGCATTACTAACGAAGTAGTTAACAAGCATATATCATATAAATAAAAATATCAACTCATCTCCTACCTCAAAACAAGCCTTGAAACTCTAAGAAGCTTTCCCCTTTTTTAAAATTCTAGCTCACTTTTGGTCTATATGCAACAAATGAGAAACACAAGTAAATAATAATCAATAGTCTAATTTACCAGGATTATATCAAAATCCTAACCCTTGGCCACTTTCATGATCATCCCCCCTAATTGAGACTTTTACACACCATTAATTGTAGGTCACAACCTTCCTCTAAGAACATTCTCCTAGATTCTAAGTTTTGGAATCAATTTACAAGTTAAAGGAACTATTAATTTATCTTTGTTGACAAAGCAGGTGAAAAACTGAAGAAAACAAGTTCTAAGATTCCTTTGGTCTCTCAAGAACAAAGTGAGAGAAGTAATGATTTGAAAGTTCTCTGACTTAAAACTATGGCTCACCCACCATGGCGGCCACTTATCTCGCCATTGCAACATTGCTATAGTGGGATTCATCCCATCGTGGCAAGTTTGATGGAGATAAAAATTCGTAACTCGTGTTTCAAGTTTCCATTTCATAACACAACATCAAATCAGAATGTTTGATAATCTATCCTCTATGCCAAGATTAATTTCGAGAGTTTTACTCGTCCGAATTCAATTTTGTAAAGTCATACAGACTTCTCGTTGTCTTGACTTTCAACTCAAAAAGTCAAACTCATGAATTAACCCTCAATTCATTATCAAATTTCTCCGAATCTCACATGATTCAAATTTCATCCAAATCTAATCTAGGCTCAAATTTTCATCAAATTATTACTCAAAAATTTTCAAACCTAATTTCCTTCCCCATGGATTTATCCAGGTCAGATCTTACATGACAACCTAGTAAATATTTTTGTGGCTTTTTAATATTTCAGTTCTTAGATTTAAAATAATGGATTTATTTACCTTACCCTTCAACCACTATTAGCATAAGATGGAGGATAGGAGAAGAAAGAGCTAATGCAATAGTTTAGTAATTAAATTAAGAAGCAATTAATTATAAAGTGTTCAATAAAAAATATTTTTTTACATACTAATCAAATCTTAAGTTAATTTTTGGCCGCTCAAATTAACATATTTTTATGTTCAAACACAAGGTAAATTTCTTTTTAATTTCTTGAAAATGTCAAGAGGGGTAATAAAGAAATTAAAAAAAGATAAGAATTGAGATAAGAGAAAGGCATATTTATCATGTCCCCTTCAATCATTTGTACTATATTTAATTTTGTGATCAAAATATACGTGGCATCTCCCTCTCCAATTCTTTTTCTTTTTCTACTTTTTCTTTTTTCACAAAATTATAGTTTGGGTTGTTGACAATTTACTTTTGAAATGTCCTATCTGACATGTACTAAATTTACCACTAGTGTAATTATTATTTTTGCGTACAATATTTTTATTATATAAAATATGCTTTGGATTCCTTGCAGAAAAAAAAAGTACAATACCAAAAATAAAATTAGCATTGAAATAGAAAATATGTCACATTATATAGTCACAAGTTGCTTGCTAGGTCATAAGGAATTTAGTTTCAATTTTATTACTATCCTTATTAACTTGAACAAAGGGCCATTAAAAATAATTTTTTTACTTTTTTAATATAAAGATAAGATAGTATACACATTATTTTTCTCAAATTTTAGTGGTGAAGTTATATTGAATATGTTATTTTTGTTATTGTTGTATATTATCCTTTTAGGATGTGCTCGGTATAAATAAAAAAAAATATTTTTTTATATTTGATTGGCCAAAATATTTTTTCTAGCAACAAGTTCCTCAAAATGAGAAAATGACTCCTCTGATGAAAGATTTTTAAAAAAATTGTAAAGTAATGTTCTAATTTATTATCTCTTTTTTACTCGTCCCTGACCACGTGACAGAGCCAGGATCATCACTAAAGGGGTTTAAAATCTGTAGAAGTAGCCACACGAACTAGTCGAAAGAAGCTTCACATTTATTATATACATATAATAAAAATTTAATCATGAATAAATAGTATAATTTTTCATCAAACGGAGTTCGACTGACCGTAGCAAAAGGTATCTCCGCACCTGCTTGACCATCCATCCCCTATAACCTCCCCTCTCTATTGCATTCCACCTCAAAATGTTTTGCTAGATGGTTAAAACATAATGACTCAATAGTAGGTTTAATTCATAACTAAAACTTAATAAGAAGATTCAAATATACACAAATGCTATTTTTATGTTTTTTTTTAAAAAAAGTTTAGTACCGAACATAGGAGAAAAAAGATGAATAAAAGAAAATACAATTATGTACCATCGAGCGGTTCACGAGATAAATGAGATCCTTTACTCTTAATTAAAAATTCTAAATCGATAGAAAGACTCTTTTTGAGACACACATTTTTTTTAAAATAAATTTGACTCAATATAAATTTAAATTAATCGAAATTGTACATTCAAAATAGTAGAAATTTATTATTAAAAAAATAACCTGTGGCATTTATGTTTGGAAAGATACTGAACATGTCAAGACAATAAAAATAGTCCCTAGGAATATAGGTTACTGTTATGTTGTCATTTCATAGACAATTAAAGGTTACATAATGAGGAAAGTGGGACACTGTTATATGAGATTTTTCTGGAAAAAGAATTTAATTTTATATGCTTTTGGAAAATATTTGGTTGAAGCTAAAAAAAAAAAAGTTTATCATGATAGGCAATGAAAAGACTCAACCAAGGAAAAACAAACCAGAAGCATTTGATGGAAGATTTGAGTGACAACTCTCAATAATTGCCTTAAAAAGACAAATACCATGATGTGTGAAACTAAGAAAAATAATTGTGATTGTTCAAATTGAAATAATATTTTGGTAGCCAAAACAGGTATATTTTCAATCTTCTGCTTTTGAGCCTGATATTTTGAGTTGAGAGACTTTCAAAAACAACATCTCTATCTCTATCAATAGTAATAAAGTCTGTATACATTTCACACGGAATAAAATAATCCCAAATTTGATAAGATACAACATATCCTCCCCAAACCCTACTCGTGAATTCCGCTGGATATGTTATTATTGTTTGCATCCAAGATCACAACAACAGCAAAGAAAAGCTCAAATGTGGTGAAATTTGAATCTTCACCTTTCCAAAATCTTATAAGTTGGAAAGAATTCAACTTAAAAATCAACATGTTAATGAATTGATTACAAACAAATCTTACAAATTGAATCAGTTTTTGAGTTATAATATGTAAATGTATTACAAGTAATGCTGGGGGAAAAGACAAGTTATGGAGGTGGTAGTGGTGGCCTGATCTGGTAATAGTACTGAGTTGTATTTGCTGATGGCGTCGAATATGAAGCAAAGGAAAGATTGAGAGTGTTTGGACCAGACATTGGAGAGGCCGAAGCAGTGGTAGCCGGAGTTGAGAATCCTGATGATGCTGCAGCAGAGAACATTGGCATTGGGGTTGTTCCGACTTGACCATGCATTTGCATTGCCCAGTTTGGGTGTCCGTGGTAGGTACCTACATCTATTCTCTTCCCCGACGCTCTTTCCTGCAAAGTCCATTTAGTTACTTAGCTCGAGCATCGATTAGCAGATGGTAAGTAACATGTTATAACAAGTCAAACTCTACTGATCGAACACTGTCAGTGTATATAACTTGTAGTATGTCTCTCAATCGCACCCCCAACTATTGCATACACAAATGAAACAATCTAGGACTATGGGAAAGGCATATGCACATTTTTCTTGTTTTTACTTGAACCATGCGAGGTGCTCAACTACTTTGAGCAAGCCTCGCTTGTCGCATTTGCACATTTGACGATGAGAGTCAACAGATAATTTGATAGGGGAAACAACAGAAAGCTAGAAAATAGGATGAACTTTTTGGTACCTCATAGTTGGGAAAGAAATTGGAATATACTCCATTCCACAAGTGAGCTTGTTCAGATGTCACTGCAGGTAATGCCTTGAAATGTGAACTACCAACAATTGGTGAACCAGATTTGTCCATCTGTGGAATTAAGAAACACAATGGGAAACTGATTATCAATTCAATCTAAGGAGAAAGCCATGTTGTTTCGACTCTTCAAACATGTCATCAAGCATGTCAACGAGTGTGCGTTGGATCCTTCAAAGTAGTATATTTTTAGAGGATCCGACATGGGTACAACTATACATTAGAAGAGCAAGCAACATATATACAAAGAAACAAAAGGGAGAATTCAGAATAGGGAAGTAGAACTACTCTGTTTATACCTGTGATTTCGTTGCTTCTTGCATATCATAACGATGATACTGGAAAGCCGAAGACCTTTCAATTTCCTTCGGAGAAGAAGTCGCGATCCCCAAGTTTAGATCAAGATCCTGTTGGCTACCTGCAGTATATGCATACTATAAATGCAACTACAACAACATTGAGTGACCCTATCTGCAAATATAGCAAACGCTTATCAACGAACCTTCACTATGAGGATTAGAGTTTGTTTCCCCTTCATATGCACTTGGCTCGAAGTTGGTAACAGCCTCCCTTCCATTACATTTGATAGCTGCCTTATCATACGCCCTGATTTGCAGAAACACAACAAGGGAGATGCCGGTTGGTTGATTAAAGATTTTTGTTAATAAATTCATATCAAGGAAGAAGGTAAAATTCATGATCATTAGGACCTTGCAGCTTCTACTTCACTGTCGAATAGCCCAAGATATATATACCTGCAATGTAAGCAGTGGAATCCCCACCATGAATATTACAGTCCCACTGATTTCTTCTTCAAATACGCTTGTTTTTAACAGATTTTCTTTCCCACTTCCGACCAACTACATATTTCTTAAGATATAATCAACAAACATGATCGTTGTCGCACCTGTATCAGATCCTTCAAATGGATCCAACTCAGGCGCAATGTCATTTTGTGTGGATACGATCAAAATATTAAATTGAGACTATTCCTACAACAATATCAACCAATAAAGTTTCTACTTGTATAAAAACAAGTTCAAGTATCTTACTTTTTTCCAAGAAATTGCCCCATCCGAGCCTCCCATCTCCCACATTTATGCAAGGTTACTCCTCTGTATTTCGAGCTCCCTCTCGAGAAACCAGTGCTCTGGCGTCGCAGCACGTGCACAAATTCCTCTTTACTCAGGTTCTTCATCTACATTATATCACAAACAAATCAAATCCAAAACCAACATAACACGAACATTCATGTAAAAATCTTTTACATTCCTAACCTGCTTCATATCTTCCTCGTAATCGCTAAGGTTAAAGTTTATATCAGCATCAACACCGCGGAACTTAATTGCAGCTTTATCATATGCTCTGATACCACGAAAACAAACTTCATCAATCTAATCTGAAATGATCTCACAAATACTCCTAACATGAAGAAAAAAACTAATCATTTACCTAGCAGCTGCATGAGCAGTGTCAAATCCACCTAAACACAAGGTAACAATCAGTAAATTTCCCAAAATAGAACTAACAAAAACTCCAAAAAGGTCACAAATTAATGATTTTTAACCAAATTAAAATAATATTTATCTAGTACATACCCAAATATACTTGTTTGCCACAGTCCCTGCACAAAGTAAATTAACCAAAATTACTCAAAAAATTTAACAATTTTTGTCAAAATTGTTTCATAGGTAAAATAAAGCACACAAACCATATGTGTGATTCCCATCTACCAGTTCTTCTGTAAAAAGTGACACCTCTGTACTGTGAGCTTCTGGACCTAGGTCCCCTCCTACTTTTCTTAACTGGCTGTTGTTGCTGCTGTTGTGGGCCTCGGAAACTAACACTATTGGGTGGATCCTGAGATGGATCCACCCAATCAGGTCTCCGAGAGATGTGAGTACGATTCAGCTCAGCATTGTCCATAGGGAACAACTGCTGAGTCACGTACTCAGACCTCGTGGTCCGATTCTCATCGTATCCCTCTTCATCATCATTGTTGCTGCAGCTCCTACTAGTTTCAGCTCCACCAACCTTAAGGATGTCAAAATTGAAGGCGAACATTTCGCCGGCGGCAGCGCGTGTCGAGCACGTCTCGTCGTCTCCGGCACTGCTACAACCCTCTACATTCCTCGCCGATGAATTGGAACTTCCCGATTCATCGACTACGGAACCTTCCTCAACTTTCTCATCATAAATTGCACTTAGATTAAGATCCAACATCATTCTTTAAGAAATTTCACAAAATTCTCACTACACCCACAAATCTTCTAACTTATATAGATTTTTTCTTTATTTATATATAACTTTTTGTTCTCCAACTCTACAATGGGCAAGAAACCGGATCATGAAAATTCGAGAACAACTTGAGAAACTGAAGATGATTTTTACATGCTTTTTTTTGTGTGTGTGAAGGGAGAGAAAAGAAAACAAATGAAGAGTGATGGTTAAGATATAGAACTGGTGGGTATATATATATAGGTGAAAAATGGAGGAAAAGTGAAGCTAGAGAAGAAGAGGAATAATGGTGGACTGTGGAAAATTATAAATATTATTTTTGAGCGTATTTGTTATTTTTTTTTTTTAGAAAGATAAAAGGGGCCAGATGTTGGTGTGTTACATAGAGAGAGTATTTTGTTTGTTTTATTTAAAGAAAGTACAGAGAGAGAAAGATGGGACGTGTGACTGGGAACGACATTTGGCTGGCTATTCCTATATTTGGGAAAAACTAATAATATAAATATTTTTACTTTTATTATTCCATCTCTTCAAAAATGGAAAGGGTTATCCCAATTACCGGAATAGCCGGTCATCTCAATTGATAAATATTATTGGAAAATAGCGAAAGACATTTACTTACTCTGGTCCGAAAAATTTAGATAGTCAATCAATTCAATATATAATATACGGATTCTATACAAAATTAATATATACCTATTTTTATATTAAAATTTCTTTCATTTAATTTGTCTTTCAAAATGTAAATGTGAGACCTCGTGAATAATAATTTTCCTTCGGCCATACCTTTTGCTGTCTTTCTGTAATAATCTTTTTTAAAATAAGAAGTCTCACATTAGTAAAATACATAACAGATTTTGAGTATATAAGTAAGTAGGGCTTACCCACTAATCCCATTTTTTAAAGTCATGCGGGCTTATCAATAGTGGGTTGGGTGACTACAGATATTAGAGCTACTCTTCTGTCAACCTCATCGATGTAAGTCCAAGTTCAACTAAGTTTAGGCGACACTTTGTCGACGTGAGATAGAGTTCAATTGGGTTTAAGCAAATCTCGATAACGCAGGGATAAACCCCAATGCTAAGTCTAGACAAATCTCATGTGATAGGACAAACATCAGCATTATTAATGGGGTGAGCTGTTACATTTTCTCTTTGGGAACTTGACATTTTTATCGCGTGTTTAAATTTTAGTTGTAATTATTTATAATTGTCATGGGTGTACATTTGATTTGTAATAGATATATGGTCAATATACATATGTATAATCAATATCTGATTAATATCATGCTAATTATATACAAATTTTATGGATTTTATTTTTTAAAGGAATTTGATGTGGATTCCTTTATTTATTTAAAACAAAATTTACATAGTTAAGAATCATATATATCTCATCATTTTTACAATTAATATCTTTTGAAATATTTTATAAAATGAAAACAAATAGAATTGAAAAATGTGTACGATATAATGACATTTATTAATTGACCTCTTGATTTTTTTTTAAAATAAATAAGTCTGTTAATTACTAAAGATTTTTTTTTGCTTTATTATCATTAATTAATTTTCTACGTAAGGGGCTTCTCGAACTGTACCTTTTGCAACTTTATATTTAATGTTGATTATCACGTGTTTATTGGTATTTTCTATACTTTATTTTATTGTACTCTTTTGTTTTTACTTTTACCTTGTTTCTTTCAGACTTGAAAGCTACATTTTGCTTGTATTTCACATGCACAAATATTTACTTGTGGTTTATTGATTGGCCCTTTGAAATCCCTTTTTATAATATAATGCAAATATGAAAACATATATAGTTTTTTTTTAATTTAATGTGAAATGATTTTTAGAGACGTACTCAAGATATAGTTTCAATATATTTGTTTCGAATAAATATTATTATATATTTATTATTTTATTTTAAAATAAGTGTAAAAACCATATCTGAATTATTATTATTATTATTGAGTTTTATATTTAAATTATTGAAATTTGGAAGTATGAGTTTTTAAATAGTTGCAGATTTAGATGCGTTTTTCGTCCCAAATTATTTTTCTTGATTTTTAAAAATAGTTACCTGAAATTGCTTTTTGTTATTTTAGAAGTTCAAGGATGAATTAACTATGCAGTAGTTTTTTTTATCATTAGCAGTAATTATTTTTATAGACTATAAATTTTTCAAAAGAGTAATATTTAATAATATTCTTTTTCTTTATTTTTATTTATTCTGATATAAATATTTTATCATATTGTATATATTTACTAGTTTAGTGTACGAGCTTTACACGTATGTGTCGTGTCAATTCAAATATTATATATAAATAGTACTAGCCATTAAAATAAATATAATATATATTCATATAAACAAAACTAAATAAATACTATTAATTTGATGTAATAATTTAATATAGTATGAACGGACAAAGAT
>JAOTQR010000007.1:23420690-23444470 GCA_025774065.1 Solanum ossicruentum
ATAAAGCAAAATGGCTCTTTAAACTGTCTGCGCTTCTTTTAATTGTGAAGTAGCAGTTAGTCAATGCAACTTTCGACACTCATCATGGGTCATCTGGAAACAGTCGCACTATATTTTTAAACATAGGAGTCAGGCTGCGTACATCCGACCCCCTTTATCCCACAATGGGCGGGAGCCTTCGAGGCATTGGGGTAATGTTGTTGTAGTTCACAAAAAAAAACTTATTTGCACTGACCAAGTAGAGTAAGATATAAGTCCTACATCTATAACCTTTTATCAAGTTAAGTTCGGACTCTTCACTTTTAATATCGTATTCGTGTTTAATTCTTTAAAAATATACTATTTTTGACGAATCCAACATGCATCTTCTGACACTTTTGAAGAGTCCAACCAATACAATTATCAAGTATATACGATGGTTAAATGATACTATATATATTAACAATCTATTTTGTGACTCTTTTTAAGTTTAAATTACAATAATAGGTCTGAATTTATTATTCATAATTGGATAAAACTATTGAGATCTGAGATGATTCATTTTATTTTATTTAGTAATCGTGTAATTTTTAATTTAATTTGTATTACCATCTTTATTACTCTTTTTCTTAGTATATTTGTATCTTGATATCTTCTTGTCATATTTCTTTACTAGTTGCTATCACTATGCTCAAATTCCTTTCTTTCGGGCAAGCTGAGGATCTATCGGAAAAAGCTTCAGTATTCTACAAAAGTAAGGATAAGATCTATGGACATCATATTTTTTCTAAACTAGATTTATAAGATTACACTGAGTACGTTGTTGTATATTAAAGAGGGATAATCCACCAACTTAGTGATATCTCAATTCATTGGGCACTTATGCCAAGTTGCAATCTTTCTGCTGGCCCAAGTCAGCCCACTAAGTAAATGTATGGGAAAAAGCAAACGACATTTGCACCTAAAGGAAAAAGAGAGGAAAAAATAAAAGAGAGATTTTACTTTATCATTTCTCATTGTTATAAAATATAACATGTTAACAACCTAAAGAATAAAGTTAGAATATTATTTTTTTTTAAAAAAAAAAGGTATGAGATAGAATTATTTTATACGCTAAAGATCAGAAGTTATGTGCAAATTCCGTTGTTCTTAACAACGATGATTATTCATAATGTGCAATTGATTTATATAAGTCAAATCATTATTTAGCTTCGAAAAATACCTACCTTGCTCTTGTAATATTGAGCCTTGACTGTCTTCGATTTAGACTTGTTATGCTCAGAAGTCTCATGAAAACCTATTACATTGAGTGCGCAATCATGACATGACTCCAAAAATCTTAGACAAGTTATCACATAATCCAATCGAGTCGAAGCAGATCTATCAGACCGATCTTTGAAGAATAGGGTCTTTTCTCATAGGAACAGTTGAAGACTTCTCCTTTAATTGATTATTTTAATAGAGAAATTAAAAAAATTAACAAAATAGACTCGCATTTCTTATTGAACAAATATAGCACAATTGTAATAGTTAAATCGTTCCATAATAATATAATTTTTATTCATTATATAATAATAAATTTGACAATACGACCCAATACAATAGGCAAACATGCTCCAAATTGGGGGGGCTGATTATGGTGATAATTTTCATGAAGATGACCATACTGCTTGTTAGTATATTATAAGTAGCATACTTTGGTATATAATTAAGGGTCATTTAATATTACATTGTTCAAAAAACCTTTTAACATAGCCCAAAATACTAATAGCTTTCCAGATAAATTATTTTTTAAGGTTTTACAAGATGCTGCCACTTTGTTTTTTTTTATATTTGCTCTTTGTTGTCATTGTGAGGTGCTGACTGTATCTTTTCTATTCCATTTCAGGCCATGGGGTTTTAAATCAATATTTATATTGGTTGGTGAAGCACTTTTCTAATTAGTTGGTCTATGTAAAACCATCTTACTTGATGTATCAGGCTGTAATAAAAGAAATATTAGAATTAGTAAAGAAGCAATTCTTTGAGACGAAGGTCCCAGAAAACAGCCTCTCTACTTCTATGGTATGTTGTAGTAGTTGTTGTTGTAGTAAAGAAGCAATTCTGATCAATAATAGGACCAAAATCAGTGAACTTACATTAACCACTTGTGTTCCAGTTGTAGGATTAGAGTATACATCAAAACCACTTTTAGGCTTTTTGTTTCTTCCAGCAGCACCAACAAATAAGGCAAAATTGTATCGTCTCTTGTGGCTTGATTTAGGTAGCGCTTGACTAGAAAAATCATTTGTTTCACTGACAAATAAATTCCTCTTGCTTAGCTTTTTTCCTCCACGATCCTCTTCCTAACCCCACCAGGAATCTTTTTTTGAGGAGCTCTTGGTACAAATATGGTATCACTACAAACAAAACTATGATTTTCATAGACCTGATGAAAAAGGAAACAAAACCAAATCACAAAAAGAATCAGTGCTACAACTTATTACTGTTGCAACAAGGCCACTTAAACAGCAAGAACTCAGCAAACCTCAATGCTGCAGCAAACTAAAAGAAACCTCAGTGCTGTAGCAAACTTAAAGAAACCTCAAGACTACAGCAAACTCAGTAATCAGCAAGACCTCAAGCTACAGCAAACTTAAGCAAACCTGCAAACTCAGTGACCAGCAAAACCTCAAGCTGCAACAAACTTAAACAAACCTATGCTGCATATAACTTAAAGAAACCTCAGTGCTACAGCAAACTCAGTGACCTTAAAGAACTAAACTCAAAGAACTCAGCAAATTTAAAGAACTTAACAAAGAAAATTAGCAAAAAAGTAAATTAAGAACTTAGCAAAGTAAACATGTCAAACTAAACTCAAAAACTCAGCAAATTAAATATGCTGCACTAAACTTAAGAACTCAACAAATTAAACTCAAGAACTTAGCCTAAAACTTAAACTTGAACTCAACAAGAATAGAATAGCTATTCCTATTTGAGTATCTTTTGGTGGAGTTGTGGTGTCACCACAAACTGATTTGCTTGAGAAGTTGGACCTCCCATTTTAGACTATACAACATAAATAAAGAGATATAAATGAACAACTTTTATAATAACAGAAAAAGTAAAAGTAAATAGATAACTTACTCCTGTTTGAGTATCTTTTTGTGGAGCTATGGTGTCACCACAGACATAACTTGGTTGAAAAGTGCTTCCCTGCCCAAACTATATAATACAAACAAAATATACAAATTGTTATATGATATATACATTAATCAATTTTCAAACTGTGTAAATAGCTTACTCTTGCTGCACAAATAAATTTATTATGGTCATATCTCTTGCATATGGAACAAGTCATCTTCACTACTTTTTAAAATTTCATCAATTTTTTTGGGCTCATCCTTTCTCTTTCTCCTCTTCTTTTGAGGCCTGTCTGGCATTGTTCTTGGTTTTATAGGCTCTATTGATGGATTTGCAGTTTTATGCCACATCCTCATACTTGGAATAGATTGGATGAAATGACCATAAGCCTTGAGAAATGTTTCTTTCCTATACCAATGCTCTACATGTTGATCAGCATCTTGATTCAAGTAATGTTTGTATGCTTATTCATCATTTCATGCCTAATGTCTTCTAATATGGAAACAATTGATTTATGCCTAACAGCTAAGATCCAAGAATTGAGAGTCTCACACGTGTTGTTTTCTACAATATCACATTTGGAATGAGTCTTGAAAAATGCCCTACACCAAGTAATGGGATCATAATGCAGCAAGTCGTCTGTTATTTCATTCTTACCTAGTTTAGACATTGCTTTAACCTCCTCTTTAAACTTGACTTCAAAGATGAACTTTGAGCATCTCCAGAATTGTTTCCTTCTTCCCAATTTTGATGTCAATTACTCCATATAAGTCTAGCACACATCCTCTTCTCAACATTTGGTAATAATTCCATCAAGACAGGAACAAGTCTCTACAAAAATACGTACAGTGTAAGATTATTAAAGTAGTAAAGCTGAAAATAAAATTAAAAATAAGAGAATATAAACAATACTTTTGCATGTTTGACATTATAGTCAATCTTCACTAGTTCCTAAATTTAGATTAGCAATCAAATACCTTATGAACCAACTCTAACTGTGTTTTGTTTCTGCATCTACAACTGCCCAAGCAATGAAATACATTTGATTATTCTCATTCTTTCCAACTACAACTAATAGCTCACTTTTATAAGCACCTTTGAGAAAACAACCAGCAAACCCAATTTTATTCCTTCACCCCTTCAACTATTATTGCTTAAATGCCTGAAAGCACACATAAAAGTAAATAAAAAGGTTCTTTCCTGATTCAGTTTCCTTATCAATTTTCACCCAAGAAGACTCTTTCGGAATTGGTTTGCTTTAACATGTCTGCATAATCACATAATCTAGTAAATTTCAGATTCCAATCACCCATGTTTTCTTTCATAACTTTCTGTTTAGCCTTGTAACACAGTCTTTCCAACATAAAGACCCAACTGTTTTCTTACCAAATCTTGAATTTCCAGATCCTTATGTGTGATTGAGATACAATTCTATCCCTAAACTTTCTAGCTATCAACTTTGAATTATACAACTTGTACTTGTTTAATAAAATACAATTGTGAACAGGATGATAGTTATTTACAATGAAATCACCTGAATCTCTATCAATGAAAACATATAACAATCACTTACACTTGAAATTTTTGCACTTCACTCTCACTTTATGTCTTGCATTAGGTCTTAACTTTTAACTGCCTTTTGTACACTACAGCATAATCAGACACTGTCTTCCTAAACTGATTTGCAGATTCAAAGACCATTTTGAGCTCAAATATTGACACATCACAATCTTTATCATATCTTACTTTTTTGCTTCTCCTCCTAGAAGGTAAATCTACTCCCCTAACATCATCCACATCAAGTTATTCCTCACTATCATCACTCCAACAGTCAGAACTATCAACATATTCCTCATCTCCACCTAGTTTTCCTACATATTTGTTAGTTTTATCTTTTCCAATATCATCAAAGTCCCTATCTACACCACCAGCCTCTCCAACTGGTATTTCAAGTTCAACAGCCCTTTTCATCTATTTTCTCTTTTTTCTTCTCTAACAGCTCTCAACTCCACATCAACATCTGAGCCATCTTCTGAAGGTCTCTCTCTTAGATCTGAATCACTACTCAAAAAATCTAGTAAGTCACCATCTATAACAACATCCATAAAGTTAAAGGAATCAACCTCATTCTCTTCTATAGTGCTATTAACCTCATATTCTCCACCTGGTTGACATCCTCACCAACACCAATACCGGTTATCTTAAAAACAAAGGAAAAAGACTGTTAAACCTAAAGAAATACCAATTGGAGAGGTTGGCGGTGTAGATAGGAGTTTTGATACTATTGGAAAAGATAAAACTAATAAGTATGCAAAAAAACTAGGTGGAGATGAAGAATATCTCAATAGTTCTGACTGTTGGAGTGATGATAGTGAGGAACAACTTGATGTGGAAGGGGAATAGATTTACCTTCTAGAAGGAGAAGCAAAAAAGTAAGATATGATAAAGACTGTGAGGTGTCAATATTTGAGCTTGGAATAGTCTTTGAGTCTATAAATCAATTTAGGAAGGCAATGTCTGATTACGCTGTGGAGTACATGAGGCAGTTACAGTTAAGACCTAATGTCTGATTATGTTGTGGAGTAAAGTGCAAAAATTTCAAGTGTAAGTGGTTGTTATATGCTTCCATTGATAGAGATTCATGTGATTTCATTGTAAAGAACTAGCATCCTATCCCCAAGTGTATTCCATTACATAAGAACAAGTTGTGTAATTCAATGTTGATAGCTAAAAAGTTTAAGGATGGAATTGTATCTCAACCATATATAAGAATCAGGGAAATTCAAGATTTGGTAAGAAAACAACTAGATCTTATGTTGGTAAGACTGTGTGTTACAAGGCTGAATAGAAGGTTATGAAAGAAAACATGGGTGATTGAAATTCGAAATTTGCTAGATTATGTGATTGCAGACATGATTAAGCAAACCAATCTTGGAAGCTCTTGTTGGGTGAATATTGATAAGGAAACTGAACTAGGAAAGAATCTTTTTGTTTACTTTTATAAGTGCTTTTAGGGATTTAAGCAAGGATGATTAGAGGGGTGTAGGAATATAATTGGGATTGATGATTGTTTTCTCAAAGATCTTTGTAAAAGGTGAGTTAATAGTTGCACTTGGAAAAAATGAGAATAATCAAATGTATCCCATTGTTAGGGCAATTGCTGATACACAAATAAAACACAGTTGAAGTTAGTTCATAAGGTATTTGATTGCTTATTTAAATTTAGAAACTAGTGAAGGTTTGACTGTGATGTCAAACACGCAAAAGGTATTGCTTATATTCTCTTATTTTTAGTTTTATTTTCAGTTTTACTACTTTAATAATCTTACACTGTATTTTGTAGGGACTTGTTCCTATCTTGATGGAGTTATTACCAAATGCTGAGAGCAGGATGTGTGCTAGACATAGACATATATGGAGTAACTGGCATGAGAATTGAAAAGGAGAAGACAGAGGGAAACAATTCTGGAGATGCTCACAGTCTAGCTTTGAAGTCAAGTTTAAAGAGGAGGTTGAAGCAATGTCTAAACTAGGTAAGAAGGAAATAACAGAGGACGGGCTGCATTATGATCCCACTATTTGGTGTAGGGCATTTTTCTCAGACTCATTTCAAATGTGATGTTGTAGAAAACAACATGCGTGAGACTTTCAATTCCTAGATCTTAGCTACTAGGCATAAATCAATTGTTTCCATGCTAGAGGACATTAAGCATAAAATGATGAATATGCATATAGACATGATCAAGTTTGCTAAAACATGAATAACAGACATCGCACATGTGGCAAGGACAATACTAGAAGATAACAAGGAGTATTCTAGTAAGTGTAAAATAGAATGGAATGGAGAGAATGGTTTTGAAATTAGTGAGGGGGGATATTCATTTATTGTTCACTTGGACAAGAAATATTATGATTGTAGATTGTGGATGTTGAGAGGTATTCCTTATCGTCATGCTATTTGTGTTTATTGTTACTTGAATCAAGATCCTGATCAACATGTAGAGCACTGATATAGGAAAGAAACATTTCTCAAGGCTTACAGACATTTCATCCAACCTATTCCCAATATGAGGATGTCGCCTAAAACTACAAATCCATCAATAGAGCCTCCAAAACCAAGAAAAATGTCAGGCAGGCCTAAAAAAATAGTAGAAAGAGAAAGAATGAGCCCAAAAAATTTGATAAAATTTCAAAAAGAGTGGAGATGAACTATTCCATATGCAAGAGATATGACCATAACAAATATGTTTGTGTAGCAAGAGTTGGTTATTCAAAGAGTCTGAAAATTATTGAAGTATATACTATAACAATTGGTATACAATTTTGTTTGTATTACATAGTTTGGGAAGGGAAGCACTTCTCAACCAAATCTGTCTGTGGTGACACCACAGCACCACCAAATGATACTCAAACGGAAGTAAGTTATCCATTTACTTTTACTTTTTCTGTTATTATATAAGTTGTTCATTTATATCTCTTTATTTATGTTGTATAGTATAAAATGGGAGGTCCAACTTCTCAACCAAGTTCTGTCTATGGTGACACCGCAGCTCCAACAAAAGATACTCAAACAGGAGTAAGTTATCCAATTACTTTTACTTTGTCTGTTATTATATAAGTTGTTCGTTATATCTCTTTATTTGTGTTGTATAGTCTAAAATAAAAGGTCCAACTTCTCGAGCAAGTTCAGTTTGTGGTGACATCACAGCTCCACCAAAAGATACTCAAACAGGAGTAAGTATTATATTCCTGTTAAGTTCAAGTTTAAGTTTTAGGCTAAGTTCTTGCTGAGTTCTTGAGTTTACTTTGCTAAGTTTAAGGTTAGTTCAACACGTTTAATTTGTTGAGTTCTTGAGCTTACTTTGTTGATTTCCTGAGTTTAGTTCAACATGTCTACTTTGCGGAGTTCTTGAGTTTACTTTTGCTAATTTTCTTTGTTGAATTCTTTACGTGTGCTGATTTTCTTTGCTGAGTTTAAGTTTGCTGATTTTCTTTTTTGAGTTCTTTGAGTTTAGTTCTTCAAGGTCAGTGAGGTTTCTTTAAGTTATATGCAGCATAGGTTTGTTTAAGTTTGTTGCAGCTTGAGGTCTTGTTAGTCACTGGGTTTGCAGGTTTGTTTAAGCTTGCTGCAGCCTGAGGTTTCTTTAAGTTTATTGCAACATAGATTTGTTTAAGTTGGCTGATTTTCTTTGCCGAGTTCTTTAAGTTTGTTGAGTTCTTTGAGTTTAGTTCTTTAAGGTCACTGAGTTTGCTGCAGCACTAAGGTTTCTTTAAGTTATGTGCAGCATAGGTTTGTTTAAGATGGCTGCAACTTGAGGTTTGTTTAAGTTTGCTGCAGTTTGAGGCCTTGTTGGTCACTAAGTTTCAGGTTTGTTTAAGTTTGCTGCACCCTGAGTTTTCGTTAAGTTTGATGCAGCAAGGTTTCTTTCATTTTGCTGAGTTCTTTGAGTTTAGTTCATTAAAGTCCCTTGTAGCAGCACTGAGGTTTCTTTAAGTTTGTTGCAGCATAGGTTTGTTTAAGTTTGTTATAGCTTGAAGTTTATTTAAGTTTGCTGCAGCTTAAGGTCTTATTGGTCACTGAGTTTGCTGCAACACTAGGGGTTTCTTTTTATATGTAGCATAGGTTTGTTTATGTTGGTTGCAGCTTGAGGTTTATTTAAGTTTGCTGCAGCTTGAGGTCTTGCTAGTCATTGAGTTTGCAGGTTTGTTTAAGTTTGCTGCAGCCTGAGGTTTGTTTAGTTCGCTGCAGCATAGGTTTGTTTAAGTTTGATGAGTTCTTTAATTTTGCTGAGTTATTTGAGTTTAGTTCATTAAGGTCACTTATTGCAGCACTGAAGTTTCTTTAAGTTTATTACAACACAAGTTTGTTTAAGTTTGCTGCAGCTTGAGGTCTTCTTGGTCACCGAGTTTGCAGGTTTATTTAAGTTTGTTGCACCTTGAGGTCTTACTGGTCACTGAGTTTGAAGGTTTGTTTACGCTTGCAGCAGCCTGAGGTTTCTTTAAGTTTGTTGCAACATACGATTGTTTAAGTTTGCTGATTCCTTTGAGTTTAGTTCTTTTCGGTCACCTGCTGCAGCACTGAAGTTCCTTTAAGTTTGCTGCAGCATCGGTTTCTTTGAGTTTGTTGCAGCTTGAAGTTTATTTAAGTTTGCTGCAGCTTGAGGTCTTGTTGGTCACTGACTTTGCTGCAGCACTGAGGTTTGCAGAGTTCTTATTGTTTGGGTGGCCTTGCTGCAACACTGCTTCTTTTTATGATTTGGTTTTTGTTTTCTTTTTCATCAGGTCTATGAAAACTACAATTCTGCTTGTAGTGACACCACATCTGTACCAAGAGCTCCTAAAAAAACGGTGCATGGTGGGTTAGAAAGAGGATTAGGGAGGAAAAAAGCTAGTGCAATAGGAACTACATTTGTTAGAGAGACAAATGATTCTCCTAATCGAAATTTTTAGACGACAATAATCACCACATTTACATATATCGGCTTCTTTGATATTCACTGAATTGTGCGACATATTCATGAACTACGACTTCAAAAGAAGAGTTCATATATAGTTGTTTGTTTGAAAATAAGAATTCAAAAGAAGAGTTCACTGAATTTGGTCCGTTACTGTTGTTGCTGGGTACTATTATAATTTCTCCCATCCAGTGCCACAAATTACTGATTTCTTCATCTCATTCTACCTCTGGCAACAAACACATGTGAATGGAAGGGAAAAGTTTGTCACCGTGGTGGTTAAGAATCAACAAATACAGTGAGGAACAAACCTACAAAAAAGAGACCAAAAGTTGGAATTAAGAATAGAGAGCCAGGAAAAATATAGTGAGGAACAAGCCTGGAGAAAAAAAGACCAAAAAAAAAGAAGAATCAAGAGTTGGAAGGGAGAAAATTGAGATTTAGCATTTATGAATGGAAAAGAAATTGGAGAATTGGAGAGTGTCGTTAATGGTAATGGTGGTGTCAATGGTAATGGTGTTGATGGAAATTGGAGAGCTCTCATGCTCCCCTTTTGCGTGACACCCACACACAATCCCAGGTAGGTAAAAATGTTTATGGGGTTCAAATCTTGGCTGGTTGAGATGTTTATTAGGAACTGGTCTTAGTTGAGGTGTCTAAGTGAAAACTACGGACAAGTTTAAGTGTTTGTCGATGACTTTAGCCTAAATTCTTTTGTCAAGAACGATTACACAAAATTAAGTAAAAAATATTAAAAACCATAACTTACACCAAAATGAGTCTTCAAGATGATACCCAAACCAGTCGTTTCTTCTTCAAGATCAATGTAAAATTGGTTAGGGAGAGAGAAATTGGTCACGGAGAGAGAAAATAGTCGTGAAGCGAGAAAGTTCGGAGAGAGAGAAATGTTTTGACTTAGGGATTTTTTGCCCTTTAAAAATCTAATGTGGAAGGTCAACCCATGTAGAGCTTACGTGGGTGATGTTGAATGGATGACTTGTCGAGGTCGTCTGCGTTTAAATGACATGCACGGATGACACAATGCCAGGTATGGAAAAAATATTTATGGGGTTCAAATCTTGGCTGATTTAGGTGTTTATTAGGAACTAGTCTTAGTTGAGATGTTTAAGTGAAAAATACAAACAAGTTTAAGTATGTCGATGACTTTTATCCTTATAATTATTATTGGAGCTTAACTTTAGTTTACAAATAATTACTCTCATTTTGTGTTAGTTTTACTACTCATTTTTGTTACTAATAGTTTTGAAGTCTATTGGTATTTATTAATAAGTACTCCCTCTATCCCATAATAATTGAATTTGTGAGATAATGCACACATATTAAGAAAAACATTCAAAGATAAAATTTACACCATACTTTTCAGTATTGCCCTTTGTAAAATCATAAATATATAGTGTAATTTATCTCCTAGAAAATATAAAACTTCAATAAATGAAAAGACAAATATGCAAAAAGTTTCAAACATTCTTTTTGAACTTTCAACAATTCAACTATTTTGTACATTGAAAAAAGTCTCAAAAATTCAATTAATTTGAGACGGAGAGAGTAATAAATATCTTAATCATGCTCCTTATCTATAGTTCGCCTGATTACGCTCAATTGCTTTGCTATGGGTATTTCCATTTGTATAATTTGTTGTCAATATACAAATTTGTTTGTATTATTCATTGCCAATACAAACATGGTAAATAGCTACATTGCTATGTGTATTTCCACTTGTATAAGTTGTTGTCAAAGTACAAATCTATTTGTATAATTCACTGTCAATATACAAGTCTGTTAGTATAATTCACGGCTAATATACAAATCCATTTGTATAATTCGCTACCAGTAAAAAAAATTTGGAAGTGGCCCCTAGAAACTCAGATGAACATTAGTGGCGAGTAGTAATTATCTAAAACTACAACTATGATGAACAATTAAGTAAAATATATGTTTGCTTAGTCGTTATTTTGTCAATAACTAATGACAAGCAAACAACATCCCTTCAATCACATATAAGAATTGCAATCTCTACACACCAGCATGGCAGTCAAGAGAATGTTTTCCAAAAAGTTTGTCCAACCAAACATGGAATATTAGAAAACATTATTCCTCCATGCCAAACACAAGCCACTGTGCAAAATGGATCTGAGGGCATTGTAAATTTACTTACTTGAAGAACTTCATGTAGGACCAAGTGAATCTACATATAGTTCCATCAACTCATGGAATTTACACCTAAAATAGATATGACCAATGGATTTAAGATTGAACAATGCAGTTGGAGTCTGAGGATTCGGAGAAAAAAGAGAACATGTCAGTGCCAGTTTAAGAAGAAGAATTTACCAACACGCCTAGATAGCTTCGCTTCTGGAGCTCAATGCATCATTTCAGTACCGAAATTAATTACATCGTTGTGACCTGCACTATGTATGGAGATTGGCGAGGATTATTATCAGTAACAGAAACCAGCAAGCAACATATGATCAAATGACATTTTTAGAACAGTGCATTAAACATAGGGCTCTTGCTATTTGTCATCATGATGTCATTCTTAAAGTTTATTTTCCATGTAAACTAAAATTGAATCGCATCCACTGCTTGAACGTGTTCTAAGCAATGATTTGTTTCTTCCTTTCATCTTTTTATATTATGGATATGTACTTAAAAGGGTCCAGTAAACTGAAATAGTGCCACTATCCCCAGACAGCCCTACAACCCACAAACGAAAAAGGTAGTGCAGTATACTGAATCAGACCTTGACAACTTATTGAATGTATATCTGGCCCTAGCATTTCCACTCCATCATCATTAAGCAATAAAATCCCAGAAGAAGTTATGTTGCAAGGGAATGCAAGAGGCGGAGATAGTGGAGATTTTGCTAATTTTATGAACCTTTGACCTGAAAGATAGAAGTGAGCATCAGCAACTCCATTCATGGATGTTTATCTATTCTACTCAAGAATCAGAAAGCTAAAGTCGGAAAGAAAAAAAACTGTAAGCTCTATGTAGACACTCTAAATGTATCATTCTCAGAAGTTATGGACCACCACAATGATTATAAGTTCAAGTAGTGAACCAAAGATTAAGGATCAAATTCTATCTTCAAGAATGGGCTAAAAGGAAAATATAAAAATTGAGAGTACAAATGAGCATGAGGTTACTTCAAACAAAGGCTTAGTAAACATACATTCCCTAGAAAGAAGGATTTTCTCTCTTGCCCAGATTCTAATTGATGAGCAAAGTTATCACAGCTCCAATAAATACTTGTATAAGATGACTTGACAAAAAAAATACAAAAAGAAATGGATTTATGGAAGTATTTGTCCTATATGTACAAATCCAAAATGGAGTGGATCTTCACTCAGAGTAGAGCATAAACCTAAAATGATAAAACAGACCTATTCAACGCAAGAGAGGACCTATTGCAAGAAAAACAATATCTTAACTTCCAAATCTTTCATTTTCTCCTCCTGAAGTTCCATGGTAGGAAATAATTATAAATTTCACACCTTATGTACAGTTTAACTGATAAAGAAGATTCTTCGAGTCACATATCCATGGGTTGTTATCTGTATTACAAATAAATTCAGGTGTGTCGTCTAGCTTAGCCTAATTCTCAGGTGTTGCTTTTGGCCTAAGCTCAGAGTAACAATGTCCTAGAGAATACAATGATATAAAGTTTATTGAAAAGACTGATTCGGACCAACCTCCAACTGTAAACCAATCAACTTCTCTCCCTTACATCATCCTTCTGCAGTACTTCTCCAGATACCAAAAATCTAGAAGAGCATGTATTGGTTGAAGACCAACAAACAAAAATGTAATAACAGTATTTTCTTACTCTAGCTACTTTTATGGATTACGACATAAGCAGCTTGCTGACACTTCAGAACCAAAGGTGAGCACAAATGTGAGTTTCAAGTTACAACACCACAAAAACATGAAAAAAACCTAAACAAAATATGGAGAAAAGAAGAAAATCTGACCTGATCTTGATTCAAATATAAGGCGAATACTAACAGCATGAGCCCAGTGGATCCCTAGAGCAGCAACAAGATGAGAATCATGATTTGTGGAAGCTTCTGGACTTTCACCTCTGCTTTGCTCTGAAGAGGAAGTTCTACATCATCCTTTGTGCAACAGTACCTCATATTTCAACAAGTAATAGTATCCCATGTCCCACACACTGTTAACTAGAGAGAAGGAATAGAATGTAATTGTAAAGCTTTCTTATTCTGAAAACTTAGTCTATTTACACAATCTACAGCCCTCCTGCATGCCTAGGGCTGGATATTTCGAGCATAGAAAACATAATATGGATGCCCAACATTGGGTCAATCAAGAATAAGAATAGAAATGAGTCTGTATCTGATACCATGTAACGAAAATACTCAAACAGCATAAGCTAACTCATAAGGTGATGTTACCCAAGATTATTTAAGGAGACAATTCATTTTCTAGAAAATAAGGTGAGACACTCTAACAGTGTTCAAAGTTTTATGGGCCATATGAAGAAATACAAAAGGTAGAACCTGTTACTTATAGAGTATAATTTTCCAAATATTCTCAGTTACCATGTATTACATATTTCGTTGTTGAAAAGAAAGACTGGGCAGAGAAAATAGACAGATTTTGACTCAACCTATTGCAATACTAAAAAGGAACATGGTGAAATAAAATAATGGAGGGTTGACGAAGATACTTGTACAGTAGGAATATTTAGCTCCAGCGGAAGCAATGTGAAAGATTGGAAAGTAGCTAAATCGTAGTTTCGAGAGTCTATCCTGCAACAGCATGCTCGAGGTCAAGCATTATTCCAAAGGCGGAAGGAATGTAGTAAGCTGGGAGTATACTTTCTGAAGGAAAATTAAATTCCAATTGGGAAGTTATGAGATGACACCGTTTAGCTAAGAGTATGGTAACTTTATTTTAGACGTGCAGATAATAGTAGGGGCGACTTAGTGAGCTAGTGGAAGATCAATGTCTGGGATAAATCAAATTGAGGGCTCAGATTGTTCAGCTTATTCTATATAATGTGGACAAATAAGAGAAAATCCGTTATGGAATTTGGCAATCCTGAAACCCATTATCTCCTATCTTAGTTCGCCACTCCTCTTCTCTCTCTGATTCTCTTTACTTCTTTTACTGGGTTCTATGTGGTTGTTATTGGTGGAAGCTCATGTATGGATTATCAATATCAAGTTTTTGTGGACTCCAATTTTTCCGAGAAATTCTGAGCTTAAGACTATTGCAATCTAGTTTCATTCTGGAAATTAATCAATCTAAAAAACAATTGCCCATTAATTTCAGGGTCGAACCCACAAGCAAACATGCCTCAGTGAAATGGAACCAAGCATATTATGATAGCAATGATCCTTTCCATTGTTCAAAATATATTTCTTTATATTAGAAAAAAAGTTTTCAGCATTATCAGTATTAACAAGAACTGATACAACCACAGCACCTTGGAAAGAATAGTGGGAAGTTACGTCACGAATTTGAGATCTCACTTGATTGGTCACTACTACAGGAATTCGTGAAAATTCTGCAACTGATCTGAAAATGACAAAGACACAGCATCAGATTAGGTAGAACACTGATCACTAGCTTGGGACAGGGGAAGAAGAAAGAGATACTTCCTAGGTACTCATTCGAAAAGACAATATTCTCACTTAATAAATGATATATGCCAACCCAATGAGTGCTGTCTCTGAGGTCCTTGTACACCTTCACTGAAAAGAGTGAAACGTTCACGAGTATTACTATGGTGAAAAAGAAAAAAATGCGGAGAATAATATAACAATATTGAACTTTCAGAGAATTATTAACCAACATTGCACATAACATGAAATCACACCAACTGCAAAGAATGGATTCTGAGGATTACGTGCCAAAGATCTGTTTTCGCATGATCAAAGAAATTATAAAATATCCCCCATCAGAAAAGCAGGCTACCATGAATCCCAAACACAGTAATGTGTTGAGACCCAAAATTTCACATTAAGAATAATTATGTAAATTTGCATAGAATCCGATACCTCATAACACATTATTCTTGTATATAACTTGAGAGCACAAATCCAGAAGTACTCAAACAGCTAAAAATCAGCATGGATAAGCACAAAGGTTATCTGGACTATCAAGATATTCACAATTTTTTCAAGTGGAAACTAGGCGAAAAGTTTATAACTCCAGCAGAACTCCTAAAGGAAATACATGTTGAGAAATTACACAGGAAAAGTGAAAAAGGAATTACCCTGAAAGAAGAGCAGCCATGCTGTCAATGATCAACAATTTCACACCATGTTGAAACAGTGAAACTTTGATTTTCTGCAAGCTGACAGAAACACAAGACAATAATTCATAAAAAAAACTAAAACTTCCAATACTTCCACAACTTGGACAAATGTCAAAATGAAAGCTAGAATCTGATTGGAAGGAAATAAGAGACTGTAACTGATAGCAGCAGTCAACGCGGGTCACAATTAAGGATGTGATGTTCAGCTGGGCTTTCAGAATAAAGAAAAAAAAGCATAGAGGATGTAATGTGGATACTTTGGCTCTTGTTTGGGTACATGGACGGAAAGGAAAAGGAAAGCTTTTGAAGGAGAAGGAATTGATTTTGTACAGGTGAAGGCTTTTCTTATGTTTCTAGTTAACTTTTGGTGTGCCCATGCTCCTGTCAATATAGTTGACTTTGTGTCATTATAAGGAACCATACTTTTGCGAGATTTTCTACAGTTTCTATACTTAGATTTTCTAGATGCATAAATGAATAATTACTTTATCAAAGAAGAAGCTGCTTTGAACAACATTGAGATCAAACAGAGGAAAAAGAAATTATAATACAGGAACTAAATGAAATATGTGCACTATAAACTTAATATACATTGGCTGTCGGATGTTTGGTTGGTTTTGTAAAAATGGAGATATACAGGCTTTAACACTATTATATCTGACTTCCTTTGGATTCATTTTTTGATTCCAACCTTCTTTTAAAACTTTCTTTAACATTTTGTTTGATTTCCCTCACATCATAAGCAAGAGATCTTACATTATTTGACAGCTTTATACAGTCGGTGAACTACCTATTTATTGACAATACTCTCTCCCTGCACTATTGGATAATATTGAGTTTGTGAAACTGTTATACGGGATGCCATACAGAGTACTGAAAAGTCAATTATCCTATCTGACATGTAATATGGCCTAAGAAGAAAATAAAATGTAAAAAGAGCGAAATGGGCTCTCACACTTCTATCTTTGATCAAACATATTCATCCTTCTATTTCAGAAAAAACACGTCTTATTTTATTTTTTATTATCCTCCAATTTCAGATTAAAAAAATCTCTGTATTGCAAAACTAATATCAACTCATATCATCCATTAATTTTTTTTTTCATTTTAAGAGTTGTGCATTACCCTACTTGTGGGATTACACTAGCCACTGGGTATGTTTTAAGAGTTATGCATTCGCTGTCTTAATAAAACTATGTATATACGTTCTCCAGTGATGGCATCCAGCAGCAGCTTCTTTCTTTTCTATGTTTTGTGGATATCAAGTTACATCTAGAAGATAAATTTATGAGAATACGGATTTTCAGTTTTACCAGTAAGGTATACATTGTTCATGAACATCATTCACCAACAAATTATATTCCAATAGAGATGCTTTCTTCTCAACCATCTAATCAATTGTATTAAACTAAATAACTCCTTTGGACCTTTCATACTAGTGTTCAATTGAAGAGATTTAAGTGCTATAGCCAATCTTCGAAGAACAAGAAAACAAACAAAAATATCTTTCAATCCCATTAATTAAAACCATAATCCTTACAACGTTATAATCCAGAATCTAAATATTCACAAATTCGGTATTGCATCAAGACTCAGTAAAGCTGCAACAGACCTATCAGTAAATTCAGAAAGTGATGTTGGCTTTAGAACCAGGATTCTTCCAGCCATCTGCAACATCACGGGAACATCCTTACTAAACTGTTCAATCCGATGCATTAAACAGAAAACACTAAAGTGTTCATGCACTAGCATCAAGATATGTCTAAGGATTTTACCATACTACATGCTCTGACATAGTTGACTTGTAAAACTAAGAAAATGTACAGCTCTTTAAGTTTTCCCCCCTTTATTCATCATTTTATTTTAGAGACACCGTGAGTTAAGACATCCAGATATAATTGAACATGGAAGAAAACTGTTAATAGAGATCTTCAAGCCACCAGGAAAAAAGTCAACTTAGAAATGGGCATAATTATAGGTGAACCAATTATAGAAGATAAAGGAGATCTAGAAAGTGCATCCCACCATGACCATTTCATAGCTCACTTTCAAAATGAAGTACGTCAAAGTGGAGATTAAATTACTTGCGGAAGGGAATCCATTTGCAAGTAATTAATCATAGACTTACTAACAATATAAAACAGCTTTGGCAAGATTCATAGACTTTAGTGAAACAATAACAACAAAATATGTCTCATGCCCCAAACAAAAGTTGAGGTTTATGAATCCTTATAATATAAACTTCACGGAAAATTGATTTGAAAACTTCACTATCTCGTTCAATGTTTTAGTTCCAGAGCACTTAGTGCCCATTTGAATATGCTTATAAAAAGTAACTTACTAGTCAAAAGCTAAAAGCCATAAATAGGGGATACTCTCTTTGGCTTTTAGCTTTTGACTTACTTTTGAACTTTGTTGGCCTAAAAGTAGGTGCGTAAAGCACTTCATAACTTTTCCAAACACCTCCAAAACTACAAAAGTGCTTAAAAGCCAAACGAACCAAAAAGTAAGTTAATCCAAACACCCCCTTAGTCACGGTGCAGCAAGTTGTCCCTCTGCATTTAAGAAAATATGAGAGCGCGCTGGACAATACGTTGCATACCTCCTGTGCCATACCTTCGGTCTGAAATACTTCTGGGAAGCTATTGAATCCTATTTCTATCATCCTGAGAAGACACTTCAGAAATAAAAAGGACACTATTTCCACTAAACATAGCAAACCTTAGTAACAAAAGCCTGAAAGTTACCTCCGTGAACTAAATTTGGATTCTGTATCTATATAAATTACAGAACCATCTAAGCCGCCATAACACGAAGGAAGAGAAGCTAATAATGAAAGCTTCAAGCAGAACTGCAATTTAAGACAGAATAAGCTCAATGAAAAATATAACAAAGGAAAAACAAGCAGTTTAAAAGCAAGGAAACACACAGCAGTACTATGGGAAGATGTACTAGTTGCTGAAAAAATATGAAAATGTCTCAACACATACACTTGCAACCAAAACAAATAGAACTGAAGAAACTCCAAGCAACACAAAGTTCCAACCAGCCACCAAATACGAAAAGAAGTCCAGAAAACAAGTTTTTTTTTTGAGTTAGAAGCAGATAATCATGCCTGAGTTTTACCAATGCCTGCTGGACCCACTAATTCTGTCACAACACCAAAAGGAATTCCACCACAGAGAGCATTGTCTAGTCCTTTCAGAGATGTTGGAAGATGGCCAGCCATGTTCTCATTTTGACCACGATGTTCCAACAATGACAGTGCCTGAAGTCACAGAAGAGCAGGGTGGGGGAGTGAATTTGCATCTCTTCTTGAAGAAATCAACTACACATTCTGCCTTTATAAACCTACAGTTTGGTATGGAGGGCATGTAATTTCACTGATGTGTGCCACTGCTGATGTTACTACAGCTAAATCCACATCGAGCAATTCCATCAACTCAAATTCTGTCAATGAAAGTACGTCCTAAGACAATAAAACAGACAAAAATTAAGGAGACACATTGCTGTATCAGCAAGTAAATAAGGTTCAAAACAGGAACAATAAATTGATTCCCTCACTTCTCTGTTCCAGGTGGGATCTATGCCGCACTTAAAGTAGGTACTACATTATAAGGGAAAGGCAGACACATATGCATAATTGAAAGATGGAAATAACAATCAGTAATCCATCTGAAGATTTATTTCTTGCATTCATTGATATACAGAAACAAGAACTTACGGGATAACAAAGAAAGAAAAGGAGCTCTGTAAATAAACTTTTCCCTCGTTTGATATCATCCCACGCACTCAGCATACAGTTTCACACGTGCTTTGGATAACTTCTCAGTGCTTGTCAGCACATCGGACGTATTCATAAAGATTTCATTTGGTTTAGTGTAAAAAAAATAGGAAAGCTTTTTCTTGTTTTATAGCTATTAATTCCCTTGAGACTTAAGAGAGCATAAACTGTTTTCCACTTGACATCTTTAACACCTCAGCTAACAAATCAACAAACATCATCAGTAGTTTTTCATTTCAATTACCTCTACCAATAGTGAATACCATTTCCTACAACTTCATCTAATACAGTATTCCCACTTCCGATGTTTCACTACTTATTTCCATAACAACCCCCACATTCCCCCTCAACTTAACAATCTTATGAATTCCACTAAACACCAAAATGTCGAATTTCCATCTTTTTTTCATAGTGATTTCAACTGAAACATAACTTGTAGTTGTTGTGTTTTTTGTTTTTTTGTTTTTTGTTTTTTTGTTTTTTTGTTTTGATAAATGTGGTGTCCAGACCAGCTTGTTGAGATATCCAACTTAGGATAAGAAGTCTCACGTAGGTAAAATAAAGAAAAGACATTGGGCATATCAGTATGCAGGTTTTACAAACTAGAGAGCATTGGGGTTATGAGTATGAAGGCCTCACAAACTAGTCATGCATTTTAAATCCGTGTAGGTCCAGCCCGAGAGGAACAATATCACAAATGGTATCAGAACCACTACTATGTAGGTCTTGTCAATGTACCAGAGTTCAACTCAGTTTAGGCAAATCCTGGTATGGTAAGGCAGGGGAAACCTCAAAATTCTAGTTTCAAAAGACAAAACAACTCATTGGGTGTTGTAGTTGCACCTCAACAGGTGCTAATAGACATTCTACACGTAGAAATATCAATCTTTAAACACAGCTGCCCTTCAGAGTAGAATCAAAATTAGGGCTGGAACTGTACATTTCCTACATAAATTTGAAGAACCCAAGTAGTAAAACAGACTCATATAATGGAAACGCTAAAGATTGAAGAATTTCAGAAGGTAACAATAATTTCTACATTTGAAATTTGTGTAAAACATTGGCATTAGGTGAAAGAAAGATTAAAAGAGACCTTCGCAGTAATAAGGTTACGAGCAGCAAAAATGTTAGCTATGGAGTTGGGAAGACCCATTTCGCTGAGGAGCTTGTTCGCCATCTACCATCAATGTCTCTCTTCTCTCCAAGGTTATTGCAATTGGTATGACCTTAGGGTTTATTCCATTTTATTTCTCCGTTACTTGTCTTAATTCTTTTTTTAAAATACATAATCAAAGGCTTAAATATGCCCCCTTTCATCCGTTTGAAGTTCAGTCCGCTCGTATCTTTATCGTCTAACTATTGGCTCATCTATGTTCCTTTGTTATTTTATTGGAATTATAATTTTCCCTCTAAATTAAAATTCAACTGCCACATTAGCTAAAATTTTATATATGAAATTTACATATTTATTTTACATTAAATAAACACAATCAAAATATAACTCGAAACCTGATATTACCTACCTAAGACCTATCCCTTTTAACTCATTCTCAAAGCCCTAATCAGACCTCAAAAACTTGATCCTGATTATTGGCCTTCCTCTAGCCTCAAGGATCATCCATGAATTTATCTGGAGGAGTTCTAGACTTTTACGGCAACGTCGATGGGAGATCCAACTTGATTCTGATGAGCAACCCCCGGTCACAAATTCAATTTTCCTACCATTCGTTGATTCTCCCTGATGGCGCTTCTCAGAATCTTCATCGAAAATCTTCTTTCATCGGCAAAAGATCACTTGCTGAGTTTCAATAGCAGCAACAATTTCAGCAGAATTTGGGATTTTATCTTCATAACATAAAGCCTAGAAGTTACCAGCAAGCATCTCCAATTTCTCCTCTTTCACCTTTAGATTTCTCTGTTTCATCTGAATTTTCACCAATTTCGACAAATTTCGTGATGACTACACATTTGATTCTTCAAATGCTCTAATTACAGCTCATCATTTCCATGATCAACAAGAAGGGGCAAATGATACACAATCTCTGCCCAAAATCTCTATGAGATATCCTGATGTTTCAAACTAGGATTCATGACAACTAAGTTAGCTAGTATTGAAGTTGTAGCTGATCATCCTTTATCCAAAATCCATGATCGGATCGATAAATTTGGAAGAAGGAATGATCGAACCAACAAAATTGGAATCAAATCAGGGATTTAAAAATAGTTTAAAAGGGATAGATTTTGGGTAGGGTATTATTCACGAATCGGGTTATATTTGGATGTGTGTATTTTGTATAGTGTATGTAAATTCCATGTGGAATTTTAAAATTGATGTGGCAATTGGTTTTAATTTTAAGAGAAGGACATAGTTCTAACTAAGCAAATAACGAATAAAGGAGAATAAATAAGCCAATAGTTAGACGGCAAGGACACGAGCGGACTAAACTTCAAACAGAGGGTATATGTAAACATTTTCACAAAGTTAAGGGGCATACATGACCCTTTTTCCATACAAGAAAATGATAAAACAGTCCTTAATGTATAGACTTTGATTCCATTTATGTATCATAAAATATGACTATTTTGATCTTCAATAAACATAGTCCTCAATGTATCATAAAATATGGCTATTTTGATCTTCAACTTATCATTAATAGTATCCATTTCTTTTTGCCATCAAATAAACACACCGACCACATCAAGTACAGGCCCTGAAATGAAGGACGAGAACAAGCGAAATCAACGTGTTCTAATTTCTAGCCTTGTTCCCATAATATATTATTATATGTGTGAGTTATTCAATTTGATATGCTTTGTTTATGATTAGCTTACCTTTCGATTGAAACAGAGACCCTCAATTGCAAAAGATATATTTTATAGTTGTAAAGAACACATAACATAGGAGTTAATTTGACGGCAAAAAAATTAGAAATTGCTAATGATAAGCGGAACACTAAAATAATCACATTTTTAAATATATTAATGATTATTTCCATTGAGTTAATACATTAAGGACCAAATGAATTAAAGCTCACACATTAAAAACTATTTTAATCATTTTCTCTAATCAATATCGTAAAAGTTTAAAATTATTGGTATACTTTATTTAAACACTCAAACTAAGTATAATTTTAATTGAATATCTCAATTCCTAACATAATATTTCAATGAGACACTTTAATTTAAGTTTTGAAAAGAAAAAAAATATTTTCATTCAGCAATCAGTAAATTAAATTAATCACGTAAAATACATTATCTCTTTTAGTTATACTTATTAACTTTAATTAATTTATTTATTTGAGATTTTAGGCTTATTAAGGTGAATGCCTTAATTAAAGAAAATATCATATTCATATGGTTAATATAACAACTTAAATAGATGATTGAAAATACACACATTAAAAAAAAATCAAACTTACAGTATCTAACTTTAGCAATTCATTAGGAATGGAGGTGATTAACTGAAACATAATTTAGTTTAAGTCTCTAAGTAAAGTGTCCTAACAAGTTTAAAGGATTGATTTATTAAATCTTCCTCCTTTTTTTCCCTTCTATTTGCAACATCGAAATTGAAATCTAATTTTATGTTTATACTTTCTCCTTCTAATATTAGTCGACCTAGTTTTTACATGAGTCCTAAAAAATGATAAATATAAAAAGAGCAAATTATTACACTCTCTTGATGGTATGTTTTTTGAACTCTCTCAAAATTATCTTCTTCTTTTTCTGAGTTTCATTATTAAATTATTGAGAGTTTAAGTTTCATACATAAACTATCACTCATTAGTTTGAGAAACACACATTTTTCTTTTATTACACTCTCTTGATGGTATGTGTTTTGAACTCTCTCATTTATCTTAAAAATTACTGCATGACACTCCTCATGAACAAAATATTCAATTGTGATCAAAATTAAATAAATTGTTAGTATGGATTAAAAATCAAATATTAAAGTATCACTATGAAAAAAAATTCAAAATATTTTTTTTACCACTCCACCACCTCCTCTCACTGCAATCCCGCACCTACCCCACCAAGTTTTTTTTAAAAAACTAAATTTCTTTTATAAAAGTTTTATTAAAAAAAATTCTTACTTCAACTCTCTCTAAAATATTCTTAGATACAACAACAACAA
>JAOTQR010000007.1:23444570-23454785 GCA_025774065.1 Solanum ossicruentum
ATACAATGCACAATTCACAACAACATAGTTCGGTACAACATCAACACTAACTCAATACCTCAAAATCATTCTCAACACCTCATACAAGAAGTACAAGATTCTATATACTTAACAAAGTTTAAGAAATTCACTTACCTTATATAAAGTCTCGAATCACGTCAATTCCGAAACTTTTCCCTTTCTATGACACTCCAATTCACTAAGATCTATTCAAATATAGCATCATAATTATATAATTAATCTAACGACCCTAAAATCAATTAATTCGAGTGAAAAGGGTAAAACGGTCCAAAAATTCATCGCCAGAAAAATACCATCAAAATTTGGAAATTTTCCATGAAAATGTCCCCCAAGTGATAAGGAATTCAACGACGAAAACCAATTCAAAAGTGAATCTAATATGAGGAAGAAATCGCATGTTAAAGTTTTCGAAATATATTAAAAATGTAGCTACAAGATCACAAATTTGACCTCAAACGATGCACCAAAATCAATTTCTGAACTCCCACGGTGTTCTCTCGGAAAAACATATAATTTAGACTTTTGAATGACTCAAATCCGATCAAAATTGAGAGAGAAATTATTGGTTGAAGTTTGGGGAAATTTGCAATGTTCTTCAAAAATTCTGCAACTTTAAGGGTTTGGAAATCGGGCCTGCCACATGGTAGGACCTTATTAGGCCACATCAACCCCCACTTCAGCATTTTCAGCAATTTGTGAAGCTTAAATTCAATGCTCCGGCTTTATTTGGAGTCGGAAAAATACACTTCATATATGAAATCTGATTGGAAAGGACATTCCAGACTCCTTGGTGTGGTCAAAATTCTCATGGGAGATCATTTTATTCTAATGTGGGTCCCATTTCTCAATATCAAAAACTACTGAAGAGACCAAAACACCCTTAAAAAGTGTCGGGATCTGAGAGAAAGGTCTTTCTTTACCAAACTAGACGTTCTAGATCCAATGGGTCAGAATTTGCAATTGAGGCCTCCTTGACCCAAAATTTGAGAAAGCTCAATTGAACTAGTTTCGAACTCAAAAACTCAAAATACTCTCAGAAGCTCTAAAAATTACAGCGGAACCATTTCTAGTGTTAGTTCGACCATCTGGAACTATTGAAACTTTTAAAACTCCAATTCGAGCTTTCGAGCCCCGATTGTTGACTGAAGTCAAACTTTGGCTCCAGTAACAACTAAAAATGCAACTTCTAAGATAAAATCTTCATTTTAACTTCAAATTAAGTTCTACAAGTTCCCCTATACCAAATTCGACATTCCGCAACTGATGGAGTTGACAAAATCATGATCCGACAATTGAAACTCAAAACGGCCCGAAAACTCAAATTTTCCAACTTAAGCCTTTAAAAACATTTTCATTTGCAAAACTCAAGTTTATCACCACCCTTTCGAAATCTGACTTTTAGCATTAGCCAATAATAAGTCAAGACAACTTTTAAGAAGGGCAAAAATAGTAATTTGGCTAAAAATACCAAAAATGACTTTCAGGGTCATTGCAAAATCATATTGCAACACACTATTGGACTGAGTGCTATGTTCTGACATAACTTGTGTGGATGTGGCTTCCTTGAGAGGGTCGTTGAAATTGTTATGATGAGAATGATAACCATGAAATGATATGTAAACATAAACCATAACTTGTTATTCGATCATATGCGTTGTTTACTATGTTAAAGTCACTTGCTTATATTTTGCTTATTGGAGTAGCAACATGATCCTATCAGTACACTATTATTATGTGTACTAAGATTGCACTTGCTCTTTCCTTGTTGCGCGCAAGGCATCCTTAAGCGCTATTATGATACCTCAGCTAAGATATTAGTGATCATTTAAATTCAAGGATGAGTCAACTCGTTCAGGCCTTTTATGGGATTCGTCAATTTTCTCAGTCTAGTTGTTCTTGGACTTACACACTTTAGATATTTATTTCCTCTAATTTTTCTTGGGATGTATCCTCTTATGTTAGACTCTTAGTTAAAATTTTGGTACAATGACCTTGGGTTCCTAGGAAGTGTTTTACATTATTAAATTTTTCTGTTTGAGTTTATGTCTCAATTTATTTTTTTATTATTTAAATTTATTTTCGTAACTTTAAATGCTTGATTCATTCTATATTAATTTGGTTGGATTATTAAATTTTTCTGTTTGAGTTTATGTCTCAATTTTTATTATTTAAATTTATTTTCGTAACTTTAAATGCTTGATTCATTCTATATTAATTTGGTTGGATTAGTATTACTTTTTCTATAGAAGGATTTTTTGTAGCTTAGTGTTTATGCCTTTTCACATATGGATCCCACTTAGAATGCCACATTTATAGCTTACCATTTCTTACATGAGGTTCCCACCTAGACTTTAGTAGTGGCAAACTGGCAATGTATTTCAGGGGAAAAAATGGTTCCTTTGTCTCATTGTTTTTGGAAAAAGAAAAAGGGACCCCCCCCCCCCCCCACCCTATATTTTAATTTAATTAGTGTACTACATTTTTTTCTTAGGAATTTATTGAACTCACTTTAGATACAGAATTAGTTTTAAATTGATAATTTTTAGTTATAGTTTTATTATTTTTTAATATCACTAATATTAACTTCTTAGAATAAAAAAAATCATCTATGAAGAAAAATACTTTGATTATTGATATCTCAATGAGGCCTTCTGAGTTTTCACATTAGATTTTAGAGATAAAAAGAGTGAGATAATCTATGATCACAAAATATATATAATTTATTTTAGAGAAAAATAAAAATTATTTAATTAATTATTTTAAATTGATCAATATTAATAATATCTATCGAATATTTATAAGATGATTTCTTGGTGAATACATGATCTTGTTGAACCTTTGAGACTCACAATTATTGCGTCTACACAGGTCCAGTAGATGGCGCTATAACTGCTACTTAGTAACTCTGACAAATGCTTGATTCTTTTTCTTTTGATGATAAGGGGAATTCGTAGTTGCTATCCTTTAGGTACGCACAGAGTAAACCCCGCTGCTATGTAATTACTTGCAAACCACATAAATGAGGTAACACACACTAAGTAAGTTCGGTCCGGTGAGCTCGACCCAGAAGGCGTTCTCTAGTAAGGGGTTTCGAACTTGAGACTTCTAACATGGAAGTCCCAAGCCCAAACCACCGGACCATCCTGAAGGGTCAACACTTGATTCTAATAAGTGGTATCAGAGTCAAGGTCACTTGAATAGGATGTCTAACATGTGCATGAAATGAATTAATTTTCATATGAAATGATGTATGTGGACAAGAAGGGCCATGTGTGTGCAAATGATGTATTTGGTCAAGTGAGAATTGATTCTCAAATCTTTAGACTTCTTTTTTCCCAGAAATCAACATGGTCTGGTCTTATACCTCTTTAATTAATTTAGGTTGGATTTGACTGACCAAAAAGAGTACTCTTAGAATGTGCATGCACTAGTTAATTGACTATTTTTCTTGCTCTCCTTTCACATTAAATTTTGAAAGGTATATCATCCTGATCCTTTGACAATGCATGGGGCATCGCTTTTGTTATTATCAAGCAATGAAGACCATAGCTTTTGTTTCTATCACCTATCAACAGTAAAATCTGTGTTACGATTATCCTAAAAAGGAACTAAGATATTTTTGTTCCCGCACCGATCCGGGTGAGAAATTCTCTATTTTCTTTGTTTGGACGACTTGTCGCGTTTTCCACAGGAACGGAGTTGATGCTCCTACATCCACAGCCGAGGATCACTCAGCAATGAATACTAACCGAATCTTTGAAGTGGACAAGGAATGAAAATATCCCTGCCTCATCCTCCAGCTGTTGGCTCCATGCAGATTGCTTCTAGCAATGGCTTTGACCATAACATAGAGTTCATGTCTCCTTCATTTCATTTGACTTGACTTTTTGCTTTCTGAAATAACTCTCTCACAGACGATTTGATCGACCCAAAAAATGTATTTATTAAAATCTCTTGGCTAGTTGATCCAAGCAAGTACTCCATTAGATCCATTGAAGATTTAAATATTTTTGTTGATATTATCATATCATTTTGAAGGTATCTCTAGTGATTATCCTCCATAAAAATGGATTTGTAATGATGAAATTTAATAAGGTAAAAGACCAACTCTAATAAGTGTGATGTGACCTGGTAGTAAAAGTTACTATTGGAGGTAAGACTTATAGTATAAATTCCCTTACATTATATATCTATGTATATATTATTTTTTACTTTATATATATGAGTCAAATTAATAGTACATAATGTAAAGGAAGGTTAGAATAGCAAAGATTGATGGGAACATAATACTTGTAACCCAAAACAAAAAATTATTTACAAGTGGTTATTTTCTTAATTTCATATCCAATGTTTTTAATTATTTTCATGTGTTTGATATTATATATATATATATATATGTGTGTGTGTGTGTGTTGGTACAAAAGAGGAAAAAAATTACTTGATACTATTAAACTCTATAGATACTTGACTTTAATAAATAAGATTTTAATTTTAATAATTTTCTCTTAATTATTTCTTATTTGTTTTTTAAAAAATTTCAATCCAATATGGTATCTATAGGATATTAATATACTAATGGAGTATCATATAAGATTAAGTTTAATCCTATATGATACATCATTATTGTATCATATATTAATGAAGTCCAAATTGTTTCTTATTCATTTCTTCAAAAAAGGAGCACAATATTATATGATATCGATAAAGTATCAATAAAAGGAATATCATAGCAGATTAAGTTCGATTCTATATAATACCACTATGATATCATAAACTTGCAGAGTATCACAGAATAATAATGCTAATGTTATGTGTGAAATAAGAAACAAAAAATAAGGTAAATGAATAAATAATTTGAGCTAAATCTACAACAACAACATTACCCCAATGCCTCAAAGACTCCCGCCCATTGCGGGGTAAGGGGGGTCGAATGTACGCAACTTAATCCCTATGTTTAAAAACATAGCACGACTGTTTTCGAATAATTTGAGTTAAATCTATTTTTGATAAATAATTTTACAACTAAGTTTATTTTATTTAGTTTTCCCTAAAACCTATCAACAAAATTGGAACTTCACAACTAAATAAAGCCAGTACATGATAACTACATTATTACCTCTTCCGATTAATCAAGATGGGTGAATTTGCTAATTCTTAAAAATGAGAGCGTATAACCATATTTAGAAAAAGTAATATAAATTCTCAATATTTTTTACAAAAAATATAATGTATTCTCAAAAAGGGTGACCCCACTATATTAACCGACCAATTAATTGAACCAAAGTCAACGAGTATTTGCCAAGAAATTACTTCCAACAAGTTTAGTGACTTGTAGGAATTTCAATATATTAAATTAATTTGTTTAGAAGGACCTCAAGTTTTAAAACATTTTCAAATCACTCCTCTTATGAGAGCTATATAATCCATCAAACTCTCCACTAGCCTATTATCTTCTCTTCCTTTAACACCAACTCACTTTAGTCCCAATTTCCACAATATTTTCTCTTTCTTTGTTGTTTTTGAGAATCTCTAAGTTTACTGTCCGATAAGTTATACTGATAATATAAAAATTATTATACTATCGATATATAAAGTTTAAATCTTTTTTTTCTTGTTATATACATTCTTGACGAGTATATAATCAATTAATGGCTATTATTCCTCCAAATAACCAAAAGCATAAGAGGACCATGCTTCCACCAAGAAGGGGCCAAATTAAAGCTCAAATTTTTGAGAATTTAACAAAAGTTATGTTTTTTATTGGTTCAAAAGCTTGGGAAATGTTGGAATTTTGCTTCTACAAGTGTTTTTTGATGGTTACTCTGGACATTCATGAAATTGAATGAATTCCTTAAATTTCTTGTTGATACTTTCTTCCAATTCAATAAATATTGATTGATCAACAACAACAATAACAACAACATACTCAGTAAAATTCTACAAGTGAGATCTGGAGAGGATAGATTGTACACAGACGTTGCCGCTAACTCATAGAAGTATTGAGGTTATTTCCGAAAACAATAAATATTGATTGATCAACTAATAATTATTTTGTCTTGGTCCCATGATGATACTACAGAAAAGAATGGTCCCATGGCTTTGGATTATTTTCTACTTTAATTTGTGTAATTCCTAAATGATTGTACGATGGTACGGCTAAAAGACTAATGTTTATTTTAATCTTCATCATTAACTATGAGTATTAGTACATTTTCTTTCTATGGAAGTATTAATAATTAGTAAGTGGTTGATTTAACCGTCCCTCCATGTCAACAAATTTGGAATCAATTAATATTCTCATGTAATGATTCATTCCATCATTTTAATTAGAGTGGTTAAAATGGACTTAGCCCATGAGATTAGTCCATTCATACTCGTTATTAGATAGGATTGAGATTTGATTTTTCAAACTCATTTACTACTAGGATTTATAAGTTCGATCTAACTTAGCCTTTGAGGCTTGATCGAGGCGGCTGGAGTCGATCCATGGATCAATTATATTATTTAATTTGAATTAAAATATTAAAGTTGTAAGGCGTAATTGTCCTTTAGTTTACAAGTTTATTTTCTCTCTCTCTCTCTCTCTCTATATATATATATATATATATTTGTATTTATACTATATAAAAATATGAATCCTTGGACGATCAAGGATATCAAAGTAATTTCACAATTAGATATTTGTTCAATTTTTATTTTAACACTTTATAGGAGAAACATATAGATAATTCTGCATATTTCTTGTTCCATGGCAGCCTTCATAATATCTCCATCTAGCCTCATTCCTTCAATGTTAAATATGAATTTCTAAACTTATCTCCATTCTGTCAATTGTTCTTTGATCTCTCTGTCATTTATTTTGCTATTTCAGGTCAATGTTCTCCAATTTTTCCTAATTTAGTTTCAGTTCTCTTCAAAAATTTTAATTTCATGTTGTTATTATTATTATTCTATCTCGATTTCGGGCTTTATTTTTCTTCTCACTTGTCACTATTCTCAATTTTCTTCATTTGCTTTTCATGTCGTAGTAGTTTTTGATTTTGGTCAACATCGAAATTTGAGATCGAATAAATAGGGGTAACATTAGAAGCTCTTAAAAGAAAAAAATTATGACTTTTTGCTATGGGTTTGATAAAGCATTTTTTGAATTTCAGTTTTAAATATATTTTCTTACTGAGTTGTTTAAATACAAGGACCCCATTGTTTCGAGGTATTGAATATTTCTTTAATCTTCTGCTTCCTAAATTTGAATCTTCTAGTTTAATTTGTTATTCTTGTAAGATTAATTTGATTTTAGTTGTGGAATTCATTAAATGGTTTCAATTAAATAACTTTTGTGTTGTTTGTATTAGAAATTAGGTATATCTAACCCAAAAAGGAGTATTCTAATCTTTTTCCCTATGCTCTATCCTTTTTATTTTCTTATGATAATTTATAAAATTTATTATTGAATTGAAATATACAATTTGGTTTAGTTGTCACGGATATTATTCAACGACGTTTGTCTTGTCACGCTCAAAGTCCCGTTAGAGCGAACTGACACCCGTTGCCGATAAGACTCGGGAGAACCAACCTGTATCCATGCGTTTCTATACATATTATAAGGGATTTCTGTATTTGACAAGCCTTTAACAAAATAAACAGTGATAACAAGTTAAAAGGAAATGCATATGGCTAAGTCGTTGGGGTCACGTTGTGTAAAGTACGAGACATGACCACACTTTAAGTTACATAGTATACAAAGCTTCTAGGTAAGGAAAAATATCTGATAAGGGTCAGGACATGCCCCACCTCGGCTAACTATACAACACAAAAATATAAGTTCTAGACACACAAAACTCCGAAGCAACCTGGAACTTGGTAACAGTAGCTGGATATTCTGTACTCCTACTAGGGAGATCTACTGATACCTGTACCTGCAACATGAAATGCAGGTCCCCCATAAGGGACGTCAATACGAGATAATGTATCGAATATGTAAGGTATGAAACATTGTATATGAAGTAACAACTCAAATGAAATTATGCACTAGTGTAGGATAAGAAACCACCCTTAGTTATACTGTGGGATCATGTACTTTATGTTCTTTTTATTACTTTACCTTTACTGTATAATTTGTACACATTATGTAATACAAATGAACAGATGATCAATGGAAATCTATATCGGGATCGGTCTTGACTAGGCTTTTCCTTTAACCCCTTGGGCTACCCCCCATGATAGGATCGATCCTATCTAGGTGATTATTCCACCCCTCGGATTACCACCTATCAACAAGCAATATACCTTTATCTTTTAATTACCTTTGAGATGATTCTTTTGGTGGTCGTAATATTGGAGCTGTAGGATTGTAGATACAATATATGACATGTAAATAATCACAAAAGACAACACCAAAATGAAAGGAGTAGATTACACAAATAATGAAATGCATAGGAAGCAGAACAACACATGAACTTTATTTAGTAGAACGAACTCGTATATCTTTGTATCCAAGTATGTATGCAGTTTTGAAGGTGACTATGTATGGGAGCATATAGACATGTGAAAGAGTTGAGACATGGTTAATTGTTGTGTCGGAGTTGGTAAGTGTCTTTATGTGCCAAGGAGGGATCTATGTTTCATGCCAAATAATATGAAATCAAGTAGCCCTGCATATCTCGCTGTACGACCTCGCTATTACCTCGAGATAACCTTTCCTTCTTTAAAATAATTATCTACAACATAATAGGTGATAAAACTAGCATTAGCAGCCAATAGATGCATCTTGGCAGCCCAATATCATAAAAAAGTAACATATGGGCAGCAAGCGGACAACTATAAACCCGAGCGTATTCTTTCAACCTTTCCGCCTCTAATTGTATTTTCTAGTACACATTCTCATATAAATATCATGTGCAACCTATTTTAATCCCATAACAGTCTTACAACAGCCCACAAAGCACAACACATAATAATTCTACGCAACATACAATTAGGCGGCATACTGTTACATCCCTTCGTTACATTTTGGTGTCGACAATTCCAAACTTGTTCCAACTTTAAACAAACTATTCCCACCCTATATACACATAAAACCAATCCTAAAATAGTTTTAAATAGTCTAAAAATAAGTGGAGGACGTGAGACCATAGTCCTCAATCAATCAGCTCACACGTTCCTATTACGAGCACAATTACGATATCACACAAGAACTCACTTTTGTGGACTGTAAAAATGGTGCAACAACCTTTATACATCATTATAGAACCAATATTCATTAAGAACAGTAGCCTCCCTTCATAATCAATCCAACCAAAAAGAGAAAAGTTTCCAAATAAACAAGAAAAATGTACAATAATTTTTGGAACACATGATGTCCAACAATTTCAGCAAGCATAACTAGCATATATTTCTCGTTTGTCATGGGATAAGTATAAAAAATACATGGATATTTTCACTTACATTAGCCTTCGAGATTCATGTATCCTTCAAGAACCCTAGAGGGTTGTATTGACTGCCTTTTGAAGTGAAGTAAAGAGAAAAAAAAGAGTCTTTAAGAAGCTAAAAATTTGTTCCAAAGTGAAATGACTTAAGGGACTGTTTTGTGCCCTTTTTAAAGAGTCTTTTTGGCCTACTTTCTTTTGAACTTTTGACCACATATTAACACATATTCTTGTGATGCAGCAGCTTGGCCCTTACACTAGAACCTAAATGGGTCTCAAAGTTATGGGCTTTGGCTGCCCATTTTCCTAATTCTTCTTCACTTAGTTTGGGCCCAAGTAGTCAAGTTGGTTGTGATGTACTGGGGCCCTTTTATTATTCATCTTGGGCTGTAAGTATTGTCCATTTGCGATGGTAAAATACGGGTTAAAGTTACACCTTTAACACAGACTTTATCCGTAATTGAACTTGGACAAATTCGACGTCAGTCCTCGTCTCTGTTTAGCTAGCAATTTAAGCTAAGCAAGTAGGTGACTCACCTGCTAATTTCCTAAGTCCTACAAACACCTCAATTCTCTCACTTTGTTTAGGGTCGTGATCTCCTGAATTTGACATAAAACTTATTTACACTCGATCCTCTTCGACGTTAAACATATATATCTCCCTCTAATTTGAGATTCAAGCACTTTTAAATATAGGCACTAATTTGACCAAACCATATCATGTTTCATTTGCATAGTACTAGTATTGTAAGATGTGGGTTGTTACATC
>JAOTQR010000007.1:23458315-23473675 GCA_025774065.1 Solanum ossicruentum
AAGAGAAATGGGGGGGGGGGGGGGGGGGGGGGGGTGGGGGGGGGGGGGAGTAAGGATAGAGTTGAAAAAAAATGTTTTTTCTTTGGGGGATGGGTTTGGTGGGGTTGGGGTAACAAAAAAATTGTATTGGAAAATAATGAGGTTTTTGAAAAATATTTTTCTACTTTTTAGCTGTAAATTATTTTTCTTAAATTTGAAGGGAATAAGTTATTTAAAAAATATAATTCAAATATTTAAGACAATCAAAATAAGAAAATTAGAAAACACAATAAATTTTGAGTCAATAAAAGTTGAAAGCTTAAGTGCTTAACTCATTTGATTAATTCGTAGTTTATCCATATTCTACATATGAATACTCATATTTCTATAGGTTAAATTATGGATGTCAAAACTAAGTCCAACCCGTCTAGCTCGTTGAATTAACCCGCCCATTTATTAAAACACTTTTTTAAAATTTTTTTTTGATATGTTCTATATGGTCATAATAAAGAAAATTTTAATTTAATTAAGTACTAAAATATTAAAAAAGAATAAATAAAATAAGTAAAACTTAGTAAAAATTAGGTCGGATTCGGTCTTGACTCACTCTATAACCTGTTACTCAACTCGTTTTGATCCAATCATTTTGGCACAAACAAATTTGAGTTGATCTGGGTCTTGATCCGTTTGTTGTCTTGGCCCATTATAACACATGCAAATTTAACTTAATCCGCCCAATTATCACCCCTAAGTTGATTGTGGATTTAAAAACACATGTAAAAAGTCACTCATCCAACCCATTAAAATATGAACGAATTGTGCTTGTTACCAAAATATGGGTTCATTTCATTGACACTACCTTTAATTTATAGGGAAACTTACATAATATACTGTATTAAGAAGATATTTATCCATCTATAGCAATAATAATTTTTTCTCACTGAACACTTATAGTACATGTTTAAATACAATTTTAATATATATTACATAGAATTATTTATAAAACATATAATACAAGTTTTATTGATTGATAATATATTTATCACACAATTTAATACATATTGCATTAATTTCTTACCAAATAAGCATAATATATTTTCAAATAATTATAATATATTTATATTAATACATGGCTTAATTTTAATATAAATATAAATTTATCATAATATTATTCTGTATTACTCCCTATAAATGATAATCGCTAAAATCAGTAATTACTTTTTAATATTTTTTCCTATTTTGGGAGGGGGAATGGTTGAGGAGGGAGCAAGTTCAAAATTCAAACTGAAAAGCCCAACAAATATCGGGTCGGACCCACTGACCACACAAAAAGACCCAAACTTTCTGTGTCCGTTTACACTTTCCCTCCCATAGCTTTTTTCTGCTATTTCTTGAACAGAGCTCTCAGATTCTTCACATTCCAAATCAGATTCTGCCAAAAGAAGAAAAGGGGTTGCAGAGAAAGCAGAAATGGAAGCTGAGAACAGTGAAAATTCGGTGGAAATTAAAGGAATTCCGACTCGTGATGGCAAATATGTTGAGTACAATGTTGTGGGTAACTTCTTTGAAGTTACCTCAAAGTATGTCCCTCCAATTCAACCTGTAGGCCGGGGAGCTTACGGCATCGTTTGGTAATTCACTTATCTCTAAAAATTTTTTTTGAGCTCCCCCATTGATTTTAGAGTTGAAATTTGAAAAAGATTGAATTTTTGAAGTTGTGATTTTTGGGATTTGAAGTTGTTGTGTTTCGATAGACGAAAAGAATTTGAAATTTTGTGAGGGGGAGTCGGGAAATCGAAAAGTTGGTCTGAGCAAGTGTTGGGAACTTGAAAATATTTGAAGATCGGATTTGTAGAATTTGATTCACAAAATCTATGGCAAGATGTTAGCTGAATTTATAGGGATGAATTTAGGATTTAGTGGGTGAAACATTATGTACATATGAAATTTTTGAAGAAAATTTGGCATGTCTATTCACATAATTGAATCTATTCACATAATTGGATCGAAAATCAATGGGTGTAGTTAAATCTGCTGCAAGATTCTTTTGTATGTAAAATGCAGATTTAGAATTTAAAATCTGTTGGGTTTTATGTTTGGTGTCAGCTCATGATCCGAGCTGATAGAAATGAATGCAGTAATCCTGGATCAGCTCATGTGTTTGTAGTTTGAATATCAATATTTCCTGAAGTTGGTTCTTTTGTTAGAGTTTTTGGGATTTGTGTATGTATTTTATAGCTCAAATGCATATCTGATAAGTCTCAAAAGAAAAAAAAAAAAACTGCGATGATTTGGTCGTCTCTTGAGACCCTTTTCTTTTGTAAGTTGTGCATAAATTTTATGTCTTTTGCCTTGGTGAGATTGAGAAACAAGGATCAGACTATAGGATTTATTTATGTTAATTGGGATAACTATGGTTAATTGATTTTGACTTGATTTGGATTTAATTCTTGTTAGTCTTAATGGGTGGCAATTGACTTTTTGTTGGGTTCCCCCTGCAGCTGTGCTACAAATTCGGAGACGAAGGAGGAGATAGCAATCAAAAAAATTGGGAATGCATTTGAAAATAGAATTGATGCAAAGAGGACTCTTCGTGAGATCAAACTTCTTTCTCACATGGATCATGAAAATGTATTCTCATTTCATTTCCCTTCACTCCTTTCTCCAGTATGTCTTTATCAACTTGTGCCAAATGCTAATGGAATCTTATGTGTGACTGATATATCTGCTTTTCAATCAATTGTTTCGGAATTAAAGTTAATAACTTTGCCCCTAGTGTCTTGATACTGGTATACTGTTTCTGCAGATCATCAAAATAAAGGATATAATAAGACCACCAGACAGAGAGGAATTCAATGATGTGTATATCGTGTATGAGCTAATGGATACTGATCTGCATCAGATAATACGCTCGTCACAGGCCCTCACAGAAGATCACTGTCAAGTATGTGTGCCTTTCTACTTTATGCTCATTTTTTATAAATTTTGAATAATGTATAGCAATCACTCTGTGATAATTACAAAATCCAAGTTTCCTGTGAATAGAATATCTCTAATAACTTGTTATACGTGCAATTATAATTGACATTTGATGAAAAGATCAAACTTGCTGGTTATGCTGATTACTAATTCTTTGTTTGATTGGTCAGATTAGCATATTAACTACTCCCACCGTTTCATTTTGTTTGGCATAGTTTGACTTAGGTTGGAGCTTGAGAAAAATGAAGAGTTTTGAGATTCGTGGTGATAAATATGACAACATTTATGTGGTCATAAGGTTTTTGAAACTTCTGGTATTAAATATATCATAACATGTGTGTGGCTATAAAAACTTCTCATTAAGGAAATATAGAAATGTGCCTTTTTTATTTCCAAATGGACTAATCAAGAAATAGTGTGCCAAACAAAATGGAATGGAGGGAAGTAGCTCCTTTCACTAGCATGTTTATTAACTAGTCTGTTTATGGTGTTTGGGAGGTTTTTATTATGTAATTCATGCATATGATGCTATTTGCAATCTATGCTTGTTTCCAAAAGAATTCTACGACTTCTAGTAACACAGGAGAAAATCTGAGAGCAATCTGAATGAGATTGGTTATGTTTACTTGCATGCTGAAGGCCCAAATTGGATGCTTTATCCAAGTTCAGCTTTTCCTTTTTCTTCTTTTGTGTCGAGCTCTAGAAACCACCTCTTTTGGAAATGCAGGGAAAGGTTGCGCTTTATAGACCCTTGTAGTCCATTCCTTCCCAGACCTGCACATAGCAAGAACTTAGTGCACTAGGCTGGCTTTTTTATGTTGTTGGTGATGGCACCACAATTTATCAGTTTCTCGCCCTCTGCTGTATATAGGTTTTCACCCGCAAAAGAAAAAAGAAGAAAAGGACTACTCTTGCCCAACCAAGTTTAACTACGTTTGTGCTGCATAATTTGCGCCTATTTAGTTTGACCAATTCCCATTGAATCTCTCTTTATTTACTTGCATTGCTTGATACAGGAATTTTTCATATCTCATTACTAGAAAGTGAATGATGTTAGTTTAAACTACTTTAGTCTTGATATGATATCATTCAGTGGAGCAATCATCCATCGAGTTCGAATGGTGCACCAATGGCTCTAGGAGGTTTCTCGATTATCAGAAAAAGTTCAGCAAGTGATCTCACTTGCAAGTTGCAACCATTTAAGCTGTAATTTTGAAATAATTCTATATGAACTCCTATTTTACAAATCCACACTATATAGTTTTAACATATGTGCTAGTTATATTGTGTATATTGACACAACAGAATATTCACTTTGGTTTGGAAAAATTTTGTAACATCCTCTTTATGATGCTTTTCAGTACTTCCTGTATCAATTATTACGTGGACTCAAGTATGTACATTCTGCTAATGTCCTACACCGGGATCTGAAACCTAGCAACTTGCTACTCAATGCAAACTGTGACCTCAAGATTTGTGATTTTGGGCTTGCTAGAACCACTTCCGAGGCAGATTTTATGACTGAGTACGTTGTTACCCGCTGGTATAGGGCTCCCGAGCTACTACTTAATTGTACTGAATATACTGCTGCAATTGATATATGGTCGGTCGGTTGCATTTTGATGGAACTCATTAAGAGAGAGCCTCTTTTTCCCGGCAGAGACTATGCTCAACAATTAGGGCTTATCATTAAGGTATGTCTGCTTCCACTGATATGTAGTTGTATGTTATCTATATTACTTTCTCTGTTTCAATTTATGTGTCTTACTTTGGCGAAGCATGGTGTTTAAGAAAGTAAAGAGGTAGCGTATAATGTTGGCTGTAAACATGTCATGTGAGATGTTACATTATAGAGTTGCCAAATTAGGAAAGGGACAATCAAACAAGTTGTAATGGGGGAGTAGTATGTATATTCATCAACTTTTGTTGTCATTGTCTTTATAGACCAACTATGAAGCCTGTTTTGTTGTTCTTTTCTGTAATTAAGTTATTAGGTTCACCAGAGGAGTCTGATGTTGGATTCCTAAGAAGTGACAATGCTAGGAAGTATGTGAAGCAGCTCCCTCGAGTTCCGAAACGGCCCTTTTCTGAGCATTTCCCAGATCTCTCCCCTTTAGCCCTTGATCTTGCAGAAAGGATGTTGGTTTTTGATCCAGCTAAACGCATAACCGGTATGGTCATTGGCATTAAAAAAATTCTACTTTTTTTAATCTTGTTTGCTCATTAGACTCTTGTGCATGCAGTTGAGGATGCATTGAATCATCCATTCATGATCAGTCTCCATGAGATAAACGAGGAACCAATCTGTGATTCTCCTTTCAACTTCGACTTTGAACAAGCATCTCTAAGCGAGGAAGACATAAAGGAGCTCATATGGAATGAGGCTCTAAAGTTTAATCCCGAGTGATAATCCATACTATGTGATTTGGTTTTGGCAGGTTAGCCATTCTGTTTGAGCCATTCATACACAGGGAGCGCCGCGGCAACATGATTGGATCCATATTCTACTCAACAATCCTTGCCCCCTCAAAATTCTGTAAAAAAGAAAAAACTCAAAGCTGTTTGTAAACAAATCATCGAACAGAAGAATTAAGGATGAAAAAGAAAGAAACTGAGTGATAGTTTGCTGATATGCTCTTGTATAAGAGTTTGATAATATAGTGGTATTGGTGTTACAATTTTGATTTGCTTTTTTTGCCTTGAATTTATGTTGATTTCTTTCCGGCGAATGCTCTACCTCATGCCATCCTAGTGTGTTTGAGACAATTTTGCATGTGAAGTGTGGCCTTGTAATTGCCAAACATCTGACATTTTTTTAACAACGTATTTTTAAGTGTATAAGCCATGACAAAGTAGTCCTAGAAAAGAGCAAAAACTACAACATAATCGAAATACAAGAAACTGCTTTTTGGTGCATGCACTCCTTGAACCATTGCAATTTGTCTTGTATTGAAAATGTAGATGCCAGAGGACTTCAAAAAAACTGTGTAGAGTTATAGAGGTACACAGCTTATGACTGCGGCACTCAAATTGGAGTAATTTCCAAACCTGCATTCGTTTTGAATCAAAGCTAAGTACCCATGAGTTAGAATTTAAGAACTTGTTTGGGTTGCCTTCCTCGCTTTCCCATTGCCTTCTCAAGAGCTGTATGAAAATCATCAAAAGGTGCTACTTCAAGCCTGTATTAAAAAGAAGGAAATTCAAACATCAGATCCCCGCATCAAGATGATACTTGCAATTAATGGAAGCATAGAGAGAATATACAAGTTAACATCCAAAACAACAGTCAGCATACCATAAAAACATTCTCAAATTTCAACTGCTTAAAAGAATCACTGAATATTTAAATTTTCAATTTCATTAAAATTCTAGTTATCACAATCTCAAACATTTCTTTCACAAGGGCATCCTCGCATCAAGTGAGAGGGGGTTCATACTCGTATTTCAATTTTCCATCTCGAAATAGGCCCAAAAGATAGTCTATCATGGATTGGCGGTCTTTAGCTTTGTCTGAACTCATCCACCTCTGCTGCCAGAATCCTGTCAACGTAAGCTCCTGAAAATATAGTTTAAAAAACATTTCAGTATTGCTTTAGTCATGGCATACACTAACACATCACTCACTTGGTTCCAAATATTAAATTATTATTATAGTTCTTACGTGCATATACTTGAGGCCCTCATTTGATCCACTCCCCAACCATAATAAATAATAGACACCTTATTGAGGTCTGTTTTCTTGTTTTCTTTTCATCCTTTTGTGGGGAATTGGAGTGGAATGGCAAGAAGGTGGTCAATGTTGAGCTGAGCCCACACATCTGGTAAGGCAAGACTACCCATACAGCTCGTTGGTCTCATTGAGATTTCAATTACTTGTTTAGAACAGTTACAATTGGAGGGGATATGACAAAATTCTTAAAACAGAGGTACTTATGTATGACCTGCAGGTTGCAAGAATTTAATAGATTCTACCTGATAATTCGAAATGACACTGTGGATGCATCTCAAGATCCTATTTTACCATTCAAGGTCTCACAACTTTATTCCAATTACTTTCCTCAACCATGATACTGCTCATTCAGGAATAATTGAAAATAGTACTACCATAGAGCCAATTTTTCACAGGAAGAACATGAAAGTGTGATGCTTGAGACTTGCCTTGAATATAAAAGACGATGTAGATACAGTTATTGGCTTCTTTGACATCCCCCCGTATGTCACCATAGTGCCACCCTGCCTACAAGAAACATGCTATATGTCTTTATTTCTGGAAAGTTAAATTGACAAGAAATAAAATTAAGATTACCATCTTACTTCAGGAATTTTAGGATCAATGAAGCAGCATTGCCACCAACACAATTAAAGCCCAAAACAGGTTCAGGTATATTGCCCTACAACATCAAAGGAAATAATAAATATATGCTTAGAATGGAAAATACCAATTTAAAAAATGCATACTCCACTGATTTTTTAGCCTTTTGCACACCAATTTAGAAGGCTGCTTTGGAACTTTAATTAAGGATGCTATTGACTCCACTAACCTTTATTTCTTCTCAAATTTACTCATGAGAAATAGTAAAGACTTCACTTTTTTTCTTTATAAGCAGGAAACTCTGAAGACTTTTTAAAAGTTTGAACAATCATTTTATCAGCTGATGATAATTTTGGGGGAAAAATAATAAATACCTTCTTGGTTTCTTTAAAACTCACTTATTTAGGACCAAATTTAAAGAGCTAGAAAACCACTTGAAAGGGAATGGAGACTACTACTTTAGAACACTGTCCCAACACATTGAAGATGTGTAGGGTGAAAGGGGGACAGGCAGAGAGGAAACTGAACTGAAGGAAAATGCTCTTAGCAATGGCACTACATAAACAGTCATTATCAACTCAAAAATGGTTGTTGATCGATACCAGGAGACCTCTCACATTCTTCACTTCCAGTTGGCTTTCAGTATACACTTCATCCGCACCTAGTTGCTTGAGATTTGCTTTTGCTTCATCTGATCCTGCCCTGAGAGAATTGAGTTTATGGTCCTGTGATACCTCATGCATAGCAATTTCTATTATTGTAACAAATAGGACCTAACATCATATGCATATTAATGATAACAAAACTGAGACCTTGTCCGATCAAAAAAAAAATGAGGCCTTATTTGTGCATAAATTCATTACTTTACTTTCATGGGAAAGCACTCAAAGGAAATGAATACAATTTATACATGGACAATTTGTTTGGAAATGGAGACTGATGTTAGGAAGCTCCTCATATATCAAACTCATTGTCCTTGAGTGAAATTTGCAATAATGTGAGACAGCCTTGAAAATTTTAGGAGAGACTGGTAGCTACATAGAAAGAAAGATGTTCTCTGTAAGCTGCAAGTTATGAAACGATTAAAGAAGTTAGCAGCACTAATCGGGGATTCTCAACCTTCCCTGGAATAGTAACACTAAGACGACTCTTGAGAAAATTTAGGTTCAGGGTCTTAAATACGGGATACCAGAGAACCATATCTAAACATTTAGATTACCAATCAAATGGAAATCCCTTTTTATTCCTAGAGATTATCAGCCTCTAACATACTTGCAGATATTAGTACCATTAGATTGCTGAACATTTCTGTATAAAAGAGGCAATTCTCAGGCAATCCAAGTTTAATTTCAAACGTAAGGAATGTGACAGCAATAAAAGGGGAAATATAGGATATCAAGAAATGCTATCATAAGGACATTTTTACTATAGCAAGGAATTACAGATGCAAATGGAAAGACATCTATATATGCAATCTTAAACATCAACCAGAAGTACCATGTTTTTAATGAAAGTAAGATTTTCACACAGAGAATAAAGCAAGTTTTCATACCAGAGAATTGGACTGTTCTCTGAACAACTATTTTGAGAAATATGATAACTCAAAGTACAGCAAGACAACAACATATTTGCAGCAGAGTTAAACTCCACCTGTCTCTAATGATATTGATGCTATGAATCCCACGAAGTCGAGCTAGTTGAATAACACATTGCCCCACTACGCTGGTAGCACCATTTTGCACGATAGTGTCCCCTGCGTATGAAAAGCATTAGCGCAAGGAGATGGAAGTAAGAAGTGACCATTAGATTCAAATTGGACAACCTGAGTTTAATGGAACAAAGTCCTCAAGCATTCTCAAGGCAGTCAAAGGGTTGACAATAACAGTTGCAGCATACTCCATCGGGGTGCTTTTATCAATTTTCTGCCACACAGTTTGCTCTTTTACAACGTAGGTCTGCCATGTCCCTGCAAGAAAAGATTGGTATGTTGATGCGTATCAGACTACCAAATTAAGTGCCTTCATTGGATATCAAGTCTTCTAAGTGGGTGTTTGGATTGGCTTACTTTTTGTAGCTTTTGGCTTTTAAGCAATTTTTTAAGTTTTGGATGTGTTTGGTAAATACAGAAACGCTGAAAAAGTAACCGAAAGAAGTCAAAAGCCAAAAGTTGGTGAGTCTCAACTTATGGCTTTTCGCTTTTAACTTATAAGCCACTTCAAAAAGCCAATCCAAACATCCTCCAACGCTAGTAAGGTATGCTTCGGGTTCACAACTTGATGATTAATGAGTAACAGATTTCTACCTGAAGAAGGCGGGGAAGGGATAACCCAATCTCCAGGGGAAAGACCGTTAACTGCAGAGCCAATGGCATGTACTTCTCCAACCCCTTCATATCCCCCAACTGCAGGCATCGGTGGCCGGACAGGATAAACTCCTGCGGTACAATAGATTTGGGGCAATTACAGTAGATAATGTTTCCTTGGAGAAACTTAGTCTTAATAATGAAGGAAAAGAATGGCTGCAGCAGGCTTTTCCATCAGTGAGGTCGTGTGTTAAAAACTTTAAATGATGTATTTAGTCCTTATTTGGGAAAGAAACAAACACCTTTAGTTCAAGAAGCCATCATTTGACGAAAACCAAGTTGCACAAGGAAAAACTAGATATTGCTTCTGCCACCACACTACTAGTCAACTGAAGTTAAGTTGATTAGTTTTGAAACATATAGAACTAATGAGACCTACTTTTGTCCAAAGTCCAAACAAAGGCGTTGAGAGCAACATTGATTTTTCTCTTCTAACACGTCATACCAAAGTGCATACGGTACAACCCTTCACTCTTATGAGATGTAGTTTTATTTTTGTAAAGTACACTCTTATAGTCTTATTAGATATACATAATGGAAATTGGTAATATCCAATGTATTAGATGATATATATTGCATTGAAAGCAACAAAAATCATTTGATTCCGCTATACTGCAATACTTTTCCATATTGTATCCCACCAGACACAACACCAATATAATTCTGTATTCAGAGTCGGGCTCCAAGTGGAAACAAACACAAATCGAACATTACCGAACAAGTGTTAAGACCTTTTCTTTAAGAACAATAGTTTTGAAGAAGAAAAAGGACATGCGTCCAACTTTATTTCTCCTCTGATTCATGTGTACTGTTCATTAGAGCTTTAATCTCAGGTTCTAGCTTAATGAGTCATCTCTTATTGTTCTTGAATCAGACTACACTTTTAAGCGGCAAGATCCTTACTGCAGCAACAGCGACTGTCATTCTCTACCTCTACTTCATTTGCTAGTGGCTGTTTTTTTCCCTCTACTAAGTAGCAACGTTCTGCTTTATTCTAATGGTATCTTGTATATTTGTTTACTATACATTGCTATTGTAATTTTTTCCTCTTTGGTGCAAACTTGGAAACACTAGAGATCTGTGGAATATGGAATTGTTATAATGTGTTTATTGACAGTTGTTAATACTTTGTTAATATCTGTAATTAATGAGGACCATACACACTATCATAGACATTTTGAATACAATACTTTGTGAAGTCCATGTTACTCAATTATACTAGCCTTGATATTCTGATAAAACTTAGAAAAGCTCAAAAGAAGTAAGCACAACATAATAACATATTCTAAGCTCCCACCCCACACCCCAACAAAAAGGATCCCCACACAAATCATCGGCAGAAATACTAAGCTTAATACAAACTCCTCTCGTTTTAATTTATTTGTCTTACTTTTCTTTTTAATCCTTTACAAAAAACATATCTTTCCTTTTACTGGCATTTCGTTAATTGTAACTTCACATCACACTTGACATGTCAATGTCAAAATCATATAAACAAATTGACATGGATGGAGTCAACACAAATCGCTGCACATATAACCACAGGTATCCTAATTTTTTCAGTGTAATATAGAAAATTTTAGCCTAGAAAGCCTTGTTTTACGAGGCATCATTTCACCTCTAAATAGATAAATATACTACAATTAAGAAATCAACATTGTTTCATTATGCATAAAAAGAAAAGCTGAAACTTAGTAAAAATAGTAGAACCTTCAATTCTATTAATATCAGAAGGATTGATCGGAGCCGCAAGCATTCTAACGCACACATCATTGTCCTTGATTTCCACCGGCGGAAGCTCCGTTACTCTGCAACAAAGATACAAACACATAAAGTTACATAATTAGAACTCCGCACTAGTAATTTGAAGTGGAGGAGTTACTTAACCTAGTGACAACATCCGGAGAGCCGTGTTGATCGTAGACAACGGCCTTAGAAGGCGGCGAAATGGCGGCGGAATAACCTCGCACGGCGGAGGATAAAGTTCGAGAACGGAGGAGGAGGAACCGCGAGAACGGAGCCGATGGTGAAACTCCATGAACGAGAGCTTTGAAGGTTACAATCCTCGCAATCGCCATTACAGTACCTTCCGAAATGAGCTATTTTTTATTTATTTTTATTTAAAAAGTTGGATTCTGAATGGAACTGAGTAAAACGACGCCGTTCTTTAACGTTTTGCCGAACTAGCCAGAATATTTTAGACGGAATGCCTAATTTTGCTTTGCTTTAACTGCCGTCTCAATTTAATTCCCATAATGTTTATGTTTAGAGTGAAATTATATAGGTTTTAATAATATTTTAAAATATATATTTTATAATATTAATATAAAAAAAGTTGAATCAATAATTTTTATATAATTTTTTATTTTAAAATATAAAATTTAAGTTTTAATCTAATTTAATTTTAAAAATTAATTTTCTAAAAAAACATAACAATCCTAATGCAACAGAGAGAGTGCTATACTATTCTATAGACTCGGTAGCTACTATTATCCTAATTGAAATGACAGAAATAACTACTATAATTTATGGTTAATAAAGTCCAGTGCTATAATTACGATAATTACTATTTTCATCGTTTATTTTACTTGTCTATTATATTATTTTAAGTTATATAATATTATTTAATTTATAAAATTAAGAGATAATTTTACACTTAATTCCTAAATTATTTTTATCATTAATTATCATTATTTCCTGCTACATTTTAATAGAATTACCCCTATCATTTGTTACTTTTAAATTCATATGTCAAGTAAATACGGAACAATTAAAAATGATTGAAAGGAGTATTCGTAATTAATTTTTAATTATTATGTAACTAAATACGTTTACCGTATGTGGTGGTTATATTTAAGTATATAATTTTAGGCAGTTACTCTTGACTATAAATATAATATGATGTTGTGCATTATTTGTGCAACAATATCTTTTTAAAAATGAAATTTAGCAAAATATTTCAATCTTCTATAATAAATATAAATGAAACTATATGTGAAATTTCATAATATTCTTTTCATAATAAACAATGAAATTGCACTATAAAATCTTTTCCTCTTCACTGATTTTATTTTACCGCTAATTATTACTTTGTGGGACATTGATACAAAAGTTTTTTTCCTTTCATTTATGAATTTTTTTTATTTGAATACAGTGGCACAATATTAATATAAATATATTTTATTGATGAATACACTATAAAAATATTCTAAATATATTAATACAAATATATAATCGTGAATAAAAATGCACTCAAATACATGATATAAATATAAAACAGGAAATTAATAGACTTGAATACATGATGCAAATATATAACAAGTTGCAAGATACACAATATATTAATACAAAATGAATGACAAGCAATGGATACATTTTGATACGTTCATATAAAATTGAAATAATTAATATTAGATATAAACAAATACGTTTGTGATTTGATGCAATAACATTGAAACAAATACATTGAAATACATGAATTCAATGCAGTTAGAGGTATATTGGTACATGAGTAGAATGCATATATATGTCGTTTGGTTCCTTGAAAGGTCTCTAAAACTGCATCAAAATCTCTCAAATCCAAGATGAACTCATCATAGTATATCCAATCGTTTAAAACATCACCCATTAGTTTTTATACAATTTTATAAATGATAAATATAATGTGGGGAATCAAGCCTAGAAATACACTAATTGAAAGATGATAGCTCTGATACCATGATAGTTAGACGAGAGATTTTCGGAATTGTATTCAGTTGCTCTCATCATATGATACAATAGAAAATACTTATAACTATACAATTGTAGGGTTAGAGTCGTACTCTGGGAAAGAGTATATATTTTTATAATAGTACAATATGTAATTAAGTCTTATTCTTGGAAGGAGTATATATTTTGTAATTACTATACAATTATATGATTGCCGAACAGAAGAAACATTTTTAAACTGAAATATAGATATTATTGCTACGAATATAATTTTATTAAATTACTGTCATAAACTCCCTTCGTCTCATTTTAGGTGGGTATCTTACTAAAAGTTATTTTTTCCATATTAATCAATCACTTATAAAATCAAGATAATTTTTTTTTCTAATTTTACTCTTATAATTAATATGGTGTTTGGAAATTTAAACAAAATTTTGAAGAAAAAAAAAAGTTTTCTCAAGAGGGTAATAATGTGAAGAAAGAGCAAAATAATAAAGTTGATTAATCTATTAATGATTTTTTAATAATCGTACAAAATAAAAATATTCATCTAAAATTGGATAATTTTAGATGGTATGATAAATATATAGCATATATTTCCTGGTATGTGTTTTTTCTATTTTTTTGGGTCTAAATTAAAAAAAATTAACTTCAAAAGAGCCACTCGACTAATTTATTTGCTAGACAAATGGCCAAATCGGTCAAAGCTTCAAATGGCCATCTTCTTCTTTTTTTTTTCTTTTTTTTTTTAAAAAAAAAAACTTTCGACATACCGCAAACAATTGTTTCTAAGTGAGTTACATGTCAAAAGATTCAAACTATCGAGATGATTTCATATCTAAACTTTTGAACTATTTAGAGATAATTTTAAGTTGATAGATTGAATTCGTCATTGTACATTTCATGTATAATTAAGTCATATTTTGATTTTTTGAGTGTATTACTCATCTGTTTTATATTAACTGAATTTGTGAGGTAATAGACACATATTAAGAAAAACATTCAAAGACAAACTTTAGACCATACTTTCCGCTATTGCCTTTTGTAAAATTATAAATATATAATGTAATTTAATTTATAGAAAATGTAAAAGTTCAATAAATGAAAGTGTAAATATGGAAAAAAATTTCAAACATTCATCTTGAACTTTGAAAAATTCAACTATTTTGAACCTTGAAAAAAATCTCAAAAATTCAATTAATTTGAGATGGAAAGAGTATAATATATAACAACTGTATGCATAGGGTGAGTTATATTGTAAAGTTAATGTATGCGTTCTATGACTTTTGGCAAGTTATAGTGCAGTCAATGAATACTTATAATAATGTTTAGCTATTTATTATATAAAATAAAATAAGACTATATTTATTATAAACTAATTCCTTTATCGTATATATTTAAAACTATCTGACTGAAAGATAGCGATGCGATTTCATTATTTTCAGCCTAATAAAATGATTTATCCAAAATAATTGAGTTTCAATTGTGTATCTTTATTTTGTGTCTTCTTTAAATTAAAGCAATGATAAAGAATTGGTTAAAAACAATAAAATGTCAATCATATTTCATAAGAAATTTACCTTAAAACTATTTAACACACATCAGGAATAATTTATGATATGTCATGTATTATCTGAGTTAGTTTATATAACTTTCTCATCTTCCTCACTATTATTTATTTGTTCTTTAGATTCAATAGTTGCAATGCTAATTGTATAATAAATTTTTTCGCCAAAAAAAAAAAAAGAAATTTCATCGATTTCAGTCAAATTAAAATGATTTATCCAAAGTCTTTGAATTTTTATTTCTTTTTTTCCCCCTTTAGAGGTAATGATTACAATAGCATATCCAGTGAAATCTCACAAGTGAAATTTGAGGAGGATAAAATATAGAGCAAATTACACTAAGAGACACTAAACTTAAAAAATTACAAAAAGAAAATAGTCATCGTTGTATATGCATGTATAGTTAGTGTATATTTGTGTATCATAATATATATTTTCCGTATAGCTCGTGTACA
>JAOTQR010000007.1:23475235-23488642 GCA_025774065.1 Solanum ossicruentum
ATGCATAAAAAAGTGCTTCAAACTTGGAAGCAAAACTTAGTTTAAAACTTCAATTATACAGAAACACCTTATACAAGAAGTACAAGATTCTATGTACTTAACAAAGGTTAAGAAATTCACTTGCCTTAGCCAGAGACAATCAATTAAGCACGTGAGCCTTCCCCTTCCGAATGGAATCCGTAGCACCACAATCTAGTTAAATAAATTACCGCAATAAAATTTCAAAACTAACAATACTTGTATTACTGTACGTATAGCTTAAACCCAAGCTAACCAATTCTATATTCAATTCTTAAAATTTCAAACTTAAGGTTAAGTCTCAATTCCTTTACATACTATAAATTCAATGATATTATATAGTACAATATACCTACTATTAAATTAGCTACCTCAATATAACCAAAAGAATTTGAATTACAATATTGTACGATAAGGAAAAAATTGGTCAGGAGATCAACATGTACAGTTGGTCTATAATGAAAAGTTTCTCACGATCTAATGCTTCCCAATGATTAAATCATCATGACTCATAATTACCTAATGATTTTTAACATATAATACCTAATGATTTTTAACATATAATGCCCATTAATGAATCCACTAATGGTTGAAATATTTAGTCAGTAGTAAGAGTTATCCCATTCAATTTTCGCTTCAATTATATGGAACTCCTTCATCCTAACTTACACTTTTTGATCCCTAAACTTTGTCACTTATTAATTAACATACTTAAGGTAAGCACGGATTGATTATTTGGATGAAGAATCGTACCTGAGAAACTGACATCCACTCTTCTTAAGTTACGTTTTTCTCTTTTCTTTGTTTTATTTTCTTTTTTCTCTTTTATTTTTCAAATTATATTAAAAGAATTAAATACTAATAACTAATTTTACTATATATACTAAATGGTATAGGATATTTAATAAGTTATCAATTTAGTCCCCCCATTAAACTAACTATCTAAATTTACCCGTAACTTAAATAATCGTAGCTATTGAATAGTTTGAAATACCTATTTAAAATTTATGAGAGGGATATTATAGGAAAGCAAAAGGACTAATTCTCAAGATGATCTAATAGGTAATTACAAAATCGATAACCCAATAAAACTATAATAATTTATTATTTTACCTCTTCGTAAATATTAAATATTAGTAATTTAATAATAATAGGACACTATAACAATATTTTACATATTTTAATCTTTATAATATTTAAGTGATTAGTTATCCACTTTATTGTTTTAGTTTGTAATTAACTAATTATAAATTTTGCAAGTTTGTAAACATAGTTTTCGTACTCTATCTGCTTCTTATTAATGAAAATTCTCATTATCATTCTTACAGGGTAAGCCGAAAATCGAACCGTTAAGGACTTAAAACCGATAAATCGAAAATTGATAAAAATTATTTTATTGATTTCTTATTGGTTTAGCATATTTAAAAATTGATAAATCGGACTGATAATGTACAAAATCAAATCGAACTGATCGATGCACACTCCTATTCATAAAGAGATCAAAATATGAATCAAGGAGGTCAAAATCATCCTATGTTAGAGAAACACGCCAATAACAATCCTTGAATCATAGAGAAAACTTAGGAGAGAAGAATCAAGGAAAAATGGATTTGTACCATATTTTTTATCAATAAACTTATGTTTCATCATATTTTATATGTGATTACAATTTATTTTTATCACATTAAAGTTTAGCACGACCAGCGGGACCAATTTTGCCCTTTATCTTTCTCTATATAAATCAGATATGCAAATCTAAAGTCACACAACCATAAAGATGAAAGAATGAGTACTTTAAGTCTTGTTTCTTAGTTTTATCAAATATACACTCCAACAACCCTTTAGGCAAGGAGAATTTGTAGATACTGAAATTTTATGGGGCTCTTTAAGACATATTCAGTTCCAGTTAGGTTTTTTTATAGGTTACTTTATCTTAATCCCTAATTTATGCCCATATAAAGGTTATTATATTCTCTTGAAGAGACATCTCAAAAATATCATAAACTCTTAGGATATTCACAATGAGAGTAAAATATATCATACTCTTCTTAATAATCAAATATTTCAAATATTTAGAATAAGTTGCAATTCTTTTCTATTCCTTTAAAATTTATTGCAAATAAATTGACACGTCAGTGAGATCAAATTTCCCCTTCATTTCTTCTCTCAATGTAAAGGTGAAAAAATGAGTACTTCAAGCCTCATCTTTGAGTTTTATCATTTTTACACCCCGACAAGTCTTTTGAAGTTGGGGTATCTGTAAGTACTGAAATTTAATAGGACTCTACAAGATCTATTGATTCTAGTTAGATTTTTAAGACTACTCTAAACCAAACTTATATCTATATGAAATGTATTATATTTCCTTGAAAAGGCATCTAAATATTCATGAATTTTAGGAATATTCATAAATAGATTAAAATATGGTTCAAAGATCGAGGTAAAAATCATTCTACGTTTGAGAAATCACGCCAATAACGATCCTCAAATCATGGAGAAATCTTAAAAGAGAAGAATTAAGGGACAAACGAATTTGTACCCACATTGTTTATCAATATGAATTATGTTTCTTCATATATTTTATTTATGATTGCAATTTATTTTTATCACATTAAAATTTCTTACAAATACTGATCTCCATGAATTATGGCTCTCAATTGGTCATTTTCAAGTGATGTTCTGAATAAGAAATATTAAAACTTTAGTCTTCCCCACCAAATATTAACGCTTTGCTAAACGGAAAGAGTTAATTAGGTAGTGAAAATCCTCGTCATTAGTGTCTTAATCATAGGCAACTTATCCTTCACGTCTAAAAAGTTGATTAAAATTTTCTAGTATATAAATTGTACACAAGTACACATGTCCACTTATTTGTCACTTCCTAATTAAAAGTTAATCAAGTATAAGCATTAATCAAACTCCTTTAATTAATAATTAATACATGAAACGGTTGAGAAATTAATCAGAAGCAGTTAGGTTTAAAACTTTCCATTTTCTGTATTTTACTTTCGGTGCCAAAAGCACGTCAAATTGAAGATTACGTGTGTGATTTAGTTTGTTAAACGGTTAAACTTTTTTGAAGTGGTTACCGATACGTGAACTAGTCGAAGGAGTGCGATATTATTTAGTATGCATACATAATAAAAAAATAAAATTAATATTATATAAATAGCCTAATTTTTTATCGAATGAAGTTTTGAACCCTCCAACAATAAGGTGACTCTGTCCCTATATTATGATAGTACGCTCTTTGTAAAAATTATACTTCTCCATATACAATAACTATACTCAAATATCATGTGATAATATTTTATAAAAGATATACAACATTACCCCATTGCCTCAAAGGCTCCCGCCCATTGCGGGGTAAAGGAGGGTCGAATGTACGCAGTCTGACCCCTATGTTTAAAACATAGATCGACTGTTTCCGGATGACAAATGATGAGTGTTGAAAGTTGTATTGACTAACGGCTACTTTACAATTGAAAGAAGCGCAGACAGTTTAAAGAGTCATTTTACTTTATTCCATCATACCCCAAAGTCAAAATAAGATATTAAAGTATTTATAATAATCATTATTAATGTCATATATTTTTAAATAGTCGCGCTATGTTTTTAAATATAGCGGTTAAGCTGCGTACAGCCGACGCGCCCTTATCCCGCAATGGGCGTGAGCCTTTGAGGAATTGTGGTAATGTTATTGTTGTATTATTAATGTCATATATATCAATATAAAGTAAAAAATTATATTCAAGAATCAAGCTAGTTTGATTAATTTCACTATATAATAACATGCCACCTTTCATCAGCAAAAAAATACTATATGACTCTGTCCACCAATAATAAGAGTGATATAAAAAGATTGAACGTAAATCTTATAATTCTCAATTCACTTCGCTAATCACTATGTCACACCTTCTAATATCTTCTGATAACTCAAATCATTGACCTACTATCATATAAATGCTCAACCATTAAAGAAAGTCTCACTTACCACTCGTAATTTCGAATTAATTGTTTTTAAAAAAAAATTGAATACCTACTATCCCACAACCACCTTTAGTGATATATACACAAAAACTATTTCGTGGTATGTTATTGACTTATTTATTTAGTGGTAGAATAGTAGTGATTTGTTGGACCGACAATTCAAGATTAGACGTATGATATGATGGACCCATAGATAATTTTTATATTCATGAAAAAAATGTTTGTTCCCCACGTGTATGGAAGGGACTACGTAATTTGCCAAGTTGGTGAATACTTGTAATTTTTTTTTTAAAAAAAAAAATTGTTGTAACAAAGGGAAAGAAAGTGCAAGTCTTATTCTTGGAAAAGTTTGAAACAAAAAGAGCCATTGAAATTGGAAGTGAATTTTCTTCTAATAATGTAATAATAATAAAGAAATATATAATCTCTCTACTTTTGTCATGAAAAAAATAATATTAGAAGAGAACAATATTGTTCACGTTTCAATGATATTTTTCTTGATACGTATCTAATTTTGATGTTGGAATACCTTTTTTATTTTCAAATTATTTTTCATGATTTTAAAGAATATATATATATATATATAAAGGAAGAAAACAATAACATACTTTCGTCATTTATTTTTACTTCTCAATATTTTGCTTCTTGAAGTCAACTTGATTAAATTTTAAAACTAAATTTTTAAATGGTTGAAAGATATACAGAAAATGTTATAAGTGACAATCTTTCTCATATTAATACGATAAAAAATTACATCTTAAAATATTGGTCAAAATTCATATAATTGACCTCAATAAGTAAAATAATAATAAGCAAAAGTGAACGATGATAAATATCAATCATCAATTACTAAATAGTACTCCCTCTGTCCCATATTAATTGAATTTGTAAGATAATGCACATATATTAAGAAAAACATTCAAAAGAGAAATTTTACACCATACTTTCCACTATTGCCCTTTATGAAATCATAAGTATGTAGTGTAATTTATCTCCTAGAAAATATAAAACTTCAATAAATGAAAGGGCAAATATGGAACAAATTTGAAACATTCTTCTTGAATTTTGAACAATTCAACTATTTTAAATATTAAAAAAAACCTCTAAAATTTAATTATTTTGAGACGGAGGGAGTATTTCAAAATTTAATGCTATTCATTAAAACATACTTTCCCTTTCTCAATGCCACGTGCCCACATCTGTATATACTATCTTAAATAGCATAGTGGTCAATCAAATAACTTAAATGGTGATATTTCAAATTTAAAAATTTTAATTTAATATAAAAATGTCAGGTATTTTTTTTGTTATTAGAATTCAAAATCAGTTCAATCATATGAGATCATATATAAATTATTTTAAATTATTTTTTAAAAAAGATCTAAAATATTCTTAAACTGTGAATTTGATATAATATTATCTCCATCCATTTTATGAGTGTGGTTGTTAAGGTTGACGTCCGGGTATTTTTGAGAAAAAAGTTAACGTCAAAGATATTTGAGGACCAAAAAATAAATATAAAATAATTTTGTATTAATTCAAATAGTCGAGAATTATTTTAAGCTTTTTTTTCTTTAAATAATGGTCATCCATTTTTTTTCCTTAAAAGAGGCGTATATAGTAAAAAAAACAAGCAAGTACAAATTCTTCGTGGTGTAACAAATATATCAACTTGTAAATAAAATAAGATAATATTTAATTAATTTAAGACGAAGAAAATACACTATAATACTAGTGCTATTCCTTTTCCCGAATATTCAGCCAAATTTCTGAAAATTCTCTGACTCATCTGTGTTTGGTCAAAACTTAAATCACAATTAATTACAAAAAGCAATAATTCTGTACAATCAAAAATTTAAAATCTCCATAAATATTAAATATGTCAATATCTTATTGGCTTGCTTTAAAAGTCAAACTACGTTATAATCGGCGCCGGCTTGCCGATTTTACTCTCCGCGTAGCCGAGTAATTCAAATTGGGTCCCACCCAAAGTTAAACTTAAACGCACAGCTGTAATACTCGGTTTTTTAACCTTAACGAAGCTTCGGTGAGAAGTGCTTGCCACGTGGCAGGGGTTAACAGAATATATTTTTATAAAATTTAATCAAATGAAATAAACTACAATGGCAGTTTACCTCTAGAGTATTGAGTAATAAATAAATATCACCTAAACTTAAAAGTAAGTTTTACAAAATGGTAATTAAACTGTTTCTGATTTATGGCGTGGAATATTATTAAAAACTCACACATTCATAAGATGTAGGTCGCGGAGATGGGGATGTTGAGATGGATGTGTGGATATCCCAGGAGTAATAGGATTAGAAATGAGACTGTTGGGAAGAAGTTAGAGGTGACCCATGTGGCTGACAAGATGAGGGAAGCGAGATTGCGATAGTTTGAATATGGATAGAGAAGAAGTACCAATGCTTCTATTATGAGGTGCGAGAGGTTGTATTTAGGGCTTACACAAAGGGACAGAGGTAGACCGAAGAAGTATTGAGGAGGGGTTAATGGGAGTGATCAGACAAGATATGACGAAACTTCATCTCACTGAGAACATGATCTTAGATAGGAAGGACTGAAAGTTGCGTATTAGGATAGAAAGTTAATAGGCTAGTAGAGGTAGATTGATGTATGACCTTGTGATATAGTAGTTTAGTAGTAGTAGTCACTTATATCCTGTGTTGTTATTATTTGTCTTATATTTGTTATTTTTATCATATTTATATACTATCATTTTCTTTTCATTATTAGTCGCATTTTTTCCTTTTCTTTTCCCTTTTTTTCATATCTAGTATCTTCTGCTTATAAAGCTTGATTTGTTAGACAAGGATTTTCCGAAAACAGCATCTCTATCTCTATGAGCCAGTGACAAGGTCTACATATATTTTATTCTCCTTAGACCCCACTTATGGATCCCACTGAATATGTTATTATTGTTTGTAAATGAAATAAATTACAAAAGTAGATATTACCTTGTTTTTAAGCAATTTGCTAGAACTTTGTAATATGATTAGCTAAAATTAATCGGCTAGAAATAATTGAGCAATAATATTAACTTTGTAATATAATTGACTAAAACTTCAGTAAGGTATTACCAAATACCATACCAAATTAGAATGGACCAAAATTTAAAATTTTGATATCATTTAACATCTACCTTTAACTATCCATTAATTAATTATCGAAATGGAAATTTAAAAATTCCCAACCAAATATAAGACATCCACTCCTACTTTTAAAAGTAAAATGAGGAGAAAAAACAAGAATACAAAATAGGGATGGAAAATGACCTAAAAGTCCCTAGTATGACATGTTGAAATTGTTGATTGGATTGCCCCAAATAGTAAATATCACACTTGATTAGCACCTAAAAGAAAACCAAAACACAAAGAAAGCAAAAAAAACATAGTACTAAGAAGGAGCTCCTCTCTATTCCTCTTTCATCCTTTCTCTCTCTCTCTCTCTCTCTGGCTAAAAGTTTTGTAACTCTCTTGTTTTGGGGTTCTCTCAGAAGAAGAGAAGAAGAAAATTTCAATATATTTTATATTTATAGATTCTTACAGAGAAATATAGAGTGTTTTGACTAATTTATTTGGTATTTGTGGAAAGTGGAAGCAAGCCATGGGGTGTTTCCCTTGTTCTGGTGATCCATCAATCAAGAAAAAAGAAAGAAAAAGAATCCAAGCTAATAATCAATACAAAAGGGATGATCAGCCAAAGCCCAATCCAGGTTTTCTTTTTTTGGTTATTATTATTTTAACATAAAGTTTGATTATCTGATTGGACTAATTGTGATTTTGGTTTTTTTGGGCCCCCTTTGGAAAATCCAATGTGGGGTTTGCTGGAAATGAATCGATGATTGAGTTTTTTTGCCTAGAAAGTATCAAATGCCCCAAAATTTGATTTTTTTCTGTTTTACTGATTTTCTTGCTTTGTGTTCATCTGATTATTGCATGCATCTATGATTTGATTGTTTTTTTTTAATGGGTGTTGTTGAAATTGCTGATGTCTTGTTGATTGTTCATAGAAGAGAAGAAAAAGTTGAATTCTTGATGCGTCGGTGCTGTTTTTATTTGAAAAGAAAAATGAATAATTTCTGATTTGGGGGTGTCTTCTAGGAAGTCTCTAGTATAATTGTAGACATCATCTTTTGGAACTTTTGACTTTTGGGGTTTTTGTTATATATTTAATCAAATTATTCATATATATATTTTTTTGGATGTTTTCGAGGGGGTGTCCTTCGATTTGTGTTACTATCTGTTGTTTCTTGTACTTCCGTTATTGAGCTAGGGTCTATTGGAAATAAGCTCTCTACCAACGAGATATTGGTTAGTTCTGCATACACTGAGGTACCCCAAACCCCACTTTGTGGGGCTACAATGAGTATGTTGTTGGTTTTGATGGTGCTGATTGTTGAGGTACCACTGAAATATAATATCTTGTTGTAATGTAATTTGGATGTCTCTTTCTTTGTTTTGTCTTTTGTGTTGAAGAACTCTTCCTTTCCTTTTAGATTATGTAATCATTGAGGTCATCTTGGTATACTATTTTGTGAGAATCAAGACAATTTGGCTTTTACTATCCATGTGGTTGTCCATGTCATTTTCTTCTTCAAATGGGCCTCACTTTCATTCCTAATGGTTGTTCGTGTCTAATTTTTTTTTTTGTTTGTGGTGTAGATAATGTAAAGGTGAATGAAGATAAAGTTGTGAAGAAGGAAGAGTCTGTGAGTGCAAACCAATCTACGACTAGGACAGATGGTGATTGTAGTAGCGTTTCCAGAGATGGGGAAACTGATGGAATTAAAATTAATGGAGTGAATAAGGCACGGGCGTTTAAATTTAGTGAACTGGTAGCGGCAACAGAAAATTTCAAAGCAGCGAACTTCTTGGGTGAAGGAGGCTTTGGCAAAGTATACAAAGGTCATTTGGCAGATACTGGACAGGTCAGCTCGACTCCATTCTTGTAAGATCAATCAAAATTTGCTGCCTGCAGGGGATTGCTTGCATGGCTCTCCTGCTGTTTTGAATCTCTTTTGCATTTATTCTTTATTGGTACTTGTAAGGATAGCTGATTTGTTTGCTGAGGCCTTTTTTTTCCCATTATTTGGAAGGTTGTAGCTATCAAACAACTCAACCCCGATGGATGTCAGGGCAACAGGGAATTCATTGTGGAAGTACTCACTCTAAGTATGGCTGACCACCCCAATCTTGTCAAATTAATTGGTTATTGTGTCGAGGCACATCACAGGGTGTTGGTGTATGAGTACATGCCGCTTGGTTCATTAGAAGACCATTTACATGGTATGTCATACACTGAATAAATACCATTGACAGGATTTTATTTTATTTTTTGGATTTTGTTACTTCCCAACAAATTTTAATTTCTTTGACCTTGATAAACGTATGTTGCAGACCCTTGGTCAGATAAAAAACGGCTTGATTGGAACACCAGAATGAAGATAGCTGCAGGTGCTGCAAGGGGCCTGGAGTATTTGCATGACAAAATGAAACCGCCTGTTATTTATCGTGACTTGAAGGGCTCTAATATTCTACTTGGAGAGGGGTACCATCCAAAGTTATCTGATTTCGGCTTAGCTAAAGTGGGTCCTCTTGGAGACAAGACTCATGTCTCTACTAGAGTGATGGGCACATATGGATATTGTGCACCAGATTATGCTATGACTGGCCAACTGACATTCAAGTCAGATATTTACAGCTTTGGAGTTGTTCTTTTGGAGATTATTACCGGCAGGAAAGCAATCGACAATACAAAATCTGGTGCGGAGCAAAACCTTGTTGCTTGGGTAAGATGTCTTTGTCTCTTCGTCTGCCAAATGTGAATTTGTGTGATTATAACAGAGGATTTTTCCTTAATTGCTTTTTATCAGACGAGATGGTTTGTCCACTCCTGTTTCTTGTTTGCTTGTTTGCAGTTTATGTAAAAAGAAGTTGAGCATCAGCCCCAAAATATTAAGGTAATAAATTGAGTGGCCATAGATGTGTAAACCCTATGCCTTCTAATAACAGACATATAAATTTTACCCTCACACATCTGTAATCTAATTCTGGATTTAATCAATTTGGACTTGTGAGTGTGAGGATGAGCTTGCTGGAGTTAAGCTCTGATATTATATTGTGCTACAAGATCTGAGCATCCAACCTAAAGCATAAGTCAATGAATGGAGAATTGCTTGAAAGAGTTGATGCTCACTTATCTGAGTCATCTTTTCATTTGTGGTCATATTGAGCGCTGGTGGCGTGTAGGGTAGTCGTGTACATATGGCTAGAGCCTTAGAAAGTAGAAGCCAATGTCCTGCTTGCTAGTCTGTCCAGAATGCCCGTGGTAGCCATGAGCAACTATAGAATGGGGCTGCTTATACTAATATTCTTTTGTTGTGAAGCTCAAGGTCTACATTTTCCCACTGTCCTTTCTCCCGGGCCATAGGCAGCGTTGATTAAAAATCTTGTATTGGTTTAATCAGCTCTTTATTGCATTCTTGCCTTTTTGGCCATCATAGTTGTTTAGAGTCATTATTCAGAATCTTGACAAGTGACTGGAAACTTACATTATAACACAGATTCATCAAGTAAGAAGGTAAGAAGTAAAATACGGAACTATGTGATACACATCTTTACTTGCTTTTTGGACATGATAATCAGGTATACATGGCTTGTAAAGTATTCTTTCCTCCTGTGTCATTGAATCCGCTATGCCTGATGTATCATATGGATCCCTTTGATTTGACATGTGTGCTATGTTAGTTCATACGTTAATTACTTATAATAAGCTTTACATAGCTACAACTTGAATCTCTTTTGGGTAGAGAAAGATGTATTCTTCGAAAATCTATCTGATCAATATCGATAACTTAAGTTGAGCACCATGCACTGACTTGTTACGTGACTATTCATTTCCTTGTGTTTAAGACCCATGTCCTGAGACATACTTATGAGCACTCAAGCATATCATTCCAATTGGTGCCGATTGTAAATTATAAGCATAACATTGTTTATATGTAAGTTGTAACCATATTATTTACATATGCCAATTTGTCACGGAAGAGTGAGCCCGAAAACTTTATTTGTTAATCGTAAATAGCATGTGACTGGACCTTGTTGATATCTCCTCGCGTTCTCAGAAAAGAAATGAATGGGTAAACATAAACGAGTTAAAGATTGACTTGCCGTGGATTATAATATATGAAAGTCCTACTTCTCTTTTGTTCAATGATTACAGGAAACTGCTGCTGAAGCACATTATCTAACATGATAACTTTATTTATGCAGGCGCGACCACTGTTCAAAGACCGGAAGAAATTCCACCAGATGGCAGATCCAGCACTAGAAGGTCATTATCCTGTGAGGGGTTTATACCAAGCTCTCGCAATTGCTGCTATGTGTGTCCAGGAGCAACCTAATATGCGGCCTCTCATTGCTGATATTGTCACTGCTCTCAACTACCTTGCCTCCCAAAAGTATGATCCCGAAGCCCAGCCTCCCCAAGGACCGCGTAAAAATTCTTCTTCTAGAAAATCAAGATCAATCGACGATCTAAAGAACCCCAGTAATGTTGAGGGTCATGACAGGACGAATTCAGAGTAGATTGAAGGAACCAAATTGGCGCCTGTTGCTGGATTTCTCTGTTCACAAATCCTGGATTGTTGCTTTCGGGGTTGAAGGCGCGTATAAGCTAATAGAAAAACTTGCCTTGTTATCAATTTTTGTGTCGCATGATAACAGGTGCAGCTGAAATTCTAACGGTAATATAAACGAAGATTTTCCTTTTGCATTTGTGTAAATGAAAAGGCTAGTTAGTGTGTAGATGAAATATGATTCAAAGGTATAAAGAAGAAAGAAAAGATGAAAGTTAGAGTATTAGCAGGAAAGACTACAAGTTTTTTCTTGTTTTTTTCACCTTCTTGTAGAATTCTCAAATGGCAGAAGTTGTTTTCTTCTTCTTGTTTTAAATTGAAAGAACCAGGTTCCTTTTAGGAATTTAGCTTTAGTTAGGGTTCAAATGCTATTTTCTCTCCTCTCTATCTATCTATCTGTAATAACTTGTTAGATATACAAATATATGTATACTAGTTGCATATATATAATTATTTGATAGGTATCATATTTAATTTGAAATATATACATATATAATTCACTTCTTTCCTCTCTTTGTTCTCTCTCACTCGCTGTTCTCCTTCTTTCAATCTCGTTTGCCAAATATACAAATATATTTATATATTAGTTACACACATATAATTATTTGATAGATATACATATACAATTTGCCTTTGTCCTCTCTTTCTCTCTTTCGCTTTTCTTCTCTCTCTATAATCTCTTGCCGGATATACAAATACATATGTATACCAATTGCATATATTCAATTAGTTGATAGATATACATATACAATAAGCTTCTCTCCTTTCTCTGTCCTCTCTCGCTCGCCTCTCTCCTTACTATTCCAATCTCGTTTGCCAGTATATTAGTTACATATACAATTATTTAGCAGATATACACATACAATTTGACAAATATACGTATACAATTTGACTCTGTCCTTTCTTTCTCTCTTTCGCTTTTCTTCTCTCTCTACAATCTCTTGCCAGATATACAAATACATATGTATACGAACTGCATATATTTAATTAGTTGACAGATATACATATACAATAAGCTTCTCTCTTTTCTTTGTCTTCTCTCGCTCGCCTCTCTCCTTACTATTCCAATCTCGTTTGATAGTGTATTAGTTACGCATATACAATTATTTAGTAGATATATACATACAATTTGACAAATATACATATTAATTTGCCTCGCTGTGCTTTCTCGCTCGCTTTTCTCCTCCCTCTCTCGATCTCGTTCGCCTCTCTCCTCCCTCTCTCGATCTCGTTCGCCTCTCTCCTATAATATGTGGCTACAAATCATAATTTTAGCAAACTATAACTATTTTCTTCTTGTTTTAAATTGAATGAACCAGGTTCCTTTTAGGAATTAAGCATAGTTATGGTTTTGTTGCTATTTTCTCTATCCTCTCTTTCTCTCTCTCGGCTATCTCTTTTTACAATTTATTGTCAGATATTCAAATACATATATTTAGCTATACTTAATGTTCTATTGCTATTTTCTCTATCCTCTCTTTCTCTCTCTCGGCTCTCTCTTTTTACAATTTATTGTCAGATATTCAAATACATATATTTAGCTATACTTAATGTTCTATTGCTATTTTCTCTATCTCTCTTCCTCTCTTTTGCCTCTCTCATTTTGCAATATCTTGTCAGATATTCAATTATATATGTATATTAGCTGTATATATGTAATTATTTGGCAAATGTATATATTCAATTCGACCAATATAAATATACACAATCCACCTCTCTCCACTCTTTGCCCTCTCTTGCTC
>JAOTQR010000007.1:23505350-23518647 GCA_025774065.1 Solanum ossicruentum
ATGTCGGGTTGGTTTGACCTCGGTTTGGTTTTTTAAAATTAAAACCAAACCAAACCAAATATAGTCGGTTTTTTTTTGTCAATACCAAACCAAATCAAACCAAACCAAACCGTTAAGCGGTTTTTTTTTTCGGATTTGTTCGATTTGTCGATTTGGTGTGATTTACGGTTTGATTCTGTACACCCTTACTCAACACATTGAAAATGACTTATCTAATCACCACATGCCCCTAAGGCCCAACACTCCAATCTCTTGGCTAATATTGTCCACACAATTTTATGGGCATTTCATTATAATTAGGTATAGAAACAAAGGAAGCAAGCAATCAAAATACCATGTGAAAGAAAACTCAAGTGGAAAGTAAGTAGCAAGTGGTGGATATAAGGGCGGGAAGTGTTCATCTGAATTTTCTCATTAAAAAATATATTGTCTATATAGAATAATATTTTAATTTTTTAATGTATGTATACAATTTTTGAATCTCGTGAATACAAGACTAATGGTATAGGGGAAGAATTATTTATTAGGGATAAAAAATCAGTAAAAAATATATTGTATACATATATAGAATAATATTTTAATTTCTTACTAATTCTATGCATTATTAATGAATGCTTACTTGAAATTATCTAAATGGCCTCAACTCATAGGCAGGTTGAAAAGTTTATCTGTTTGATTGTAATTCGATCAGATTTAATTTTATAACTAAAAAAATATATATTATAGAGGTGTATATATTCCGAGTTGGTTAGGATTTTTCAAAATCTAATTAAATCAAAATGTCTAATTTTATATTTTATATTTATAAACAAAATCAAATCATAAATAGTCAGATTTTTCAATTTTTTGGGGGGTGGGGGGTGGGGGTGGTGGGGTTCTTGAATTTTTCGTGTTTCTCAAACTTTCTCTATGGTTTGATGTGAATCATCTTTAAGTAGTTGTAAGACAGTCAAAATTAATTATCTAAAGATTTATTTAGCTCTTTAATAATCAATGATAACGACATATTTCACAAAACTGCACAAAAAAATTGATAGATATTGATGAAGTGATTATCAAACCACCTTAACCATCATAAATAAATAATCAAACATTCGTACCTTTATAAAATGATAAGAAATAATTAAACTTATATTTTAAAGTCCCCTTTACTAGTTACAAGAAGTTATCGTAAGTCGATAGGTCTTTCAATCATCGACAATGCTATCAATTTCCCACATTTTTCATGATAACATCACCAATCTTTGAGCCCTACCATACACATGCACCACTTAATAGAAGTGAACAAAACATCAATATCAGGAACTTCGTGTGTAAATTAGTCTGATTTGGAATGGGTTTATCTTAATCACATATATGAACATGGGCTTTTAAATGATAAACTCAATTTGATGTTAAAAATAAAAATTATGGCAAAGTTAAAAGAAAAACGTATAAAATATATTATAATAATATTTTTTTATCTATAAAATATATATTTTTGATATATATAGGGACGGTACTACCTTATAGTAGGAAATTTATCCGAACCCTCTTTGACAAAAAATTATACTATTTATATATGGTTAAAATGAATTTTATACATATGTGTGTGTATTAATACCAAACCAAATTACTTTGGTCAAATTTTTTAGAAATACCAAACCGAATCTCTACTCTTTTATTTAACTCGATTTATCAGTTTGATGTGATTTACAGCTTGATTTTGTTTACCCCTATATCATACGTATAAGTAAAACTGTCGAGGTTGTTTGGTTGGCAATATGTATCCCAGGATAATTAATCTCGAGATAAGTTAGCATGGGATAAGTTATCGTGTCACCATATATATGGGATAACTTATCCCATCACTAAGATAAAAATTGTGGGATAAATAGTCAAATGATTACCTTCAACGTAACCATTCAAACATGAGATAAAATAATTCTACATTTTATTTCAAGATTACTAATACTTATACCTTGCACGAAACAACTCCTAAGGATCATTTGGTTAGAATTTTAGCAATTCCAAGATAGTAGACTTTTATGTTAGATAACAATCTTGAGATAAAAATAATAAAATGACGTATTTGCCCTTCTATAAAGCTTTATATCAACATTTTTATAATAACAAGGTTAAATCAAACACATATTATATATATAATAGTAGGCTTTTATGTTAGATAACAATCTCGAGATAAAAATAATAAAATGACATATTTGCCCTTCTATGAAGCTTTATCTCAACATTTTTATAATAATAAGGTTAAATCAAACACATATTATTATATCATTCATTTTATTCCAATAAACTAGATATCCATCAATAATTTAAAAACTATTTACTAAATAATCTCTTTAATTATATTATTTTGATTAATCATTCTATTATAACTTCAAAATTAAATAACTTGTTCTCCCACCAAACTACATGTTAAAGTAAAAACCACATGACAAAAAAAAAGGGTCTAATCTTTTATTTCGTTCTCAAATTTTGAGACATAAAAACATGAGAGTAACATGTAGTGAAGATATGGTGAGTATCCCTAAGCTTTATTAGAGGGACCTCCAAGTCCAAAATAAGATAGAGCACAAGAAAGCTGCACATGCCCCCACTCATATGGTACAATATTTGATCTGAGTTGCTTTCACCGTTTTATTTTAATTGTCAAATATATTAAAATAATTATTAATTTAAATAATTAAAAAATAATTAGTTATTTTTTCGACTCTACTATTATAATAGTTAAGTCATTCTGAAATATGAAAAACTTTATTAGTACAATTTTCAAAATGTAACAATCACTTTAATTGGGTTATATTAGTCGAATTGCATCCCTTTTTTAAGAGTGGTGCCAAACTTTATCCTGAGAACTAAAGTAGGGTGGAGGGAGTTATAATTCTCTGATAGTGATTCAATATCAAGTGCTTACCATTATGTCAAAAGCTATAATGGTAAGCGCTTGATCCTAACAAGTGATATCAAAGCCAAGGTCATGGGTTCGATTCCCACGAGCAACATGTTGCATGAGGCAGGTGTTGAGAGAGGGATTGTTGGGTAATGTCAACATCATGCCTATGACAAGGCCTATGAGGGGGTTGAGGTGGCCGGGTCGGAGTCATAATCGAATAAGACGCTTGCATGGTGGACTTGGTTATGAAATAAAGTTGTGTCTTTGCTATCAGTTATAGCTTTTGATATAATGGTAAACGCTTGATCCTAACAAGTGATATATTATCTCAAAAAAAAATCACTTTTGTCTCCGTTTATACGATACACTTTTCTTTTTAGTTAATCTTAAAAAGAATAATACATTTCTTATTTGACAAATATTTAGTGACACTATCAATATTTTATCCATGTTAGGTCTCACTTATTTGACATAAAATCCACTAAAGTATACTTTTTAAAAGGATAGTTTCCAAATATCGCAAAATCTTCTCATATTTTTAAAATTTTATGTCAATCAAACTATATCACATAAATTGAGATGGAGAAATTACTTTTTTGTTAAAGAAATTAAATAATAATTTAAAAATCATAACTTTTTTAAATAATAATTATTAATTAAGTGATCATCTGATAAATTCATCCGTATTTATTCACCTTTTTTGCATTTAGAGTGTACTTAGTACTAAAGAAAAAAGAAAAAAGTTGAAGAGTACGTGAGTCTTTTAGTTAAGCAAATTCAAACAAAATAATAATTGCTGTCATAATAATTAAATGCATCATTTCTTTATGAATTCTTATTCCAAACTCTTCTAAATGTGTGGTCTTATTGAGTAGAATATCTTTTCTTGTGGATTAATCATCAACTGAATTTGAGTATCAAAATAGTTTTTAAATTCTTTTTTTTATCTATTTATCCAAAAATTATTTATATATAATCTAGACAAAAGATATTATAAGGACGGGATGGGAATCCTCGAGGATGGCAGTGCTGGGGAGGAGAAATTGAGTTTGAAATGCCATTTTGAGACTTATTTTCTTTTAAGTTTTACTAGAAAAATTATTATTTTCTTAAAATAATATTTCGAACAATCAAACATATCGACGTTAAAATCTCACCACCACATACATTATGAATCCTATCTCCCAAAAATATCTAAGCCCATAACTCATAAGTGAAAAAATCAGTGCAAGTGAGAACTTGTAATATATTAGAGAGATAGAACAAATTAATTAGAAACAAGAATTTAAAATCTAGAAAATTGATTTCCAACAATATTGTTCTTCTTTTTTTCTTTTTTTCAATTTAATTCAATTTTTTTTTTAAAAAAAAAATATTGAATGAATGTGTTACCATGTGAAAGTCTAGGTGTATAGGCATGGGGGAGGATAATTGATTTTCATGACAATCATTCTTTCTTTTTCTTCTTAATTCCTTTTCTATTTAATTACATTCTTTTTATCCTTTTCTGCCAAGTAAAAAGTTGTTCCAATTTTATCACATACCTTTTTGTCCAATCAAATAATTTTCCTCTTATTGAATCAAATTTGGAGGCTTCTTTGTTTATGGAGTATATAAGATCATGAGTCTATGGGGTGATGTTTGTAGGATAACAAAGGGAAAACTTAGCTCAATATATCTCACTTTCTATAAATTAATAATAAGGTACGTACACTCTTTTGAGATCCTTTTCTTTTGATGAAATTGATCACTTATTCCATTTTATTCAGTACATTTTATATTACTTGACTCATATTAAGTTGATACATTCTGAATTTTGTTTTAACGGACTGATGCTTTAGAACTCAGAAATTGAGTATTACTATAGTTGTTTAATGTTGAAGGTAATTTGAGGGGAAAAGGTAATAAAATAGACATTTAAAATGAAATCTTTGTTTTTGACATACGAGTCATGTAAAATGAAATGAAGGAAAAAGATGTTATAGACTAAAATGTATAGCTTAATTTGGTTTTGTTTCAAGTGTTTTAGTAAGGTGATGATAGTTCATTTTGCTAATATATCAATAGAAAATAAAATACATAGATAGATATCTTAACTTAGTTTGATTGATGATTAAATAGTTCAATTTTGGGGATACACATTTAGACACCTCAATTCGTCTTTACTGTGTCAGTTGAACACTCTGATTTACAAAATGATAATCTGAACATCGTCATAATTTATATGTCACATCAATGTAAGGGGTGTATGAGATACAATAAAGACTAGTTAATGTACCTAAATATGCATTTTTAAAATAATAAAGAATTATTAGATGAAACTAAATTAAAATATTTATCTTTTCATGAATATGATAAGTTGTGTAATATTTTCTTCATTTCCATCTCCATGTACAGACTCTTTTTAAATAACTGAATAAATTAATTTTCTCTTTCAATTATTTTTCTTAAATCAAAGATTATTTGAAAATAATTTCTTTACCTTCTTTACAAGTAAAGATAAAAAATTATCTACAAATCATTCTCTTCGGATTCCTTATATGAAATCAAATTAAGTTTAATTTTTTGTTATTGTAATAAGCTAAATAAGTAAAAATAGTATATTTTTATGAAAAATATTATTTATTTGAATAATTCCATAACTTATCGAGTCGTACAAATAAGATTTTTGGCAAATAACTATAAACAATTACACTAATGTTTTTTGAGGTTAATATTTGTCCAACGTCATTGTCAAGACAGCAAAGGTAGGGACTATAATAATGCTTTTAAATAGCGAACTAGTGGACATGTAATAGAAGTTGGAACTAAGGGTGTGTTTGGTACAAAAATATTTTTAATTTCTTTGAGGGAAAATGCACAAGTATCTTCAAATTATAATCAAAATTTCAGAGACACACTTAAATTTTAACTTAGTTTTATTACCCCTTTGAACTTATATTTTTTTTTGTAGTTTAATGCCCCTTCTTTGCCTATGTAACATGTGGAATTCGTGCGTGGATTACACACAAAAATAGACGCGTGATTAAGGATAAATAAAGTGCATTAAATTACGAAAAAAATAGGTTCAGAGGGGGTAATAGGATCAAGTAAAAGTTTAAGTGTGTCTCTGGGATTTTGGTTATTATATGGGGGTAGTTATGCATTTTAAATTACAATTTTTATACCAACTATATTCATTTAGATGATTTTATTTTATTTTATTATAGAGATCATTCAAAATATTAATTTGTTAATATTAATAACCAAAATTCCAAAGACATACTCAAACTTTTACTTGGTCCTATTATCCTCCTGAATTTATTTTTTTTCCTAATTTAATGTCCCTTATTTGCCTATGTGGCATGTGGGATCTACGTGTATACTACACATACTATAATTTAGCTAATTAGGCATTTAACTAGACAAATAAGGGGTATTTAATTACGGAAAAAGTAAGTTCAGAAGCGTAATAAGACCACGTTAAAGTTTGAGTATGTCTCTGAAATTTTGGTTAAAATTTAAGAAATACTTATGCATTTTCCCTTTTTTTTATTTGATTGACCAAAATATCTGAAAAAAATATTCTTTAGGAAAATAAATTTTTAAAAATGAGAAAAAAATCTAATGAAAGTAAGGAAAATATGTTTATTGTCTTCTCCTCACCTATGCAACACTCCCAACTCCCATCCTGCTCCTGCCATCCCTGAAATCCAACTCCTCACCCCATTTACATTTTCATAGTATTTTGGAGCATATTAATGCTTTTGGGGGGAAAAAATTATTTATCAAATATTTAAAAGTAAGTAAGAAATCTAGTTGTTTTTCAGATATTCAAGAAAAATATTTATTTTTTTCGTTTAATTTTACTTGTCTATTATATTAAAAATAGATGTCAAACAATACTTGTCTATTTTATGAAATCAATAAATAATTTTACACTTAATTTTTAATTATTTTTATTATTAATTATAATCATTTTTCTATTTTATTTTTTAAGATATTGTATTTGTTATATTCATAGGATGATTTGATCAAATTACCACTATTAATTACTCTTATATTCTAATGTTAAGTCACTAATAGACAATTATTATTGAATGGAGGAAGTACCTCCTTACAGACAAACGGGCCCTAAGTTTTGTGTTTTTAGCAACTTATAGTTGTTTTTATTGTTGGACTCTTTTGATGAATACCTCGATTTGCTCTTTATTGACAAAAACTACCCTTCCAAATATGAGGACCTTAAGTGTTCTTTCCATGGAATTTTTTTTTTGTGTGTGTTTCTATATTTATGTTAAATTTTAATTAATTTAGATTCATATTGTGTATAATTTATTCGAAGGAATAGCCTTCTATAAATTTTTTTTTTCATATTCAAGGCTTAAAGTTAAGACTTTAAATTAATAAAAATACAGCAATATTCATTGCTATCACATCCTTTAATGATCACAAGGATTATTTAGTGGACACATACTAATTTAAAATTGTATTGAGTCGAATTGTAACAATCTATCTCACGATAAGAAGTTCCAAAACCTTACCTACTAGTGACATATTTTAAAGTCATGCGGGTCTAGGACCAAGGTGGACAATATCGCTAGCAGGTTGAGTCATTACAAATGGCATCAGAGTCACTTCTATGTCAGCTTTGTTGATATGAGTTAGAGTTCAACTGAGTTTAGACAAATTCCAATTAGACGGAGAAAACCTCAGTGCTGAAAAGTTTCATATCGTGAGTAAAGTGCTCGTTAATTAACAAAAATAATTTTATACTCAGACTTCAAACTCGATTTATGATTAAATAAAAAATGAAATACTTATCACTTTATTAGAATCGTTATCGATTACTCAGTCTTATTCACCCACGTAAATCTCATCCTTGTATAGTCTTTTCCCAAGTCTTGTTATTGTCATACATACATGTATGAACATGATATAAACAAAATATCATTTTCAAGCTACAAAGTCATATCTTTTCAGTCCTCTATCACAAGGGCCACTCAACTGCCATTAATGTCTAGCTACAATAACTTCTTTTCTATTCTTGTCGTTCAAAAATAATTGACAAATTTTAATATTCGAAAACTACTAGTATTAATTGACTACTTTTCAACATTCATCTTTTTAATTCCGTTTTTTAATGATCGTACTTTAAGAAATGATATGATAGGTTTACTTATGAAAAGTGAAAATATAATTATCATGACACTTTGTAATATAAAAATTTATCAGTTGATTCGATTGTAGTTTAATATTTATATGAAATAAAAAATTAATTGCATTCTTTTTTGTACTTTAGTATATCCCGGACATATTTTTATATTTAAGATTAAATGTAGAGTCTGTTTGGCTCAGCTAAAAAAAATAGCTTTTAAAAAATATTTTAGTAACATTTTTTAAAGTGTTGAAATTTATTTGAAAAATAAGCAATTATGTGTTTGGATAAAAGTGTTGTAGCTGAAAAAAAAATTGTTGATGTGTTTGGCACATAAGTGCTATTAAACATTTTTTTAATTAAAAATGTCTGAAATACCATTTAATCTGTTAATATTATAAAATTATAAAAACTGATACTTTAAGATTTTTGTGTCTACGAAAATAAAATAAAGTAAAATAAATTTATATTTTAATTCAATATCAATATAAATATAAACTTATTATTTAAGTAAATTTTATATATAAAATTTATTTTTAATTTTTAAAATTTATAATTTGAATAGATTACATGAAAATTTTAAGATGTCTCTTTTTTTCATGATCGAAATCAAAACATGATTGAGATATTCAATTGCCAAAATATACCGATTATTCTAATTTTCTCTTGCCCTCTCAAGAAACTTTCAACATTTAACCAATCAATAATGTTTATTCTTTCTAATTGCATGTACGTCGCTTCTTATTTCACATAAAGAATTTAAGATATTTTTTAACTACATTCATGAATAATATTTATTTATCTTTCACATATTTCTCTTACTATCATAAATTATTTATTAAAATATAGTGAAAGAAGGACAATATATATAAATAAACATATATTCATATTCCAATAGAAGAAAGTTTGATACAAATAAAAGTGTTTAAATAAACGAAAAGAGCAGCGGCAAGAAGACCACTGCTGGGCGGTGATTTCGAAGAGCAGAAGAACATTGGACTGTGGTTTGAATTGAAATAATGAGAAGGGATAGAGTAGTTAGGGTTACTTTAATTAAAGATATTTTTAGGAATACAAAAAACTATTTAGAATAAATAGGTAATTCTTTTGTCAAACTATAAAAACTTTAAAATTAAAAAAATAAAAAGTTGGGAAGGGAGAGAGTGTTGCTTTTAACTTTTAACTTATTTTAAACAAATTTTAACTTTTTTCAAGCTATTTTGAAAATTACCAAACATTTTTATAAGCTAAAAAGAGTTTAAAAGCAGGTTTGACTAATTTTTAAGCTAAGCTAATCCAAATGGGCCCTAAATGTATATGTAAAAAATTTAGTAATTCAATTAGTTGATTATCTAAACTTTCATCTTAGCAACGATGATTAAATTTTCCATCTTATAATCCCTTCACAATTTTCCTTTCCCCTTCCTCATCTTTTTTTTAATAAAAAAAGAAAGATTAAATTTACATTTATCTAAAATAAATTGATATAGTCAATCAAACACAATTTAAATTTAATCTCAAATCTAACCCTAAATATCCCTTTTATCTCATTTAGACATAATACATAAATTAGATCTTAAACTTAACTTCAAATTTTAACTCTGACTTTTACCTTTTAGCATGCACAAATAAATACTTTAATTATACAACACTTCAACAAGAAAAAACACTTTAACTTCAATAATTGAACAAATAAACACTTATACACTTTAAAAATTAAAATATTTATTTATAGAAATATTCAATAGTTAAAATATCTATTTATTCACTATATATTATGCCGCTCACTATCTGAAGATAATTAAGCCTGCAAATCAAACAACCCATATATATCACAATTTATATATTCTTTAATTAAAATTTTCTTGCCGTCAAATATCGTCATGTCAGTAAAAATGGAAGGAGTAGCATACATTCAAATATGAGATAAATATCACATATATAGTGATTTTTTTGATATAGACATGAGAAATGTGTGTGCACAGAAATAATGGAAGAAGAAAACAAGCAATCTCCTCTTATACCACCATTGCCAAGAGATCCAAGAGGTTCGCTAGAAGTTTTCAATCCTTCAACTTACTCTTCCCGCCCAACAAATCCAGTTTTCCGATCACAGACTTCATGGAAAAATTGGGCCGCCGCCGACGACCACATTACCAGCTCTATCCCTGAAACAGAGGAAACCGCAATTCCCAAATTGAGTAACGAAAATGAGGAAATCGCGACTTCATGGATGGCAATTGCTCCGCCGACAGCGAAATTGGCTTCTCCGATAAGTCAGAAATTAGTTACCTGTGGAGAGAAGAAAGTTTCCTCTTCTTCTTCTTCGGCGGTGGATGAAGTTGGTGCGGCTGCTCAGAGAGCGGCGGAGTGGGGACTGGTGTTGAAAACTGATGATGAGACTGGGAAATTGCAAGGAGTTAAAGTTAGAAATTCCGGAGATGATCCGAATGGTAGAACAGAGACTTCCAGAAGGGATTCCGGCAACTCTGGTCGGAGTTCCGGTGATTATTCTGATGATGGAACTGGTAAGCATTCATATACAAATTTAAGTTATGTACACTTCAAATTCAAATATACACTGTCAATTCGAAGTTTTTGAAACTTTTTTTTATATTTGATATTTACACTAAATCATAAATTTAATAAGTTGAGTATATATATATATAATCTTATATCATTATGCATTTATTAATTTGAGGTAAACACTCTCGAGCTCAAAGCAAAAAAGAGAACGAATCATAATAGACTCAAAAGCTAAGAGAGATCGGAAAGTGTTTAGTAAGTGTAAATCATAACTGTTTATGGTAAGTTGGCAATTTAGATGTCCAAGTACTAATGGTAATTGAAGATAAGACTCGGACTAACTGGTAAAGTTGTGACGTGATAAGAAGATCACGAGTTCAAGTCTTGAAAATAGTATTTGACAGAAATGCAAGGTAAGAATGCGTATAATAGATCCTTATAGTCAAGTCCTTCTCCAGATTTTATACATAATGGTACTGCATCGGGTTTGTCCAAATACTAATGCTAACATGTGTAATTACACTGTTAATTAGTTATTAGTTGCATTATTATCACATAAACTTATATTGTTTTGTAAATTATTACAGGCAAAGAGAGGGGAATTCCAAGAGTTTCAGAGGATTTAAGAGATGCCTTATCAACATTTCAACAAACATTTGTGGTATCGGATGCAACCAAACCCGATTACCCGATTCTGTATGCAAGTGCTGGATTTTTCAAGATGACGGGTTATACATCAAAAGAGGTTATAGGCAGGAACTGGTAATAATAATAATAATAATAATAATAATAATAATAATAATAATAATAATAAATTAAGTACTGTTCTCTTCATTGCGTTTTATTTGTTTGTCTTATTTTTTTTTAATTTATTTTATTATTGGGTCGGATTTAGTCGATTCATGCAGGGTTCGGGTACGGATCCTGAGGATGTGGCGAAGATCCGAGAAGCATTGCAATCGGGTTCAACTTACTGTGGAAGATTATTAAATTACAAGAAAGATGGGACCCCCTTTTGGAATCTTCTCACTATTGCACCTATTAAAGATGATGCTGGCAAAGTTCTCAAATTCATTGGGTAAAATTCTAAAATCACTTTTTTAAATTAATTTATGTCCATTAAATAGTGATAGTAACTTTTTATTATAGCCATACTTATTGTTTTATTTTTTAAAACTTTATATTGAACTAAACTAGGTCACTTATATTGAAATTGAGAAGACATGAAGATACGTAATTTAAAATTTTCCAATTGAGAAAAACATATTACATAATCGTTCCAATTTATAAGGGGGGTTTGTTCCCTTATCTCTTCAATAATTCTTGCTTTCTTTTGTAACCCAGCTGTATATTGTCCTCATCTTATCCATGGATAGATTGAATACATGATTAAGATAGAGAGATAGTGGGCCTTTATATAAGAATGACTTGTTTTGGACCATTTTCTTTCATAGATATCATAATGGGGAATCTACCGATTTGTGACACTTTTTAATTTGATATGGTCTTTAAAAAAAAGAAAATTTTTAAAATTTATGATCTAAAATCATTTTTAGATATTTGTGTGATTGAGAATTATTTTCTCATTAAGGATAAAAAGAGAATTTTAAAAATAAATTATTTTCAATTAAAATAAAATAATATTTTTTTGAGATGAAACAAAAAGAAAAGGATGCTGCACAGAGGAAATAGTAAATATTGCTAGTTAATTCATCCTTTTTACTTGTCAACTTTGGAGCCATTCTCATGCACAAGCTTCCCCCATTATAGCCACAACCCTACAAAAGAGGAAAAAGCAAAAAAACAAAACGTAAGGAAAGCAAAGAAGACCCCACACACTTCTTTTCAGTCACATTTCCCTACTAATTATCCTGATCCCTTTTATATATCGTTTTTACTATAAATAAATAATTTTTAATATTATTTTAAAAATAATATTATTTTTTCTATTTTATCTTGATAGTTATTCCCTCTGTTTTATTTATTATGTCATCTTTTCTATAAAAAAGTGATCTTTAATATATATCATTTCACATAGTCAATGTATAAATGATACTATTTTTTTTATTTTACCCTTGATAGTTAATAAGTTTTTAAAAAAATTTATATGACCAACTAGAAGAACATAAAACCTATTAATGAATAGTATTAAACAAAGCAAAATAGTAAAGTCATTTTTTAATGCAAGTGCAGTCACAAAATGTGATATATAAAAGGGACCAGAGGGAGTAATGAGTTTTGAAAAATATATTTAACCAACTAGAAGAACTAAAAAAGCAATTAATATACATTGTAAGAAATTCAATAAGGGCAAAATAGTAAAGTCACATTTTTTTTTCTTAAAGCAGGTGCACTAACAAAAGTGACATGTAAAAGGGATCAGAGGGAGTAAATTTTTAGGCATTATACATCCACCCTCTCTCTAACTATAATTGTCCACCATTGACTTGACACAGAAATTACAAAATAGTAAATGATATGGATAATTTTATCAAATCACCATTTAAATATAATAGATACAATGTCTTAGAAAATGTAAGCAAAAATGGCTATGACTAATGATAAGGGTTAATTGGGAATTAAGTGTAAAATTATCCCATGATTTCATAAAGTGGACAAGTATTATTGGACATATATTTTTAGCATAGTGGACAAGTAAAGATGGATGAAGAGAGTAATTATATCCAACCTCAATAAGGATGTTGAGTCCATAGAGGAGATATATGGAACAATTCAGTTTA
>JAOTQR010000007.1:23527919-23543760 GCA_025774065.1 Solanum ossicruentum
CAATAATTAAAAAATTCTACTTTAAAACTTTCAAAAATTTAGAAGGAACCAAAATTCTAATATGTTGAAACTAAAAAGATAAATAAATTTTATAGAAATATAAGCAGTCCTTTATGGAAAATATAGACTTATAAAGATAATTGAATATGAATCATAAATGACTTTGTAAAGAATGTAGTTTAATTTTTTTTAAAAAGTTTAATTTTATTAAAGGGAAGGGTAATATTGGAACAAATTTCAAATATTTATCTTGAAATTTGAACAATTCAAATAATTTGAACACTAGAAAAAACTCTAAAAATTCAGTTATATTGAGACGGAGGGAGTACTATATATAACATATTTAATGAAATTTCGTAAATGAGGTATTAAAGAAGGTAGAGTGTATATATATTTTATTCCTATCTCGTGAAAATGGAGAGGTGATTTTTATTGAGGACCCTCAGACTCAAATACCACATATCGAAGTGACCAGTATGAAAAAGGAAAAATGACGATGAAGAAAACAAAACAATTAATAAGGGAATTACAATAACAACCACATAATAGTGTGCTAATCTAAACACAATAAATAACGGATGATGATAGAAATCAAAAGCAAGACACTATAAGAACAAGGCTAAATCTCTTGAAAAGCAAAACACTCTAAGCCTACTAACTTTCTATTCTAATACATGATGACTTTCACAACTTCATATCTTAGGTCATGTCCTTGGAATTTGAAGTTACGTCATGTCTTGTGCGATCGCCTATCCCAATATTATTTTAGCCTACCTCTACTTACCCATTATATAGTCATAAAATAACACACTTCTCTCCAATAGTAACAATTATATTTTCTTCTCCAAATCTACACAAAAAAAATAAAAATACAATAGAATACAAAATACACAGCAAATTAAAACATAGCTACAAGTTATAATTAGTGCAACCAGGGGCGAATTTAAGTATATTTTTTTGGTCACGGAAACTCATGGTCATTTGACTAAATTCAGTATATTACTTGTATAATTTTTAAGGAATATATTAAATATTAACTAAAGGAACCTATTCTCAAAATGACAAGTTGATTCACTAGTCCTAAGATTCTTTTCTAGCTTGAAGGTTGGAGGTTTGATCCAAACCAACAACATTATTTCATCCCCTTTTTTAAATAATACATCCATTTTTTTGAATTTCTAGACTCGCCTCGAATATAACTATACATAAAGGGCCCTATTTAAGACTTAACATTTGTCTTTTATGAAAATTTCTCTAATTTAGATAGTAAATATGCTCACCAATAGAGTTGTAGCTGACAGTTAAGACGTCACAATATCTTGAATTTGAAGGCAAAAACAGTACCTCACAAAAGGGGAACATCCTTAATAATGTCTTTTGGTCCAATGCACCTTTTTCCCAATATTTTTTAAACTACTTTCCCATCTCAATTTATTTATCTTTCTTATATAGTAAAGTACTATTTCTTTTTGAATAAAAAAAAGTACTATTTCTTTTTGAATTAAAAAATGTACTACTTCTTTTTTTAATTTATTTTAAAGAGAACATCGGTTTACTTTTTAATTATTGCAAGTTACACATATGGCATTTCAATTCTAATAAAGTATATATTCTCTTACTTTATATTTTCATCACGATTCAACCATTCATTCTAAAAGAAAAAAGAATTAAAAAAATTTATAAAAGAAGGAAAAATCAAAAGTTAATTTAAATGTTTTGAGTTGTTAAAAAGTACTTTAATACAAGTTACAAATCAACACGAATGTTTTTGAGTTGCCTAAAAGATAATTACTTTCTTCGTCCAATAATAGTTATTCATTAACGACTTGATATAAAGATTAATAAACATTAAATTTACACATTTTGAGAGTTAATTTGACCATTGTTTTAAGAAAAAAATTAGATTACATTAATTTGCTAATTGTTTAAAAAAGAATTAAATATTTAAAAACTATATACAACAATATGATAAACAAATTTATCTTAAAACTAATCAAAATTTATATTGTTTGACTCTCGAAAAGGAAACTATAACAACTAAAAAAGAACAAGGCTATAATAACACGAGTAAAATGGATAAAAATCAATAAATAATTCATTGATTTTTCTAACCAGACAAGAATTATTGCACATTTATTTTTAATACAGTATACAAGTAAAGATTAATGGAAACAGTATAACTGTAACTAATATCAATTGCATCACATTCAATCCTCCCTTCGTTTAAAAAAATCCACTTTCTATTTTAGTCTATTACAAAAATAATTTATTTTTTTGTAATATTTTAATTTTAACTTTTCACGTGATATGTTTAAGGCCAAAAAATTGAAGGACATTTTGATACATTTGACATAACTTTAATTTACAATCCCTTTAGTCCCTTTTATATGTTACGACACCTCTGCATTAAGAAAAAAATATGATTTTTTCATTAATTAATTTTTAAGTTTTTCTAGTTGGTCATATATATCTTTTCAAAATTTATTAACTATCAAGAGTAAAATAGGAAGAATAATGTCATTTGTGCATTGATTTTATGAAATGACATATATTAAGAATCATCTATTTATAGATAGAACGATATATAAAAAGAACTAGAGATAATATTTATTTTCTTAAATTTTTGATAAGTCAAACTAAATCATTCGTTTTTAACCGGAGAAAAGTTATTATTGTGTCACCCCTAACAAACACAAGAGTGTTCAATTTCCCAGAATTAATGGAGTACTATTAGCCTCCATTAAAAACATGATTAAGAACAAAAAACCCCACTTGTTAAGTAGCAGTTATTATAGTTTTTTCCTTAATTAAATCCCAAAAAATTAGTTTTAACTACTTTTACACTTGACTTTCCAAATAACACACTGTCACTACCAAAAACTTCAGATCCAACACTCTCCTTTTTCTTTCCGCCATAGCTGGCTGCTTCTTGAGCTCTGAACAACTACAATTCCATTAACAATAATCAAAGCTCAAAACTTTATCTTCACTTCAATGGCTTCCCCTAACAACAACAACAAATCATCCAAGAACCATTTAGTTTCCACTATGATCAAGCAAGGCTTCATTTCCAACCCATATCTATCTCCTTCTCCTTCTCCTTCCCCACCTCGTACCTCCACCAACCCACCTTCCCCTATCCAAATTCCGACCCGACCCACTAATCCCAGCCCGACCCTTTTCGAGATGATGTCGGAGGAGCAGACCCGGGAGTCCAAACAACCGTTCGAATCGCGCCACAGAGCTCACGAGAGAGTTTCGAGGGTTTTGGCTGATGCTCCGTTTCCGGCGGTGGGTGACGTCAGGCTGACGATAGCGGCGCGTGATGGATTTAAGGTTTCAATGGATGTTCACCGGAGAGTGCTGGTCGGACGGAGTAGGTTTTTCGCGGAGAAGCTTCAGAGGAATGGGTCGCATTCGGTGGAGATTCTTGATTGTGATGACGTGGAGGTTTATGTGGAGACATTGGTGCTTATGTATTGTGATGATTTGAAGAAGAGATTGATGGGTGACGATGTTACCAAGGTCCTCGGATTGCTTAAGGTATACTAATTTTTTCTGTTAGCATCATCAATTTTTACTCAAAATTTTAGTTTTCCTGTATAATTATAGTTTAATGTAGTTCTATTACGCAATCCTATCCTCGTGAGCTAGTGTTGTACGATTGAGTCAGGCTCAAAGTCTATTTCATTTGTACGATTGAGTCAGACTCAAAGTCTATTTCATCTTCGCGTACATAGTATTGAAGCCGGACTCATCACATGTTGTGTTTCTCAATGTTGAGTCCCCGAGTTATATTATCCATGCTTATAAAGTTGTCGCGCATAGCGTGTGTGAGGGAGTGTCAAGACCCACAATGTTTGAGGGAAGGAGTTGTGATTTCCTATAGACAATCCTTTCCGCGTGAGCTATTTTGTTTTAGTATGAGCTAGGAGACGAGGTCCATCTTTTACATGGTATCAGAGTCAAGACCCCATTGATCATGGTTGTCATGTTTCTTAATGTTGCAACCTTGTGTTATTTTATCCATGCTCTAGTTGTCTAGCATAGAACGTGTGAGGGAGTGTCAAGTCTCATGTTGGTTGAGAAAAGGAGTGATTTCCTATGGACAGTCCTTCCCTTGTGAGCTAATTCTTTTCAAGATGAGCTCGGGGACAAGGTCCATTTTTTACATGGTATCAAGATCCATTGATCATGGTTGTCGTGTTTCTTAATGTTGGGCCCCCCGTGTTATATTATTCATGCTCCAGTTGTCCTAGGCGTGTGATAGGAGTGTTGAGTCTCACATTGGTTGAGAGAATGGGTTGTGGTCTCCTTTTATGGTCTTCGGCTTCCCCTCATAAGCTAGAGGAGACCTTATGGATTTATCTTCTTCCCTCTGCTCGAGTGCTCACTCCTTCAGTAAATGAAAAACAATGGAGAGCTAGGCATTGTAAAAGAAACTATAGATATATAGGCATCTAGCACAATGGCTAGTGTAACAAGCTTCATTTTTATGATACGGCAAAGTTTCAACTACACTGATGACTTGGGACTTACGAGTTTCTTTTTATGAAATAGCGGTGAGGTCTGGATACATTTTTCCTCTCCAGACTCCACTTGTGGTATTCCACTAGTATGTTGTTTATTTTCTGTATTAATATTTTCTTTATCATGTTTTATCACAGATATCTTCAGCAATTATGTTTGATGATGGAGTATTGGCTTGTTTGGAGTATTTAGAGGCTGTTCCTTGGTCCCAACAAGAAGAGGAAAAAGTAGTATCTCATCTCAGTCAACTTCAGCTTCCTGATTCAGCAGCTAATATACTTCAGAGACTGGTTGCTGAACCATCAACATCTTCAAGATCCGATGACATTCTTCAAAGACTAATTACTAGTGTTCTACATGCCAAGGATGATAAAGCCCGCAAAGAGATGAAAACGGTGATATCTCGTTTGCTAAGAGAAAACAATAGCAGTAGTAGCAGTCATGAAAGTAACCTTGATATCTCTAGGGATACTCTCTATCATTTTTGTCATAGATGCCTCACTTCTCTAATACTTAGCTTGTCTGAAGCTACATCCGTGGATGATAACAGACAGCAGGACCGAGGTGTTCTAATGGGTGAGATTGCTCGCGAAGCAGACAATCTGCAGTGGTTACTTGACATCCTAATCGACAGGAAAATGGGGGATGAGTTTGTAAAACTATGGGCTGAACAAAAAGAACTCTCCATTCTTCACTCCAAGATTCCTACCATGTATCGACATGAGATCAGCAAGATCACTGCACAACTTTGCATTGAGATCGGTAGGGGAAATTTGTTAGTGCCAAAAGATGTTAGATATTGTTTGTTATCAACATGGCTTGAAAGTCTGTATGACGATTTTGGGTGGATGAAGAGGGCTGGTAGATCAATTGACAAGAAGCTGGTTGAAGAGGGACTTGGCCAGACTATTCTAACACTACCCTTATCTCAACAACAAACCATTCTGCTTAACTGGTTCGATCGATTCCTTAACAAAGGGGATGACTGTCCCAATATTCAGACAGCTTTCGAAATTTGGTGGAGGAGGTCATTTGTTAAGCAATACACAGTTGATTCTCAGTTACAATTAGCTCTTTTTGATTATACAGAGTGAAGAGGAGAGACTTACATGTTCTTATACACAACAATGTACATATGAAATGCACGCCGCCCCCATTCTTTGAAACAATTGTCTACTACTTCTGTTGTAAATTTAAATGTACACATAGCATTAAATTCATGATCTCCCTATCCTGTACATTTTTCATAAAATGGCTTTATTAGCTTTTCTCATATTATATGGCAATAAAGATAGCAGAAAAACTAAAATACTGACATGTCACCAAACAACACTTTTCACCTTTCAGTAATGATGAAAACAAAGAATGTACCCGTAAACATGTCAACCAAAGTAACTTTCAACATTATAAGGTGTTGGTAAGACTTTTGTATCCTTCTTTTAAATTCACTTGATGGTGAATGGTCAATTATAGGATCTGCAAATCACCCCACACGAAGAAATATTGCAAGTTGCCTTACCTGTAAAATTGGTCCCAAAGGCAAAAGAGGTAAGATGATGAAATCAAGAAAGGTTACCCTTGATTACTATTTCAATGAAATCTGACAATGCTTCTACTTCGACAAGTCATTCCTGCCCCAAGCCCCAAGAGGGAAAATAGAAGGAAAACAATAAGCACAAGAAAATGGGGACAAAAGCAGATAACTATGCATTAAAGCTAAAACCATATTTGATGAGCCAGATTGGGAACGGAAAGATGAAATTTTGATGCACAATATGCAACGGGAGCAGGAAAAAAGAAGCTGCATCAAAATATCATGTCCCAGAAAGAGTGTTTATCCTCCTCATATTAAATTATTTACCTCTGCTAGTATCTTTCCATCAGAACCCAGCAGCGCCTCAAATATAAATTGCAGAACCAGAAAATTCATTTAGAACACCTAGGATATCATAGGTTCTGATTGATAATTCAGCTCAACCTGCTCAACGCTGGCATAAAAGGAAGGAGAAGATAAAACACCGGGAAATAAGGAATTACTTATCTTGGAAGATAAGAAGCGCATCAAACTTTAAAAGTCATTCACGAGAACGACAAGAAAAAAGAGCAGGAATGAAAGGATAAATAATATGATTATTTGAGGGATCAAAGTAACCAAAACTGTTCTATGTATTATCCTCTTTGTGCAGAAGTTTGGGTTTCATTGGATTTTAGAGTTTCACCACACCTAGAAAGTACACTTCAACATGCAGCAATCATTTACAAGCTACCACTAACTGCAGGTAATTGGAATAGAAGTAGCTAACTTCTTATATTACAAATCTCTCTCTTTTGTTAGTTATTGTACTAAATAACCACTTTAACTTAAAGTTGACAAGTTTACAAGGACTTCTCCAATGTACACAACATGTACTTGCGATAAAAGAAACTATGATAAAATATGAGATGTAAACCTCACATAAATAACCTACGATTTAGCTAATGTTTCACAATAATTTCCATAAACTGGTGATCCATTTTATGCTCACACACAATGGATAATCACATGCATATCCCTTTATAAGTATTTGAAACCTCCCACTCAGCCACTCTACATGACCTGCTTCTCTAACATTCTTGTATTGCTGTCAGTGGCTTCGTATGACTTATGGATCTAAAATTGTGAAATTACCAATGTATTTTATCCCTTCCTTCTCAATCCTATTTATGAGGTAAATATTTTTAAAACATTGATCACAATATACGCAGTATATTCCATAAAGTACAACAGCGAGGCGAAATATGATCCACTGCAAAGAGCAACCCCAATTATCTATCGACATCTATTAGGTGCTCCAAAAGGTTAAAAGAACATGAACTGCTTTGACTCCTTTAAACAGGTTCTCTCCCCATATGTTCATGATGAGTGCCAAATGAACCACCGCCTACAATCTTATTTTTTCATCTGTTAATTAGAGATGTTATCTTATAGCTTGAGATAAGATCTTATCAATAACTGTAAGGTATTTAATATTTTTACAAAGGTATGCAGTCCTAATAGTCTTTTGGAGTTTATACTTGTTTAGAAATTCCTACCAGACTAAGGCTTTATTTATTTATCTTGTTTCATTAACTTGAAAAAAGAATGAGTTAACAAATAATTTTTTGGTGATATCTCTGTGTTACTATCTTATTCTTCTCTCGTTCTCCTACTTTAATTTTCTCCCAATCCCACCTCCCTTCTCATCCTGCATCAACCAGATGCAAAGAAATGCCAATATTTGATTGTTCTAACGAAAAGAAACCATTCTTAGGATACTGTTTCCCTAATCTAGCAGTAAGTCCTTAAAAGTTCTGTAGATAATCAGTTTTCTCCTTTGTAGCTTCCAATATGTTAGCTTATTCAAATAATTACGATGCACATAGAGGCTATTATTAAGGTTCAGAATGAAATGTCATGGTAAGAGTCAAACAAATACCGTTGCCGAAGTTTAAACATCCCAGTGCCTATTGTCATTGGTATGCCCATGATGATGCATTCAGTTACTCCTTCTATCTTATCATCCCTTCCATTCACAGATGCATTAAATAGGTGGTCAGTTGTCTTCTCAAATGAAGCTAACATCAGTACGCTATCTTTCATTTTCTGAACACCGTGTCTAGTTATTCCCAGGACTTCACCCTATGATAGTAACAAAGAATGTCAATTAACCTTGATACTTGAATATTAACAGCATCCAACATATTTTTGGATAAGGAATATTCCAGGAGTACCTTATATGTCATCAGATCTGCAAGAAGCATCATGTGCCGCAAGTCTATTGTCATTCCATGACTTGACATGGTATAATTAATCTCATCAATTATAGAAACCCTTGCTGCTTCAATGCCTAGAGTTTGCTGGACCTCCATTATATGGTTGCTCTTTGTATTACGTCCATCAACTCCTTCAATGCCCATTACAGCAAGGAGACCAGTACTGCAGAAAGGAAAGAGCAGGTATCATGTAGAAGTTCTATTTTATAGAAACAACTCGTAGGAGTATCAAATTCCAGAGATGAAAACCAAAAGCCCAAGTTGCTGAAAATTGTAAACTAACACAGTAGAGAGTAGGATTTTGTTTTTTGGAGAATCACAGTACAGTACGATGGTAGTCTCTTGTACATTTCTTCACAAGATTCTTGAAGCTTATATCAGACAACAATATTTTGACAGTATCATTTTGATTATATGAGCCACTAGTCTTCCAATTAACCTCTCAATGAGACCACAATTACAGATTTTCTGCACATTTTTAAAATCCTTTCAATTTTTTAGATGATCTAACAACAAAGTGGTCTTAAAAGCTCCAACACATGCTGCAAGTGACAGCCTTACGCTGCAAGCATGGCCAAAAAACAGCTTGTATTGTCGGCTTTTCATATATATTACATCATAATTGCATTTAATATTTCAATTAGTTTGATTAAGATTACAAGGACTAAGATTTGCCCAAGTTCCATTCCACTTAACTTTCAAACAATTGTTTGAAAAAGGGGAGTTAAATTCTCTGGATTAGTGTAACGCTTTCGATAACTTAATTAGCCCTCTTAGGTTATATTTTTGTAACATAAAAAATACAGGATAAGGCATGTGAGAGTGAGATCACTTTTGCCATAAAAGAGAAACAAATTAAGAGATATTGAATGCATCTAGGAATATTGTAGAAAATTACAGGCTTGTACACCAAATAGAGCACAACCTACGTAAAATTTGGATGAAGGTGAACATTAAACTTACCCTTCAACAAGCAACTCATATGTTTCCCCTTTGACATCATTTTTACGATCTTTTTGTTGTTCTTTGTTCACTACAGCCCTTTGAACTGTAGTAATACCCTGACATCCCAAGAAGATTTACAAATGTAAGTCAACAGAGTAGTTCAGATAAAACAGAATAATCAATTCTGAACTGAAAACCCACAGATTTAATTAAATTTAAATCTTGAGTATTGTGATACCTTCACAACAACAGCAGGCAGCTTATTTTTCAGCTGGTGCAGTTCAAAATGCAGTTTATCTTTATCAGACTGAGGAAAAATTTCAAGCTTCCTGGGATTCAGAACTTTTATTTGCTGCAGAAAATAGTAATTTCACTCAACAAGATGTCATTCATTAATAAGAAGCAGAAACAGAAACACAACTTATCTCACATGTTCCTTCAATTTTATTTTTTTGGTCTGCAAAATTGATTGCTTGACAGTATAAGCATCAATACACAATTGTGATGCCTGAATTGTCTCCATATCAAGTGAAATAGCAATTGAAGCTAATCGAGATGCCAACGCAATCTTTACACTCTTAGCCACCTGCATAGGAAATAGATGTTGTATTCACAATGAACTTAGTTCAATAAAGCCATTATGAGAGCTTTGCGAATTTTGTAAATACGAGCAACTTACCTGCCCCAAAAGAGTTTTTTCAATACGGGCTTTAATCATCCTTGCAGCAGTTAAATTAGCAGCAGATAGAAGTTTTGCAGTAATAATAGGAGTAGTGATCTTTTTTGCTGCATTTATGATTTCTTTTATACGAGGAACTCCAAGTGTAACATCTACCAAAGAGTTAAAGAAACAGGATAATATGATAAAAGGTCAGTTAGACAAGCCAAAAACCATTTTGATGATGTAAACTTAAGCTCCAGATAAACAAGGATACTCATGCTTGCAACTCCAGCAAAGTGAAAGGTTTTCAGTGTCATCTGTGTCCCAGGTTCCCCAATACTCTGAGCTCCAATTGCACCAATTGCAGTTCCAGCTTCTAGTCTTTTCAGGTGATAGCGAGAGATACACATGTTGAGGAACACCTATAAACAAGTATGGAAAATTAAAAATCCATACACATGCACAGCGCTAATAGTACTTCATGATTTTGGAGAAAATTAAACAGTATCTTTTTCTTTTAATACAACAACATTATTACCCCAATGCTTCAAAGGCTCCCGCTCATTGCGGGGTAAGGGGGGGGTCGGATGTACGCAGTCTGACCCCTATGTTTAAAAACATAGCGCGACTGTTTCCGGAATATCTTTTTCTTTTAATATAAGTAGAAAATGTTATCTTTTACGTTTCTTTTTCCCCTTCCTAATTTCCCTTGAAATTATTTCCTCAATTAGGTACTGCTAGTAATTTTCATACCAGACAGATTTCTTGTCTATTTTTTTACATACTATATCTTTATTTAGTCATACTACTGGAGATATGAATTCCTGACTTTCCAATTTAAAAGACTTTGATTAGCACAACAGTTAATATAGGAAAACATTCTCGTATTTATTACATGGAGGGAGCTAGGATATTAAAATACTGATGGAAAAGGTGCAACGCAAGATGGTTTGAAGCAAATGTCACACATCAAAGTCAAGGAAATAATCCCTTTTCTAAAAATTACACGTCACTCTTTATATTCTTGAAGTTCCCTAAATATTTGACACACTTCAACTAAAAGGTGGTCGTATATAACTTTCAAATTTGAAGAATTCATATTAATATTCCTCAGGGCACTTACTACCCCTCCCACCAACACTAGTACTAGGTAACTCTGTTCACGAAGGCTTGAACAAATGTAAATAAATCACATACTCTCTCTATCTCATTTGCTATGACCCTCTTTCCTTTTTAGTCCGTCCCAAAAAGAATACACCTTACCATAATTAGAAATGTTCTAACTTTGAAATTTCCCTTTTATCCTTGATGAAATGATTTACAACTGCACAAATATCTAAGAATTGTTTTAGACCACAAATTTCAAAAGTCTCCCTGTTTTTTCTTAAACACCGTACCAAGTGAAATAGTACGACATAAAATGGGACGGAGGAAGTAGTATTTTTGCCTCTGCGAGGATTTGATCATGAAACCTCATGATTCTCAATCTCACTTCGACTAATAGACCACACCCTTAGGTGCAATTTATATTCATTTTCCTATTTAATTTGAACTTTGTTTTTTTCATTGCAGAACTTACTTCTTTTCAAAACTGAAACCAAAATACAAATTCATTCAAAAGAGGAGCATTTTCTGAAACAGAAAACAAATAATATCTATTTGTTTAGCATTAAATATCATCAAATAATTACTCCCATGATCCAGCTAATCTTGTATTCCAGCATTCACGATTATCCAAAATAGCCTGTTACATGCTTCTGACCAATTAATTTGCTAAGCTTTTGATTGAAAATAAATTACTTTCTTTGTCTCATCATTTGGTGCTATGAAATTCTTCTCAACAACACACCTAGTAAAATCTCACAAGTTGGATCTGGGGAGGGTAAAATGTACTCAGACCTTACCACTACCTCATAGAGATAAAAAAGGTTGTTTCCAAAAGACCCTCATCTCAAAAATATCATCCCAAAAGATGAAAACACTAAATATGAGACAAAACGACTAGAGAGGAAAGCAAATGATAATTCATAAAGGCAACAAAAGTAACAAAATGAATGACGGACAATAACAATACAATATATAAAGACACGACTACCTCTACTAACCTACTATATCACAAGGCCAGACATCATCCTATCCCTGCTAGCCGTCTAACCTTTTACCCTAATACGCGACTTCCACTCCTTTCTATTTTAAGATCATGTTCCTTGGTGATACACAATTCTTCTCGATAATCAAAATTATATCTCCTTTACAATGGGTATATTTTAATGTGTAGAACTTTCATACTCCATGCCACATATTACATTTTTCAACATTCATGAGCACATAGAACTTCTGAAAAAAGAGAACCTATAGTTTAAAAGAATAAAGAAGACGTTTCAATCTTGTGGTCTTAAACAAAAAATATGTAGAATGTACTAAAATGTCCTTCAATCTTGTAGTCTTAAACATGCCATGTGGAAAGCTGAAATTAAAGAGTTGCAAAAAAAAGGAAAGAGGCATTCTCTTTGAAATGGACTAAAAAGACAAGTAAGACAAACAAATTATCATTAGAGTCGGAAGCAAATAAAAATTCACTGCCACATATAATGTTTAGATCGAACTATATGAAGTTTCCACTAAGGAGCCACAAAGATTTTATCTTACTTGTCCTTGTAATCTTATTATATTTTTATTTTTTTAACCGGGAAACATCCGTCAAGTAATATAGTACCAATGAGAATTTACGGTCCAGCAGTAATAGAAAAATTGAACTCCAAAAATAATAAGTCTGAATAATTAGTTTGCATCATCCTCAATGACAATATATTATAACAGAACTTCATATCTTAAGGACAACCAATAAAAAATGAAGGAAAAGTAAATCAAGTAGCAACTTAATTGTTGTATGCAGTTTCATCAGTAAACCACTAAATAGTTGGAGCAAGCAATTAACCAAAAATCCTCTACACAAGCAAAAAGGAACTTCTGAAGCTATTTACCTGTAGTTGCTTCTTAGTAATACCAGAGATGTTTAACGCAATGTTTTCAAGATATCCAGAGTCATCCCCTGCATACTGCTCTTCACCCAATAATAGGGATTCCCATAAATTTTTCAAGGTTTCAGCTAAATTCTTAATCAAAAAATCAGACAGCGAAGCACGGAATGCCTCTGAGCACCCCCCTTCAGGACTCATATCATGATATGAGAGCCTTTCATTGACTATATCGCAGATCTCTGAGTAAGTCAAACTCTTCTCACCTCCGGGAGGACATGTTGCCTGTAAATAGAAATTATTATCAAAATTTTCTAACCTTCATTACAAGACAGTTGAAAATTGAACTTTTATAACGTTCTATTAAAATTGAAATTCATACCTTTACTTTCATAAGTAATCTGCTAAAGTTAAGAGGACGTCCTTTTTTCTCTTCCATCTGAGAAGGATCCATGCCATCATCGCCATAAATGAACTGAACAATACATGCGCTAGCATTTCGTACAGTGCTGTCATAATAAACAGCAAGGTCCTCTAAAGCTTTCATAAGTCGACGAGACATGTACCCGGTGTCGGCAGTTTTAACCTGTAGCAATAAAAAAGGAACATCCAACACAGACAAAACTTTAGCCTTATACTTTAAAGAAAGATATCAACAAGAATCTATAAAATCCTATATTACAGGCACTCTCATATTTGATACAGGTGTGTCAAGTATATGGTATGGGTATAAACAGTTTTTTTGTCAATTTTTGGTTTATCTCAAAGAACCAACATGAAGTACCCCACACTCATATCCTACTTGTTAGATAGAAGTACGTCGAGCAGACAAATGAAGAATTCAGGTAAACATATATTATGACTGAATGAGAAGTAAATAATACAACCAACAAATAAGTTGAAAGAGGAGATCCATACCGCCGTATCAACAAGGCCTTCTCGTCCTCCCATTGTGTGAAAAAAGAACTCAGTTGCTGACAAACCGTCAAAAAAGGAATGAGCTACAAACCCTTTAGCCTGGATCACAAATAGAACTGCACTCAGCACTCCATAAAGGTACATACAAACTTTTTCTAAAATTGAGTGCATAAATCACCGCAATAATTGATTTAAGCATCTCTCCTTTAAGAAAGGAAATAACTGCACTTGATGAAACCAAACGAAACACTTCAGAAGGTAGAACCAACTTGCGCTAAAAAAAATTGAACTAAGATCTTACTTCCTCCGTTCCATTTTATGTGGCACCATTTGACTTGGCACAGTGTGTAGGATAAAAAGGAAAAATTTTTTAACTTGTAGGTTAGAACCATCCTTAGATATTTGTGTGGTTGCAATCATTTCATTATGGTGAAAGGGGAATTTTAAAGTTAAAATTTTTATAATTGTAGTAAGGTGACATTCTTTTTGGGACGGACTAAAAAAGAATAGTGTCACATAAAATGGTATAAAGGGAGTAGTTTGGTTGGGGTGTAAGAGGTTGGAAGAGTGGCAATAATGTTATTTTAATCCCACAAAATTTGACGGAAAAAAAGAATGGAACTAATGAGTCTTTTGAAACATAACAACAATTTGAAGGTAATCTATTAAAATGTTTAAAGCATGAAGGGCCAGAAATTGAAGTTTAGAATATTTGAAGTGCTCCAAAGTATGTACATCGGTAGCCAGATTCCCAAAATGTAACACCCCATAAGTTCAGAAGCGTAAGTCTATGGAAATTGGGTTTTTGAGGACACCATTTACAGGTCGTAAATGGAACTACGGACCGTAGATGGGATCCATAGATGAGACTTCAGAAACAAAAAAAGCAGTCTGAATTTCACGAGCACAACCACGGACCATTAAAAAACTTTTACGAGCCATAGATGGACTCGTGAATCAAACTTCAGAGACTGTCTTTATCCTGATTCAATGTACCATGTTTACCGCTCGTAGATTGATAAACGGATCGTGGATTGATATCATAGAACCAACTTCAAAAACTCTAAATTTGCTTGATTATTACGAAACACAGTTACTGATTGTAGAAATAACTACAACACGTAAGTGTTTCTCGTAGATCAACTTCAGAGACCAGGTATTTCAACTTGATTTATACAAAGAGGATCTACGGGCCGTATATGGAACCCCGGAACATAGATGCCCTCATAAATCGTGCCGAACTCAATTTCAGTCAGGATTATTTTGGTCTTTTTTCATTATTTTAATCCCTATACTATGCTGTCTCAGACTATTCTAAGTGGAAATTAAAGGAGTCTATCAACCTAAACCCTCCTTTACACGCATTACACCCAAATTCAGATCAATACTCTCAAAGTTCCCCTCAAGCAAGAACTAGGGATCCAAAGCTTCACGTCTCTATTAAAGAATTCACGCCAATGTCTTCACTCCAGGTATGTGGGATCTCATTAATGGTTATCTTTCCAATTGAGTCCCGAAGAAACTCCAGTTCTTCAATCTATGATTTCTACAAAATCTAGGATTCTATAATTAGCATGTATTTTTGAGGTAATTCAGTTCCTTTGAATAGCCTTCACTTGCATGATTTTACTTATAATTTCATGTTATTAAAAGTACTTTTATGAACCTTCAAAGTATAAGTAATTTCATGCCATAGATTTATGTTCTTTCAGATGCGTGTCTCAAATTATCGCTTTTTCATCATTTATGATTTTCATGAATAGCTTTCGCTTGCATGATTTTACTTATAACTTTTGGAACCCTTAGTTTGACAACAATAAATAGGTGTCTTCCATTCATAAATCAATCAAAACCATCAAAGTATCTGCTGTTTTTCTCTATTTTTAGCATAGCCTAAGTAAGACAACCATTTCTCAGGTCACTCGATGCGGTCACTCAGCTGCGGGAACACTAGCTTCACAACGAGGCGGGACCGACGGAGTGGGAGGAAGTGATATGGCCTAACACATAGCCAGAG
>JAOTQR010000007.1:23544009-23564994 GCA_025774065.1 Solanum ossicruentum
CCCCCAAATCTTTCCCCCCAAAACTGGAACCAAACATGGAACAGTGCAATACCACTTAAACCCACGTGCAGTGGCTCATCAAAAGACATAATCTAGGATCTCAATGCCGAAACAGCTGTAACATGGAGATCCGAGCTACTACCACTGCAGAACTCTATAAATGTCCTAGTCCCAGGGATTTCTCCTCCTCCAAGGAAATGATGCTCTCCCCACGATAGACGGCAACCATCACAGAAAATGTTCCTTTGTCAACTTTCAGAATCAACATTGTGCGTTCAAAAACATCACATTTGTCCACTTTTATAGGTTACCAGTTCATTACTTTTTTCTTCAGCCAATGCAAGGAACTACAATATACAAGAGCAGGAATTAATGAATAGATAGGCCAATAGTCAACGAGTGGGCAGCTGTGAATTTGCATTGGTGGACCAGACAGACAGATGGTCCCTATCACTGTCTGCAAAATGCATTCCTCACCTAAGGCATTCAGGCAATCACTTAATAGTACAAGTACAACCATCAATTGAATGAGAAACACCTGTAACATGCGGTCCACTGGAATAATTATAGATGAAGGAGCATTACTGAAGATTTAGATACGGAACCATCATAACTTTGTGGAAACAATTCATTGATGCAGCTAAATTAATGGAATTACAAACAAGAAAGCAAAGAAGGTTTACCCAGTTAGGACAGGAATAGGAGGATGCTCTCAGCAACCCCACTTACTACTTGTACAGGTTGGATAGGTGTATAAGGAAAGACCTTGAGCTCTTCTCAAATAGCAAATGAATAACAATCCAGTGCACAGAAAAAAAACTAAAAATGTAGCATGAAGTACTCACAGCTGGAAATTTTGATTTGAAGGGAAAATGTGGAAGACTTCGATCTATGAATCCATCAGGAGCGCGACGTCCGCCAACAGACTGCTGACCAACACATGCAATCATCTGGCTTATGTTGATTGGGGATCCTTTTGAACCACATTGTGACATGATTAGAGGACTATTCCTCCAGTCTAGCGCTTTCATACAGATCTGTCAAAAATTTGATAGTCAGGCAAGTTTGTTCCACCTTCCTGAATCAAAAGGTGATTGAAAATAAATTCTTAAACATAAGGAAAACTATACTTCTGGGAGAAAGGTTCAAGAGGAAAGAGACTTCAAAGAAGCATGTATTCTAACTCTCAAAATTAGATGCAAGGTTCAAGAGGAAAGAGACTTCAAAGAAGCATGTATTCTAACTCTCAAAATTAGATGCCAAATGACCACTCAATATATTTTTTCAAAGATTGGTGGGACCATAAAACAAGAACTTGCTTTAGAGAAGAAGACTCTCATTACAAGCTGGCACTGTCACTAGCAGGCTCTCTTTTCTTCAGGGGAAGGAGAAGAATATAATGCAGGAAAACACACATAAGTGACCAATTTAAAGATATCTTAAAATGTTTTATGCTATTTGGCAAGGGTCTATTCCAATGGCCCTCAACCCTAAATTCAAATAAGCACAGAGCATATATTTACTAAAATTAGCTAGAATGCACCAAACTCTCCATCATAATCTATAAATAGAGGTTTCATGACTTCAATACTGCTCCGATTGACCAGAAACAGCTTGAAAAAAAGAATGACAACTTGGATACAGAATTTCCTTCGACTTATCGAGAGAGGACTTGTCAATGTCAGGGAGATCAGGATTTAACCAGAAGATTTAGACTGGCTATGAGAACAATTAAAGAGAATTCAGGCAATCCACAATGAAGATGGAAAATGAAAGAAAGGGCTACTAAGGCTATAATCAATAGTTGAAAACAATCTGCAATTGAACTTCAGAAGCTGGAAAAGGTCTACTCTTTCATAATTGGCCATCAAAAATTATGGAGGGAAGCATCCTACAAATGCAAATAATACAAAGTGAATGGAAAATGAGTATCTGAACCTGAATAGCATAAGACGTTAGGGAAAGATGGAAGTCCCTTGGTAGCCAGACGAGGTTAAGAATCAACATAGTGAATAGACAAGAATCTGAAAGAAGGTTGCGGCAAAGAGATGCAAATAAACAAGGGAAACACAACAGTAGATTTAGAAGAGGCCGCTCTTGAGGATTATGTTTAAATTGCGCCCCTGGGTTTAGTTGGCTTTTGTGCATACAGGTTCCCTTACACTTTACAACCCTTAGGTAACTGATGATTTGAACTGTAACATCATCAGATATGGTTTATGCAAATAGGCTTCTGGTGTTCCATTGGAGTTGCTATTACATGATCAGCAATTCAGTCAGCAGCCAAGAGTGACTGTTTTCCTTCTATGGTTACTGTTCTAAGTTCACAAGCGGAGCACTTAGCCTTGAAGTGTTAAATGTTTGAAGATTGTGGTTAAGCTCACCTAATCCATGTTATCGCACCTTATATATTTCAGGGAGCGAGGAAGAGATCGGAGATAGGAAGGTTCTACTAGCACAAAAGAGTTTATAAGCAATATATCTGTCTTGGATATGTACAAGCCGTACAGGTAAATATATTTAGAGAAACTAGTAGTACATGAGAAGATACATAGCTCTTACTTTTCCTATGTCGTCACGAACTTTATTCAACGACATGGTTACTTCAGCCTCCAGAGTCTGCGCAGCATCACAGCCAGGTTGCACAGCAAGCTTTCCTTCATTAAATTGTTTAATAGAATCTTCACATTTCTTGTAATTTCGATCAATCTCTCCTTGTTTTTGCTTAACTAAGTTTTGTCCAGGTGTGACATCATCAATCCCTATGGAAAATCCATGATTTCCAATCCACCGAGCACTAGCAAGAACAGTGAAAAGTCAGTGTTTTTAAAAGATAAAATGAAATGCACAACAAGAAGACAAGGTCCATGGTGCTTGAAGTGAAAAGAGGAAACTGAAAGTACATGCTTCTTTGAAGTTAGCATACAATCTGAAAATTCAAAAGTACCAACTGCGTATGAACTTGGTGCTAGCATAGTCAATTTGCAATCAGAATAACTACAGCATCCAATATCAGAGGAAAAGACTTTAGAAAGCTTAAATAGTCAAAAATCCACTAAACAGGAGAAAACTTTCCCACGCCTACTACGACGAAACGGCAACAAGGAAAAAAAAACTCAACTCCATGCAGAACCAACTTAGACTAATAACTAATTAGGACATAAAGTTTGTGGTATTTGAACTGAGTCCATGAAAAATTGAAAAACTCTAATCATTTATTTCATCCAAAAGTCTGAGATCAACTACAAAGATGAAGTATGAAGTATACTCCTTTAATGACAGCTTAAAAAAGAAACTACAGTCAACAAATGCAGAAGTAAATGGCTGATCAGAATCTAACACACACACCTCAACTTTGCAAGCCGATTCATGCATGTTGCAGCAGCATGGGACTTGTAGTCTCTCAACAGAACAGAGTATAGACCATCCTTATTTCCATTTCCTGTCGTCATCCCACAAAAATAACAACTCTTGTTATCACATTGTTTCTTGCGGTCTAAAAATCCAAAAAGAACAGACCATAAGTCAAAAGGACAATACACATGAGAACTTCCAAGAAAATAAATCAAAGAGTCCAAGAAAAGATTAAGGATGTGTTGTGCAACCTGTAACATTAGTACATAAGCAGGTGTCCTTTTACTTGCTTCTCACATATCAAACCAAACTAAATAAGTCAATTCAGCATAATCAGATATGAGATCTTGAAATAGAGAAACTTACACCAAGATATGATTCTCCACGAAAGTCACCCACTCATATGTACAAACAAGAACCTCATGGGTGCACCCAAAAGAACTATAGACAAGAGGCTATTCCTCAAATGTACAAAATCACTCTTAACCCCCTCAAATGTTCTCCTTTAACTATCCCTCCACACAACCCACATAAGACCTAATGGGTTCTTCCTGGTCTTCTTTATCTTTTAATACGTAAATAATATTTCATTATTATAATATCAAGATGGTTTACAAGTATGCATAAGTAGCTCAACAATCATATAGAACTATCTAAAATCATCTATAAATAAGTAATGAAGACATTATACGTCTTACATCCTCGTGGTACTGTGAACAACCTTATTTTATTGTTCCATAAATACACAGCAATATGGTTCTTTAAGCCATCATTCATTGCAGACAATTTTCCACAACTATTAAGCATTGAAAATTCCTTAGTTGAGCAGTGAAACATGCAACACGTTAGAAGGCAAACTGTTTCTTGATTCTTCTTTACACTACTTACGTAAAAACTTTCCTATTTTTAAAGTTATTCCTCATGCAGAACAAAAAAAAATTGGTGGCTAGGCATTCCACACTTTCTTCCAATATCCACGTACAAATCTTTTAATTTTAAAAGTCTTCATCCCATTCCCCGTCATCTTCATGTCTGCCTTTCAATCCCAAACCCTACTGGCCATTCATAAAGCTTATTTAGGAACTCCTTCACCTCCTATTCATAATACCAGAGAGCCCTCTAGTAGTAATCTCCCAAAATGATTCCCCGAGCCCTCCATGACAATTATCCAATATAATTCCATGCTAAACACCAACACGAGTGCCTCTTTCAGGGACTATATATATATATTTTTTTGGCACTGCAAGTCAAGTCAAAAAGTACTTTTTCACCATTATTAATGGTATATTATATTTACTCCGAGAACCCATTTCTTCCCTATGCAATCTCTTTTGACACACCACTCCATACAATTGCCTTGCTTCTCCAATAAACGATCTACACTTTGCTCCTCCATAGATAACAATTATCACCCTTCTTCCTTCTTCGTTCTTCTCCTCCCAGGTTAATCTCTACAACTACTTCCCTCACAATGTCATGTTGAATATAGATACTCTTCATATCTCTGAAAGCCCTTCATTGTAGGAAAAGTTTTTACAAGATACTAGAGGAAAATTGTTTACCCTCCTTTTTTTTCAGAAAAAGACTTTAAAAGGAGTACCAAGAAGGTACATCAAAGACCAAAAACATCTATGGGAACATCCTGTTATATATTTCCTGTAGTTCCCAGAAATTACAACCCTTGTTTTGTTATGAAGAACCATATTTTTTGAAATCTCGAGGCCATTCATTACATGTACAATTATGATAAACTTAAATTATAGGCCAGAAAGATGCAATTGGAGTTTTTAAGGGTAACCCTGGTGGTTTCTTAAGGCATATTTGGGATCCCTAGAGTGTTATCAAAAGCAAAAAAAGTGCAAAAAAGTTCTAAGGTCCGTCAAAGCTTTAAGCGCAATGCACAAATAAAGCGTCTGCGGCAATGCAAAAAGGCGCAAAAGAGAGAAAAAGTACAAATTATATGTTTAGTCCAAGACTAATAATTTATAAGCATGAGTAACAAATACATGAACAAAGAAATTGAAAAATAATTATGATAAAGCGAAATATCAATGTTTAGTATCGACTCTTAGAAGAGGTTTATTGGCAAGGAAAAGTATGTCTTAGAACCTTGATGACAACGCTGAAGCGCACATTATGTGAGGCGAAGAGCTCAACATGTTTTGAGGCTCGCTTCAAGGCTTAAGCGCGCCTTAAAAACACTAGATCCCAATAAATTTAGGTTAGAGCAATCTTTTTCACGTATGGTGAGCTTAATGATGATCGACCTATATAATACAGGTGATGGAGAATGAATGGTAAAGAGAACTAACCTAAAAATCTGTTTTAAGACGTAAGCAGGAGCTGAAGTTTAGCCCAAAGCATTAGCAATTGAATATGTCGTAAAACAATTCAAATGTCCCCCAAAAAAGATTGATAAAAATAGAATTATCTATAATTTAATCACATATAATTTTAAATCTTGGGACAATGTTAAGGTACTACCATTCTACCAAGTGACCTATGAGCATTTGATTGGATCAAGAAGATAAAATGATTTGCAAGTGAAGGCACCAAAAGATCCAATTTCGTGAGCAACTATATTGAAATAGCATAAATTAGAGGTAAGTATTGAGTGGGTTAGGGGAGCTTCCCCACCACGGTCATGCCCACTCCATTGTGGTACTACTATATTAAAATTTTCAACACAACTTGTTTCACTTTGTCCACATTTTCTCCCCAAAAGAAGATTTTTTACTATCCTGTCATATTAATGCTTTTTTCCATTTCTTTCCTCATTGCACCACAAAGTTTCTCCAACATACTTCAGCCCAGGTGCAATGGAACAAAAAAGAACTTAAATTTTTTGTGTAATTCCCATTAAAGCATTTGTTTCAACATTTAAATGAATAATAAGTTCAAACCAATAGTTTCTTCCCATGCATGAAATTCCACATATACCATCAGCAGAATCAAATTATTTAGTAAATAAGAAAAAAAATCATGTCAATTTCGACGAGGGGGCACTAAAAGTAAACTGACCTAGTGTAGCCTTCCCGAGCTGCCCGCTGATCAGTTCGCTATTACGGAAATAAACAAATCCATCACTTGGGCACATCGTTTCCCCTTTCCCACTGTAACTCTTTTCTGTGACTGTTAGATTTACATAGACTCTCATCTTTGAGTACGGACGCAATAGCATATGGAAGAGTTGTTTCCCAGTCCAAAGCTCAACCGGCTGCAAAAGTCCTCCTCAGTCAATTGAAGATCCAAAGACAAGAAGAGCAGTAAACTCTACTGGCTTCAGCATTCCAAAAAAAGATGGAAATAGAACTCAATAAATACCAACAACAACATATGTGTGATCTCACAAATGGGGTCTGGGGAGGGTGGGTGTACGCAGACCTCATCCCTACCTTGGGTGAGCTAGAGAAGTTATTCCTGATAACACCCTTGGCTCAAGAAAAGTGTTTCAAACAGGCTTCAAAATTACAAGAGAAACATTAAGATGAAAAAGAACTCAATAAATACCATCGACTAATAAAAAAAAGAAGGGAACTTGCAGTGGTTTTAGTTAGTGTTAACATTTATATTCCCATTCAAATCAAATATCTAGGAAGCAAGATGACAGGCCAAAAGGCTTCTAAGATCAAAAATTCAATCAAATGATATCTTTTTCGATTTTAGCAGTATTAACACAAAATTGTCAAATGCCACTAACAATTTCCTTTATTAAGGCAACAATCCTTCCCCTAGGCACCTCCCTCCAAAACAACATCCCCGATAACCCCTGTTCCCTTTTCTTCCTCTCAGTCACACACTTTCTACGACTTGGCCTAACATAATCTGACGGACAGAGAGAGAGCGCTTTTGGGGGGGCGGGGTATGGTCATATGTGGACTATTTCACCAACAATTTCCGCCACCAACACGCCCTCATGAGACACGGGACCAAAAATAACTAATTCCAGAGTATTCCGTTTTTGACAAAGGCTCATGTCGAAAATCAATTTTACGGTATAGACGCTTATGACCAGAAAGAATATATAGAATTAGAATTGGTTTTTTCGACACAATTGGTATTTTTTTTTTGGAAATGCAGGAAGGTTGGCTAGAGATTTCTTGTAAAAACACCTTCACCAACAGATGGAAAGAGTTGCCAACACATACATGCAAAGATAAAAAGTGGACATCAGCTTATGGTATGGGTACGAAAGCTCCATAACAAGTAAATCCCTAAAAGGTTGTTGCCATAATGTAAAAATGCAGGTTCTCAAATAATTGCCATTTGTGAAATGTGTTTCCCAGAAAGTAATTTATTCTTGATAACCACTGCAGTTCAAATGTTGAATCTGTGCAATTGCTACTTTTGGATTTTTCAAAGTCCTGTCTGAACACTTCACCAGCTTGTAAAGCCATATGTCTGTCTAACCAATCATCAAGATTGTTAGAGATATGAAAGGAGCACATAAAGGAATAGAAAGAGGATCATAGAAAAGAGAATCGTCTGAAAACGAGAACTTCATTAATCAGGCAACACATGGAAGTAAAAGTTCACACACTCTTTTGAGGTTTAACCAAACCTTAATAAATGCTGGAGTTGGTAAATCTGTGGGATCCATTGCATCACCCATATATGAGCAAATAAGTGAAAAGGAAGCACGATTATAGAATGTGTCCTTCCTTGTAATGAGAAAGGAAGACGTCAGAAAATCCTGGGTGGAAGCAACCAAAATTTCTCCACTCTTTGGAGTGCATAAATTGTTTTGAACCTGCATTTTCATCACAAACACATTAAGAAGAAAACTAACATGGAAACAAGTAAAGATAAGTTCGATATTTCTTCATAGCCTGTTTTGGTCACAGTACAGATTAACACAATTTCTGCCACATTTTTGCAACAGGATATCATGAAAAAGATGAGTTTCGAAAATCTACTTTTCAGCTCCTGTTATAACTTTCAGAAACTTCCAAACCGAAATGAAATATTAGTAAAGTATAGATGACGAAACCTTGACCACGCTCGGAAAGCCTTAAGCAAAAATCTCAAATAAAGGAGCAGAAGAGAAGATGCTTCACTGGAATAAAAAGAAGCAACCGAAATCCCTCCCCTTGATCTTGTAACATATGCCTATAGATCCTATTAAATAACTTCAGCTAATAAGCAGGCAGGGATTTCACTATGATTTTAAGAAGACACCATTCTGATATGACAATGGACCTTTCAGACATACAAACACTATTGACAATGGAAGCAGCAAATCTATATTTTATCCCCAACTAGAAAGGAGAGTATTAATCACAAAGAGATTGACCAGAAAGAGGAAAAAGAAAAGTTTCCTCGCTTTGGAAAAGGGAAAAGGCAAAGCAAACTACATCAAGGATATGGAACCCTTGAGACATCATGGTCATCTTTGAAATAGATGATCTCATATGGAGAGCCCTTGAGACATCGGGTCCATCTTTCAAATAGATAACTTTAAGCAGTAGACTCTAAGCTGCGTAAATGCAACAGAAAACACCCAAACTGGCATACCACTCAAATATATTAAGTTGTTCCATATTGAATCTGTAACTCTGGCTCTTCCCAGAGTGTATACTACTCCAATTCAAATTTATGTGGCAACCTTACCATTTAGGGAGAGGTTGCATACTGAACATGCTTCTCTTAAATAATATTTTGAATTATTTACAATTATGACTTATAGTATTTTTAATGTAGTTTTCAAATATGTAAATGTAATTCCCAAAAAAAAAAAGGAATCTATGTTCGAATTAACGCTGAAAATCAAGTACTTTGACAATTGTACTCCTAACTTTGCGACATATAATGTATATTAAAAAAAAATTGATGAGTAAAACAAGTAATCATTTCTTTTAAATTTGAATTTGAATACAAGTGAAAATATTAGTCAAAATAGATTATGTAATCTTTCGAGGTGACCTAGTGATTTGGGCCTGGGACTTCCATGTTGGAGGTCTCAATGTCAAAACCTCTTATCAGCGATAGCAAGGGGTGTGCCTTTTGGGTTAAGCTCGTCGCACCAGGCTTCCCTAGTGCGAGTTACCTCTCTTATGTGTTTTGCAAGCTATTGCATAGTAGCGGAGTCTTACCCCATGTGGGTAGCAACTGTGCATTTCCCTTGTCATAAAAAAATAGATATTGTATCGATTGGATAGTGTTGACCATATTTTTGTATTAGTCCACCCCAAAAGGTTGCCATTTTCCCTAACACATCAAATGTTCACCTCACAATGAACTAGGATGAGTGCTTTCTCAACTGGACTTCTCTTTCACACATTACTATAATTTAAAACACTTGTCTAGCTAACTCAAACTCACTACCATTTTACTTATTATCCACACATGTCAAGAACTGATGAGCGGAAGGAGTAAACTTACCCCCATTAACATAAGAGCCTCTGTCCTCGCCTCCTCTGTTTGTGGCACATGCATATTCATCTCATCACCATCAAAATCAGCATTATAAGGGTTACATACAGATTCATTAAATCTCAATGTGCGCCATGGCATTATCCTCGCCTACCAGAAAGAACAAAAAATTATAATTTGAAGACAGAATGATCCAAAGGCTCCATTGCGCGAACATGAGTCAGCAAAATATTCATTCATGCACTTTTTTATCAAATAATAGTTACCCGATGAGACATGATTGACATTCTATGCAGACTTGGCTGTCTGTTAAACAGGACTATATCTCCATCTTCTAGATGTCGATCAACAATATAACCAAATTTCAATTCATCAGCATGACGTTTTCTAGAAGAGAACATCAACGATCTGTAGTAGACAATTAAGATACACTTTAGAAGATTTATGCATGCGATTTACAGGAAGGGTTGAAAAAAGTACAGTTCTTACATCTCAGTTCCATCAGGATGCCTGATAAACTTTGCACCAGGATACTTATTTGGTCCATTACGAACACATTGCCTCAACTTCTCTATATTGTGCTGAGAAACTCGCTCAGGATATGTTAAAATTCGAGCCATCAGTATAGGAACAGCAACCTGCATTTATATTTGTGATTCTCCCTTCAAAGTGAAATTAAATGATCGATATCGATCAAACACTAGTTCTCTGTCAGACCTCTGTAATTTTCAAATTTGGATCAGGAGATATAACAGTTCGGCCAGTATATTCCACACGCTTCCCTGAGAGATTTCCACGGAATCGTCCCTGCTTTCCTTTAAGACGTTGAGTGAAACCACTCAATGGTTTAGAAGATTGCATAGATAGTGGCACTCCACGAACATCACTGTTTATATATTGTGCGACTTCCATTTGCAGATCAATCCAAAGATTCTATATCAACATTGTAACATCCAGTAAGATAAAATAGAGGTTTGAAGTAGGCATTAATAGACAGAAAATATCTGGTCAACAGGATATCAGGAAATTGACAATAAGCGATGCACAACGCACAAATTTCAAATAGTCCTGATGTTTGGAAAACCCTGCCTGTTACACACCTTTAGTGCAGCCTAAATAGACATTTGCTGACATATATCTCTCACAAGGAAAGCTCACACTAAGCGTTCAGTAACTATGTCAAACCAGTGTCAAAAAGTGAAAGATCATTTTTTAGTGTTTCACCAGGGAAACACACAGTTTAGTGGGATCAATATCTAGACTCAAAGTGATGGTCGTTATGCTCAATAAGATCATGAAGAGAAACAAGCACATATTTCAAAAGGAGATAAATGAATGAGTACTACTGAGATTTAACAGAACTGCTAGACAGATCAAGTCAAATTGCTACCACAATATTTAGATTCAAAATCCACCCTACACTATCCTAGCCATTTAACCTTGAAGAGACACTAATTTACAATGGTGCACCTGCAATACCAAGATTTAACAGTAGCACAAGGTTTTTTCCCATTTCAACAGTTAAAAAACTAGTTGATTAAGAATTTACCTAATATTGGTAAAATCAACTATAGTAACTCTGTCCACAGGGATAATATAGTTATATTAAGGGGATAAGAACGTCAATTTGAATAGGAGAATGTAACCCTTTTTTTAATGTATAAAAACGAAAGAATGTATTCCTAGTACTAGTACACAAGGACTAGAATTTTATCTGCTAAGACAGATGGTACACAAGGACAAACCCAAAGGTGCAGAAGCACACAATATATGAAAGAATTCCCATCAGTTATAATGTGCATCCTATTGCATCCTGTATCAAAAAGAACGTGTCTAAATAGAAAATAAAGAAATCAACTGGTTTGTTTCTACCGTGGGCAAAAGCTGATGATAGAAAATAAAACACAGCAATTACAACCTGATAACGAGTTGATAAAAATGGCGAGGCAAAAACGAGTGATCAGAAGCAGAAGCAGAAATTTGCAACTCGCAACTAACAACAGCCTCTGCCACGAATAAACTTCCCAATTTCTACGCTTATAAGATTGCATAACTACCTTCCTCTACAACCCCATACCTTGAGATGATCTCCCAGTTACTCCACTATGAGTTACTAAGCAGATGTCTTCTCATGTTCTGATTGTGGTACACCCCCTGGACAGCTTTATGCAGTTCAAACATAAACAATAATGCATGTTCCATCAACTTTTTTGAAGAGTGTGAATTGGTTCGTATAGTTTGCTAAAGAAGGAATACTTAAATTATTTAGGTAGCCCTACAACACACCTCAAAACATGTAGGTCTAATTCTTTACTTGGACCTTGACATGATGTGTTGTGCTGCTAGTATATATGACCCCGAGTATTGAGGGTGAAAGAACTGGTACATCCAAACTAAAACCTTAAATCAAATGAAGTGAACCTAAGACCTTTAAAGTCCCATTGGATGTCCTTATTTATCAGATGTGAGGCTCTATATACCTCACACACAACTCAGTTTCCGAGGTTCACAAGTGGACTTGAATGTGGACCTACAAATTAGAGACATGAATAATGTCAGAGCATCAACACTAGGTGAGAGAATGTGTCATTGTCTTCATATGATTTAGGGCAATTCTCACCTTAACAAAATTAAGTTTTGGGGTTGAATCATGCCCCAAGTTCCATTTTCTACCCTTGCTATAAAGGTCTGGCCCATCCCTGTGGATGGGTTTCCAGTGTTGGGCCCCATATTACTTTAGAAATGGTTCAAATGTCCAATCCTGAGCATCCCAGGGGAGGGAGTGTTAGAGTGCTACACATTTGTGAGAAAACTCGTTGTTTGTCTTTATATATGTGGCATATACAATCTTCATTAGATGAATTAGTTTTGGGGGTTGAATGAGATCCAGGTCAATTTTCTTCAGACCAACAATGACGGGCTCAGATACCAATTAAAGACCTAAGCATTTACCTGAAACTTTCATGCAGTGGGTTAAGTGGCTCATAAACTTAATAAACTTCCTCCAGATGCTCTTATACCTAATGCCGGATTTTATACAACTCCAAAGCATCAATATGAACTCTGATTAATAGAGATACCTCCTAACACTCTACATAATACTTGTTGCAAGAAAAACCACACACATAGGCACCCATAATAATGGAAAGGGAGTTACAATTATATTAGGCTCCTTAATATCACTTTTAAGAAAAATAGACTCCTAAAATGTCTCCTACATGATGTAAAATATTTTGGCAAAGAGTGAAATACAGTAGATATCAGAATATGCTTAATACTTTTCATCAAATACACAATTCAACTCTAACATAAAAGAAATGCAACACATATAGAATATGAAGTCCAGGAGATATACGGTAAAAATTCCATCCAATTAACAACCAAAAAGAAGTTACAAAAAGGTGATAACTGAAAACACTGAATCATTGACTTCCAGAAAGAGCACTAAGTCGACCAAAAATTACCAGACTCTTAACAGGATTGCCATCAGACATCTCTTGATAAAGACCTGCATTTGCTTGAATAATTTTCTTAAGCCTCTCCGTGATGTCATTCTCGTTGCTACAACAGTCAACTTAACAACTTCAGGGAGTTATCAGAAGTATTTGAATCTTGATATGTACCATTACCAAGTATTTGAAATTTTAATATGAAAGATAATAGCACTGCAAATGACAAAGCGAGGCTTCAAGTGGTAATTGAGCATCTATCAGAATATTAATGTGTAAATCTTGTAAAGCTACAAAAGAAGAAGAGTATTGGAGACAATCTCCGGGATTGAAGTTCCATAGAAAATATTGACACTAAAAATTGTTGAGCTACATCATAATGCAATAAAACTATGTGAACTGTCCAATTAGAACTTATCTAGCCTATGTTTGGTCATTGATATAACAATTTGTCATAAGTACAAAACCATATCCAGATTCTTGCCAACTATCCTCCATGTTGCTCTTATATCATAGGGCAAACACATGATCACCCAACGATGTACACTGTAAAAGTTCACATCCCAAAACAAGTAGCACAGCTACCTATGAATCCAAAGTGACAGAAAGGGAACTTATAAATAACTAAAATGCTTTAAGTGTGTATAAACATTTGAGCAGTAAAATATCCTCTATTGTCAACAAACATTCTAGATCAAAGTAAAAGAAATTAGACAAGAAAGCTGCATCTGACCTCTGTGTTCCACCATCCACAAATACTGAAGGGCGAATAGCTATCGGTGGCACCGGAATACTTGTAACAAGGAGCTTTTCTGGTCTATCACTAAGGTAGAGTAACTCACAATCCTGCATGCAGAACCATGAAAGAACAAAGGTAGAAAGATAGTAAAAGTAGGACTAGACAACCAAGTGAATTACTTTAGAAGAAGAACAAAACAGAATATGAATTAGACAACCAAGTGAATTACTTTAGAAGAACGAAACAGAATATGAATTAACAAAATTGTAAACAAATACCTCATCAGACATATTCTTGAAAAGGGAGTAAACAACTTTGGGGTCGATTTCTGGAGGCACACTAACAGATGCCCTGAGCTCTCTCTTGTCAGAGACAGCTACATTGAGCTCATCCAAGATACGATTTCCTTGTTCATGTATGATTTTTATCTGTCCCTTTTTCACCATACCTACAATTAACAAAAATAGAAGAATAAGATAAATAATGAGATTGCAAGGGTACTGTGACTGTTCAAAGACCACAGAGTAAGGCAGCCTCCCCTGATATCTAATCAAAGTCTAAAATTAACAACAACAACAACAACATACCCAGTGAAATCCCACAAGTGGGGTCTGGGGAAGGTAGAATGTACGCAGACCTTACCACTACCTCATAGAAGTAGAGAGGTTGTTTCCTGGGACCTTACAACAACAAAATTTTCACAAAATATTTTAAAATTAATGCTCTTTATAATCATGTGAAATATATGAGGAACACAAATGCATAATGACTAGTCAATAGAAATGTCAATGTAATCTAGACCGAACAAAAGACTACTTTCACCCAAAATGATGGAACTGGAGATGGAAAAAAATATCAAACCATTCGCGTATCCGCATTTGGGACATATGGCAGTCTTCTGGGCACTTGTCATGGCATTACACTTTTTCAAAACCCTTTTAAGTAAATCATTCTTCTTTAAATACTCCATTCTTGGATTTCTCATCTTCTTCAAAATGTCTCGACGCTCCTTGTCATCCAGAAGTATCGAGGAGCAGCACTGATCAAGAAAGCAGTTGCACAAGGAAAAATATTAAAGATACCAAGCTCTTGAGCAAGACCAAGTGTAAGGGGGGAAAAGACAAAGGAAAATTGAACTCTAATAAGGCATCATAAACTTCACTAATATTTTTCTATCTCCAAACCATCATAACACGGGAACAACAATCACAATCCCATAAGCGGGGTATGAGGTAACAAGGTGAAATTATCATAATCAAGTAAATTATTGTCCTGACGTGGAATCTTACCAATTGGCTTTTGAAAACTGTTAGGATTGTTCGATCTCTATACTTACTTAATTACTGTTCATATTTATTTTTATTACTGACCTATATTATATCGCAATCGGACTAATTTTACAATGACAATTCTCCACCAGATGATTCTAACTTTACCTTCCACGGATGAAATCCATCGCAATTTTTTTTTATTCATAATATAGGCAATTTCATGTTTGCACATATAGGATACGTTTTAAACCTCAACCATAACAAAAATCTACCTTACCGAGCACCATGAATCCTATACCTTCCCCCCCCCCCCCCAAATTTGTTCACCTTAAAAAACTCTGTATGCACCAACCCCATCAGAATCCTCTTTTTTCGCTGTTAAATTTTATTTAGAGATATTGTTTGACTAAGAAACTAGCTTTAACATGTTAATTTACGATTACAACATAATAGCAGTTACTCCCCTGACATCTCATTTACTTCTTCAATCATGTTAATATTAAATTACTAGTTTTACAAATTAATTTAAAATGAAAATGTAACAGCAGTCTTACTCCCCAAACATCCCATTTACTTCTTCTATCATGTTAATATAAAGTTACTGGTTTTTACATGGTAATTTCAAATTACTACCTTTTTTCCCATTACTTCAGAATCATTCTCAGCTACCTCTGCTTCTTTCTTTCATTCTTTTGTTGGGTGAAACAATTTAATCAAATAAACACCAAGCCAGTTCATGACATGTACGAACCTTTGCTTCTTTATCCCAAACTTGTTTAAATAATGTTTTGTTCCCTCAAACCAGCTTCTACTTCTCAGTAAAGGCCCATACCTAAAAATTTGATACCAGAATGACACTTACATGTTGATGTCTATTGAGAATTTCTACTTCTTTTTTGTCAACCAGAAACAGAAGTGTTCATAAGGACCAGATGTGCTTTTTTAACCTCATACTAACCTTAGTTTTTTGAAGAAAAAAAATGTCTATAATAAACAAGCACGCTTAATACTCAATCTCATTCTTCACTATTTATTTTACCACAACAGAAAGAACTTTAAACATAAACAAGCATGCTTAATACTCAATCTCATTCTTCACTATTTATTTTTTACAACAACAGTAAGAACTTTAAAGTAAATATAAATAACAAGCAAACTGAACAATAAAAAAAATTAAGGCTATAAAAATCAAGGTCTCTCACTAGATCTATTAGATCTTAAGGCTTCTCTTCCAGAATTCATAATCATTGATTAGAAAAATCAGGTTATGTATTAGTATTAGGAGGACATCTGCTCATACCCATTTTTTAAATCTTTTTCTGTATAGAGAGTGTTTGCGACAACTGTAATCATCTGAAATATTTATGTCAGATGAATTGGAAAGGCAATCTAGTTGTAAAAAATGGCCTACTACTCTTGTCTGTTCTAAATTGAAAACTATGGCTGTAATTAGGCAATTTGCACAAGTATGCATCAGAAAGAATTAAGAACGCTAAAAGTATTACATCAATTATCTAGAGTACCAATCCATATACTGTTTTTCCCCTCGAGTATAATATGATAGTAGGTGCTTTTTCTCATTATGCTAGTTAATATCTCTGTATACTTTTTACACTTCTAAAATTATAATTTAGCATAAAACTACCACAAATTTAATCATTTAACAACTTAAAATTAAAGTTACCAATAACTCTTTTTTCAACAAGGTAATTTCTAACAATTTGGTTACTACTTGTTTCCTCACGACTACCAATATGATGTGAAAGAAAATTAAATTTTCAGCCATTGTGCTGATCAAATTGCTTTCTTGAAGTTCTAAAAAAGTTGGCATACCAGAAAAGATTAACTAAAACTACGAATAGCATTTTCAATAGTTAAACCACAAATCGCCTATTACTATATAAGATTAAAGAAGTTTAGTTTAAACAAGATATTACCTTGCATATGCACTTCAATATGTTCACCACAGTGCCTAAATATCCAACATTATAAACTGGTAGAGCAAGAACCAAGTACCCATAATGACCTGGGCACTCTCTAAAATTACCATGACATGTTTCACAACATCCATTCTTGTTTGGAGGCCCCTGAAATCCAAAACTTCCTATAATCAAGACATGAAAATCAGCATCAAAGACACAAACAAGTAGTCGATAGACGGAAAATATATAAAGAGACTTCTCAGAGAGAAACATGATATGAGTGGGTCTCATAAACTGGTACAATTATAAACCTGTAGATTAGCTTATAGTTTTAAAATAAGATTTCTTTCCCAGTCTTCTTACCAAAAAATTCTTTTGTAGACTTTCTGCTGTCCTAAATTCACATGACAAAGAAGCAAAGAAACAACAACATAAACTTTTTGTCTATGGTGTGAAAAGAGCAAAATTATGCTAGAGCTTTTGAAGAAAAAGAAATTCCAGTATGAAATTAAAATTGGTGCACTTGTTTACTTTTTCTTTTGGTGCACTCATCCAACTCTTTTGTCTCTTGGATAATATTTCGGCACATGTTCTGACAGAGTTGGGACTCATGACACACAAAGATCTCAATTCTAGCTGACCAAAATTGTATACATGTAATTACTATGAATTTTCCTATGCCAAGCTAATTCTCTCAACTTTCTCCTCACAGCAAGTGTTTGGCTGCACTTGCTTGTGAATGATCAGAGTCCCAGAAAAGACAAACTTCACACCAACCCAATTAAGTCTAAGTCTCCATTCCTGAAATACTCATCTACGAAAAGATTGAATATCCTATGCTCGAACAACAAATAGACATATTACTTTAGCACATTTATCCTATTTTGAGATATTTCCCCCTCTTCACACTGCACTATAAATAGAAACCTAATTCCTCCCTTCATTTATTTTGCTCTATTAGGCCCATCTCATTCCAATACAACAAAATTCATCTTCTAAGACAAATAGAGAGTTCTCATTCACCCCCACACCACCACCACCACCACTCAAAACAAAAATTTAGAAGTTCCCTGAAACTAGAAATACTCCAAATCTCACAGACATCTCCACAAAGAGATACAAGTCTCTAACCATACCAGAAAGACTCTTAATGCACACCCATACCTAATTACTGTTATACACATTCCAACTTCTTAAAACAAATGGAAAGCTATTTTCCTTGCATCGAAACCTTCAAAATTCAAAAGGATACAAGCTAGAAATTAAAGAAAGCTTAATTTTTAAAAAAAAAAAAGTCTTTCAGAAACAGTCTTTCTATCTCTATGAGATAGTGGTAAGGTCTGCGTACATTTTACCCTCCCCAGACCTCACTTGTGGGATTTCACGGGATATTTACTTGTTGTTTAATTAAAGAAAAAAAACAGAATTTCACATTCCTTTTCATTTTCTGCAATCATCTCTCTAAGCTCAAAAAACAGTAGCATGGCATACCATCATTCTGGGAAGTACAATTTCTCTTAAAACTAAACTGCATTTTACTCCTTGCAATCCCAAAAGAATTCCAGGGCAATAACTACACCCCATGCATAGAACCACAAATTATATAGAATAGTATATTGGGACCAACCTTCCATCACAATGAACAATGTAGATAAAGAGAGTTACCATGCGGGGGTCTAATAAGCCATTTCGAATAGGCTTTTTAGTAGATTCATAGTAAAGCCCAAGGTAAACTTCAACTTCAGCTAATTTCAAGATTTCAGACTCTGAGAAGAGTGAAAATTGAATACTTTTTCTGTACAAACAACAAACAAAGCAAAACAATCAAAATTAAGTCATCAAAAAATTAACCCCCAACAACATTTACAGAAAAACAAAGGAACCAGAAAACATAATCAATAACTGACATCTTTCTAGGGCCAACATCCTCAATGTACAGAGGTTTGGTGACTTGGAACGACTCTTGTGCTCTCTTCATCTTCTGGGCAACCCACCTACTTGAATTCAAGAAAAAAACTAATCAAAAAACAAGAAAAAGAAACAAAACTGTTTTTTGGAGCGTTTAAGGACGATGCCTATGGGGGCACGAGTGACAACATGGATGTTTATATAGGAAGCTGAGAAACCCTACGTTAATTTTTAATTGGAGAAGGTAGTGATAGCAAAATTTGCTCTAGGTTAGTTGGTAAATGTTGTCAAGTTTTTTCCCACCTTTGAGAAAGGGTCGTGGGTTCAATTCCAAGTCCTAATATATTTTTTTAGCAATTTTCTTACAATAATACTTATTTAAACTAAATAAAAAAAAGATTGGGATATTATGTACAGACTCCATTTGCAATTAATTTTTTTTAAAAAAATATGTAATAAGATTGTAAAGTTTCTTAAATTAGTAAAATTATTCTTATTCGTGATTTTGTGATAGACGAAACAATAAAATAAATAACATACCCAATAAAATCAAGCAAATGAAATTTTGAGAGGATAAAGTATACCAATTTAATATTTTATAATCTAATAATTTAGATATTCAAAAATTAACACAAAATACTAGAAATCATATATTTTTTTCATAACTTAAAATATTATCATTTGACTCTTAAAAAGACTTAATTAAAAGAGAATGGAGAAAATAATATATTTGAATAAAATTAAGGATGGCAACGAGGGCGGGACAGGTATGGTGCAGATTGAAGTAGCTATTTTTAAAACTAATGCAGGACGAGGCGGGTTGCAGGTTTAACACATCAAATAGAAATTTCAAGAAATTAAATTGTTGTAATTCGTAAAAATAAAAAATATAACTTTTTATATGAAATATTGACTTTAATTTTATTTTTTTAAAAAAATTTAAACTAGACATGTCCGATAAATTGTTAGTTGTTAAAATGTTAATTGGAAACTTTAAAATAATAATCAAAAAATAATTGTTAAAATATCAACTAAAAATAATTAATTAGTTGTTGAGACGTTTGTTATATCAAAAATGACCGACTTTAAAATAATTGAAAATTCCCGAAGATCGAGGATCAATCCAAACTTAATTGATTTAAGCAAGATCAATTCTCGAAATTCGAAATGACACAGAGTCGCCACCTAATTTTACGGATAATTAGGAAACCATAAAAATACTTTAAAAGATCTAACAGAAAAATCTTTTAAAAATTCAGAGTTAAGGTTCGGGTTCACATTTCCACTTCGAGAAGGTGTTAAGCATTCGAAATGGCCGCTAAATGCGGTTATCCGACGATTGAGTTGTTTGACTAACTTTGACTTGAAAAAGACTAATTGATTTTTATAATTTATTTATTTGTTAGAAAGTAATTTAAGTTGGTTTGAAAAGATTTTAACTCGTCTTAAAAAAAGATCTAATTAGACTCAACCAAGCTAGAAACATACGACTAAAACAAATGATATATTTTTTTATTATTATTTTTTTTTTATAATAATTTTTTTTTGTTTTTTTTTTATTTCGACTTTAAAGATCTTGACTCAATAGAAAAGTTTTGACTAAAACTTGAAGAGAAATTTGACTAAGTTTGAAATTGAAACTAACACAACAAAACCATATTTTTATTTTTTATATATTTTTTTTTTATCCTTTCGTATATATATATGTTTTTCATATTTTTGTTATTATTTATCTAAGAGACCTATATGAAACATGAAGAGACTTAATCCGATAAAAAAAAAAAAGATTCAAAAATTTTGACTCAAAATCACCAACAATTGTCTAAACTCAACTATTACTCATTTTATTGCCACACAAATACTTAGGAGTTAATAATTTTATTTTTTTTTTTTAAAAAAGATCTAATAAAAATAGAGTTAACATAAATAGTCTCGTCATGCTGAGGAAATTAATCAGATTAAAACCAAAA
>JAOTQR010000007.1:23573603-23584560 GCA_025774065.1 Solanum ossicruentum
ATATATGCAGGAAGTTGTCAAACTAGCCGAATAGAGAAAAGTTCAGTTTTTCTTTAATAATTATTTTTTTATTTTTTAAATAAGCTTGCTGAAAGGCTATGTATGTAACAAAATTATCCCAAATTAATATTTAATACTTGCATAAAATCTTATATTAAATAATAAATTATTTGGTTGATTAAGGGTCATTCGCCTGCCTTATATTAGAGCGGTATTTAATTTTTGTCACTTGAATACTGATTTTTAATTTTTACCTTTCGAAGGTTTAAGTTAAAAAAATAGTTAAAAATACCTTTAGTAACAAAAAAACTTAATACTTCGTAAGATATAAGTGGTACAAAGTTATGTGTCAGCTCCTAAGCATAATTTCAATTGCACAAGTTCAGTCCTAGGGCATAAGTTCAGTTACACAAGTTATGTTCTATGATTAAAAAACATTCAAGCCAAGATATAAGTTATGTCGAAGGCGTAATTGCAATAGCATAAGTTATGTTTGAAGGCAAAGAAAAAAAAACCCAAGACCTAAATTTAGATTTTAGTAACTAAAATTATGTCCGAAGACATAGGTTCACTAAAAACAACCAAATTAGTATTATGTATACTTTAGTTTGTTTTGATTTTGAAAATTGAAAAATCGACTAAAATTAATTCAATTTTAGTTTTAACAAAAAATCAACTCATTTATCAACCTATAAACATCCTACCCACAATATTAATTCTTATATAATTAATTGTTGCATTATTAGTCTCTTCGAACCAAATGACCTATTAAGTACGTAACATTGTAAAGCGTAAAACGATCTTATTGGATTTTTATCTACAAAAATGATCCGTTCCTTTGAGGTAAAGAAAATGATCTTAAAATAAAACAAATATATATAATATAATATAGACATAATTATAATAAATAATATTAACAAATTTCTAAAATGTCTTTCAACACTACTTATTATAGTATCATTTTTAATGAGTTTAAATATTTTTATTGCGTGTATTAGTATGGTTAAATGTACAACTGCCTCTCAAAACTCTTTTCATTGTATTCGTGAAGGATGTACATTATTTTTAAAAATACTATGCAATATATTTTATTTTCAATATAACAAATTAAACGGTGCATCAGAAATAATTTCAACACTGCTAATGTAAGTATTACTAATATAATACGGACATTGTTCACTTACACTTGTTATCTTTTATTTGTTAGATTTTTCAAAAAAAAAAACCTTTGTATAAAAATATTGATGTGATTAAATCAAAAGACGTATATCTTTGTGATAGAATTAATTAATTAAAAAGTTATGAGTCAAAGGATCTCAAAAGGATGGTTTAAGATTAATTAGTCTTCAGAATATATGCTTTACTTAATTATCTCTCAAAGCAAAATAAACAAGAAGATTAATAAAGTATTATTAAAAGATGATTATAATTATCTTCAAGTAATCAAAATATCCAAGAATATTTCCTTTTTGTGCATATGAAGCAAAGAATGAGTATCAAATAGATAGTATTTATTATATATATAATTAACATATAGTATTTGCTTGTTTCATTAATGTTCTTCTTTTAATTTCTCTTTTACATCAAATTAATCTTAATAGATTAATTAAAGATGATGTTAATAAGCAAATTTAGAATAACACTTATTATTTTTATCATAAGTTTTATCTTTCTTGCTTCAGGTATGGACGTTTCCATCAATGCCACAAATGATAGCCTTTCAACAAAGAAGAAGGTACGATTTTTTTTCTAATTTTTACATGATGAGTGACGCTCAGATAGACGTGCCCATCGACATTTTTAATAGCTTTAGCCACAATATACCTTCAAAAAATCGATTATTGGTCACGAGATTCCTACCATTCATACCAATTATTGCATTTCCTTATGTTCTTCATAAACTGTTGCATACTCCCTCTGTTCACTTTTACTTGTCACTATTTCACTTATTGGGGTCAAATTATATGAATTTTGATCAATATTTGAAGATGTATTTTTTCATCATATTAATATGAGAAGGATTGCAAGTAACAACATTTTTTGTATAGTTTTCAACCATTAAAATTTTAGATTTTAAATATTAAATTTAGGTATTTTAATTTAGCTTTAAAATTTAGTCAAGTTGACCTCGAAAAACGAAACAATGACAATTAAAAATGAACAAGGAGAGTAGTATGTTTGGCACAAAATGACACATACTTGTCATTAAACATTAGTTTAACAAAATACGTATCTGATTTAAGCTTTCTTAAGGAATGAGCAAGGAATGAATTAAGTCAACATGTTGCAAGTAATATGGAAAGAAGGGAGTATCATTACTTTATGCACTTTAATAAATTGGTGACATTAATGTAATGTTACCAAAAAGGTGGTCTTAGTTTAGTTGGAATCAATGGCGGAATCAGGATTATCATTAAAAGGGTTCAAAATTGAAAAAGTATTCACACGAACTAATTGAAAGGGGTTCATCTAGTATATATATATAAAAAGAATAATTTTAATCATATATAAATGGTATAATTTGTCGTTGAAGAGGGTTCAAAAAAAACCCTACCAAAGGGCTAGCTCCGCCCCCGGCTAAAATTTGCTATGACTTGACAATTACTATATTTTTCAGGAGAAATGCACCTATTTTGTGACAATAGAGACAACATGTACAAAAGGTGCAGAAACCTCAAATCATGTAAGCCTAAGGTTTGGTGATGAAAATTCCAATGACATTTTAGTGCATCACTTGAATTCCAAACATGTTAGAAAGGTTGATCCATTGGATCCACAAGTTCTTGATGACATCCCAAGAAAACCATTTCAATCTTGCATGATTGATCAATTCCAAGTCACTGGCCAATGTGTTAAATCACCAATTTGTTATCTCTATCTTAAATTGGCTGGAAATGATGATTGGCGTCCTGGTTTTGCTCAAGTACAAGTCCTACAAGGGCCTCATTTTGGGTCAAATACATTTTATTTTCGACGATATTTGCCTCGTCGCGTGTGGCATGGATCGGACCTTTGTGAGACGCAACTCACGCCTTTTGGGTTAAAACGCAAGAGAAATGTGTTTGGATATAAGGCCCCCTAAAATACAACTATCTTAACATATAAAGATAGATTTTCTGCTTTTAAATCACATTAAAAGAAAGTGCTTTGAAGTACTGCCATTCGATTCAAATTTGTTCTAAAAAGTTTGAGGTATTTCAAATTGTTTGAATAAGCGAATAGAGAAAGAAAAATCTCTGAGATTTATTTCAATATCAAACTTTGGACATATTATAATAGCACTTCCGGATCAATTTCTTTTAAAAAAAGATCTTTTATCTATGATTGTCTCTGCTCCAATACTCTACCAAGACTTTTATTATTGGGTTAGTCTTACACTTCACATGTTTCTAGCAACTTACATTGCATCATCAATGGCTAATAAAAAAAAGTAGTGGAAAACGCATAATAGCTAATAAAAAAAGTAGTATAAAGTAGTAAAACAATAATAATAACAAAATAGTGTAATAATCGAAATGTAATAAAGAACTTAAATCAAGAACTACAAGGTACGATTAATCCTACACCCAATAGTAAACCTCGCAAGACAAAATAACACTCTATCTCTACTATCCTTCTATCCTAATATGCAATCTGCACACTTTCCTATCTAAAAGGTGATGAGTTCTCTTTGACAAATCTCACTACGACGGTGCAGTTTTGATATTCGCAGCTCCATATCCATCGTCTCTATTTTTCTGACTTTCATCTTTCATAATATTTATTTAAATTATATTCAAATATTTTTAAAAGTAATTTTTTTTATATTGAGCATCAAAAAGTATATAAAAACACTATTCTTTACACTTTTTGCTGATGGTGAAAGGATTTTTGTACTTGAGGCATTAACTCTGGATCCTTAATTAGGCCCACTCAAATATAGACACAATAAATTTATGGACAAAATCAGAATCCAAAATAATGATATTGCTGAAATATTTAGAGCCCAACCACTAGAAACTACTCAATTTGCTATGACAATTCAGCTTGTCCTAAATACTACTCTCTCCGTCTTATTTTATTTGGTATTATTTGATTTGATATAATATTTAAAAAAAAATTAAAAGTTAAATTTATAGTATAAGATAATTCTATTTGTGTAATTGAAAATCATTTCATTAATAATTAAAAGAAATTTTAAGTTAAATTAATTTTTTATTAAAGTAAAATGACATTCATTCTTTTTAGGATAGATTAAAAAAAATGTGCCGCTTAAGTCATTCAGACCATAATCATCCAAATAGAATTATGTTGACGATGATTATCCAAGTAGGAATTTCAATATCTTGAACTAGACAACCGAGTTTTTGATGCTCAACCTTTAGTTATTGTGAATTTGAACACTTAGCCATAAAGTCCACTATGTCCTTCTTCATACTATTCCACTAATAAACTTTCGTCAAATCATGATACATGTTAGTGGCTCCCCAATGAATAGATTGAAAACTGCAGGCTTCTATCGAAATTCATCTCAAACTATTAACATTCAAAACACATAATTGATCATGTTATTTATTTAAACACATTATCTACCTCTTGAAAGAAAACCTTGATGAAATTTTCAAGAATCTTTTTCTTCAATTCAATCAAAATCAGATAATCTTTTTACTTTATATTTACATCACTAACATAGGACGATTTCAAACCATTTTGAACAACAACAGTACCCTTCTCAAAATCCATCAAACAAGCATATGAACATCGATCATAAACCAACTCCTTATTCTTATCCTCAGTGTGAGCCATGCATACTTCCCATGGATAATTTACTAAGGGCATTTGCCACTTCATTGGCCTTATCCGGTTGATATAACACCACTTCTATCATAATCCTCCAGTAGCTCAAGATATCTCTATTGGTGAAGGTTTAACTCATTTTGTTTAAATACATATTGTAAATCCTTGTGATCGATGAACACATCCTGTAACATCCCACAACTCTATTCATAGGATTCAAATTTTTTTGTCGTAAAAGTATAAGCTTGAATCTAGTTATGCCTTACATGCATCTATGTTTTAAGGCTCATTTCCTATATGTGTGAAGTGTATTAAAAGTAGATTAAGGTCATAAAAGATTTCTAGTATTTAGTAGAGTTCAAAACTTTCCTATCGGTTAAGTTTTTCGTATTAGATTATGTAAGGGTCAACTTTAAATGACCATAACTCTCAACATATAAAAAGTTAGGTGTCCTATAACCTATCAAATTAAAGATCTTTGAATTATCTTTTCAACGCTGTCAATGCCTCATTTGGAGTACTATTTACTATAAACTGCTAGAGTAGAATTTCCTAAAGGAAGGAACTATGATCCTAACTTACGAGCTGTAGATGGACTATGGACCCATACTATTAGCTCGTGGATTGACTCTTGTAAGTCAAATTTTGGATCCCAAACTTTACAGACCCAACTACTTGTTATAGAAGCTTCTATGATCATAAATTGATGAGGAATTCATGTATGTTTTATGACGAATTATGTTCAAAATGTGCTTTCAAGTTAAGTATCAATGATTGTAAAAGGTTTTCTTACAAATGAATGAAAGAGAGAAAGATATTTTCATCAATGTATGAATTCATAATACCGAAAGATTTTCTCACATCATACAAATCATAATGAAATGAGCCACTCTATGTTTCTGATTTTGTGAGACAAATTAGTAATTACTTATTACCTTTTCACATGTCATTTTTTGATGATTTACTTTACTATTCCGTTAGGATTTGACTTAACACGAAGAGGACTTTGAGGTGGAGGCTTGGTAAGGGTTAGTAACAACCCTAGCCCCATTTGTTGTGTCACCATAGATTGCCTCAATTGACTTAGCTAGTGGATCCACAAACAGCATTATGATATGATATGATATAGAGCCTATTTTGACAACTAGCCTCTTCTTTTTTTATGTAAGATTTATATTGAATTCCATGTGATGACTTGCATGTTCTTATTGTTGGTTAAGGCTGGTATCCAATGAACGAGTAAGTCCTTATGATTATGTTTCTCCTAAAAGTTCTCATTACGTTTTTAAGATGCATTGACCACGTAACAGCTCTCAAAATGTCTTTGAATAACCTTATAAAAGATGCCTTAAATAACGTATTATTTGTACTCCTTTTGACAAATTCGAGGACAAATTCTTAATCAGGAGGCAAAATTGTGTGAGAAAATGGTCTCGTTCGATTTTAGGACAACCATATCGAAAAATAATTTTTTTTGTAAAATTTTGTATATTCAGAAGCATCTGCGATCTTCAGCATTGAAGAGAGGGATCATTTCAATATACAAGTCACCTTAACTCATTCTGAGGTCAAAACAGAGAAAAAGTTGAATTTCGCACAAAAATAAACTATGGTGAAACAATTCCGCTCACGAAAATTCCATGACAATTCAAATTTTTCCTTAGAATTCCTACACTAAGTGAAAAAGTATTAGATTTTCCCTTAGCTTATTTAAGTGATTTTGGGAGATTTTTGGCACTAAATCCTCCAAATTGTCTATAATCCTCCAAATTAACCCCATTCTTTTGCAATTCATACATTAAAAAAAATTCTCTCCCTAAAACTATTCTTAAAGGGTTTCTTCTCCTCTAAGCAAAAACTCCATTGAAGATCAAGTCAAGCAAAATCATCCATTTTTCTTCAAGTTTTCAAGCCAATCACTTAAGGTATGTGAGTTTTCATCCATAGAATCTTTTCTTCTATGGAGTTCCTTCTAAAATTCTCAATTTTTACCTAAATTTAATTATGTGAATTTTATGAATCTTCTCTACTTCTACTCAATTTCTTCAATTATGATTTAGATTATATCCATTGATCAACTTTAATGTGAATTCATGTCAATTACGTGAAACTTATGATCCTTCCATGAATTCTCTAAAAATTTATTTAGGGCTCATGATGTCCTAGTGGATTTTTTTCAATTCTTATCCAATTGTATGAATTATTATTCAATTATGATCTATTTACTCAATTAAGCATAAATTATTATCAAATTGCATGATTTTACATGATTTTGGTTCAATTGACTATGAGTCCATGCTATACCTAATTTCCTATAACTAAACTATGATTTCATGAATATGATTCTAAGTATGAAAGTATGATTTTATGATGATGATAATGATGTTGTTGATGATGACAAGCAAGGGTGATATAAGACCCTAATGTTATGAAATGATGGTAAGATGGGGAGTATACCCACAGTATATGCAAAGTTATGTAGATGGACTATTCCTATGATATGCTATATTTTCATGATGTCATGATACTTATTTTACAAACTATGAAAATATGATGTTGACAAAGTATGAATTATGATGATGTCTATGTATATGCACCGGCATGGCATTCCATTAATAATTGATCGTTTTGATCTTTTGGAATAACTCGATTGATTATATATTTCGTGGGATATGACTTAGCATCGAGAGGACCTTGGTAGATTTTATTGTCCCATAACTCCATGTCACTATAAGTTTATGATTATGTGCCTATAAGGCTAGCTAATGGATCCATATAGTTTCTTAATGTGGTACTCAGTGTGCTAGAATAGAGTCTAAAGGATGGGGTCTTTATGTATATGTGATTCTCACTGTACTAAGATAAAGTCTATTGGGTGAGGATCGGGTCTACCTTGACAGGTAGACTCCTTATTTTCTCAGTGTAGAGGAAACATCAGAATTTCATGTAATGGTCTACATGGTCTTATTGTCGGTTATGGTTCCATTCCCACATATGTGTGTCTACTAGGCTATGAAATATTTTATGATGCTTCCACATATAATTTCAAAGATGCATTAATTATTCATATCTTGTCTTTACTCTAATGATATGTCTATGCATATTGCTATTATGTACGATGTCTATTAATGCATTGTATGCTTACATATTTAGTACATTTCAATGTACTAACGTACCCTCTTGCCTACATGATATCACCATGTAGGACAGACAACAATACCACTCTTCACTTTTGTGGCTAGATATTAGATTCTACTTGTGAAGACTTGGTGAGTTCCCATGCTTCGGGGACAAGCCCTTATGTTCTTGTTTATATCGATGTTGTTAAGACTTTTATACTTTCTTACCTTGAGGGTGAGCTAATAACATGTTCAAGACACCACCAAAACCTATGATGTAGAGGCATGTTTAGACCTATGTTGATGTAATTCCCTTTAATAGGAATTGTTGACTCCTATGTTTAGATTGCTTGAAATTATGTTTCCACTTTCTTACTCGTATGATTTCTTATTTACCTTATGTATGCTTATGATATGAACAAGAGACTTATGTGGAACGCCTTCGGGTGTCATATTCACTGTGTTATGCTTCGGGGACAAGCCCTTATGTTTTTGTTTATATTGATGACTTTTATACTTTCTTACCTTGAGGGTGAGCTAATAACATGTTCAAGACTCCACCAAAATCTATGATGTAGAGGCATGTTTAGACCTATGTTGATGTAATTCCCTTTAATTGGAACTGTTGACTCCTATGTTTAGATTGTTTGAAACTATGTTTCCACTTGCTTACTCGTATGATTGCTTATTTACCTTATGTATGCTTATGATATGAATAAGAGACTTATGTGGAACAACTTCGGGTGTCATATTCACTATGTCACGATTAGGCCCTAAGTTCGAATTGTGACAGACCATGTTCATGTTTTACTATTATGACTTAAATGAAGTTTTATCATGTTTTTAACGATTGATCATTGTATATCATTCTACGATTTACCCTGTATCTCTCATATACTCAGTGTGTTTCATGTACTAATGCATAATTATGTCTATATTATATTATAATATAGATGCTAATGATGTCCATTTTGATCATGTTTATAACTTGTTAGTGAGATTTTCTATTATTGGTGAGTCCTAATATTTCAAAGACGTTTATGTTTCTTCCCAAAAACATTGTTTCATTCTTTTATTATTTGGATTAGCTAGAGACATGTTTTAGCATCCTATCTATGTAGATAGCTTGTCAAAACAATGTAAACTTTAGCGTATGCTTCATATATTTTTATGACATAAGACTTTTCTTTTATAAATATTTTTTCATCATCATATTGCATGTATGCTAACTGGATGTTTTAGGGTTTATTTGTCATGTCACGTTAGAATGTACTTTGGGTCATGACAAAATCAAAAAACATCTTTAAAATCATCACTCAACGATGAAAAATGAAAAATGAGAAAGAAACACCAAGTTTAAAATTAAATCTTTGGATCATTTACCAAAGAGCCCAAATTGTTGGCCCCTCTATGAATGCTTTACAAATGCAGATGTCTGATAACATTGTCCTCCGCAAACGTTGAAGAGAGGTTCAGTAATAGACATTAGCAACTACTGAAAGGATCATCAAGATTCGTTTGGAATTTCATATATATTGTCCTACTAAATTTAATGTTTCGGACTCAATGAAATCGTCAGAATATAGAATCCACGGTCTCCTTGATCCAAAATCTATCTAGTCACAACTAAACTAACTTAAGGCTCAAAAGGACCAAAATATCCTCAAAAACTCTGAAAAATAAACCAAAACTCTAACTACAACCTCCAGAATCCATATGAAATCATCAAAAATTTATTTTGAATATCCGAACTTCAAATGTTGACCAGAGTCAAATCTTGATTCAGAATAACTTAAACTTGCAACTTAGGATGTCAAATCTACGAAACAACTCTAAATATGAAATCGTCAACTCTTCTAGATCAATTTCACATTGCGGAGCTAATGGAATTGACGAAATTTCATTCCAAGACTCGTAGCTTCGATTGATACCAAAAATTACTTTTGAACAACTTAAAACTCAAAAACTTCAAAATTTCTCAACTTTTCAATAAAACTCTAAAATCCACCCACAAACTGATCAGACACGACTTAGAAAAACTACCGAAAGAAGTAAAATGATAATTTTTTGAAAATTTCTGAAAATGACATTCAAGATCATCATAAAAGGTATGTCAATCAATACAGAATAAGTAAAGCTGAACAAAAGGAGTACCAACAATAGAAAAACAAAAAAATCAACAAGCGATTATTTGTCAAAAAATAGTAGTTATGGCTTATAAAATTCTTAATACATATACTATTTTTCTCGTCTTATTTTATGTGTCACTCTTTGACTGGACATCATACGTGCCACATTTTACGGGGCAAAGGGAGTATATTTGGTAGTGAATTAAAAAGGCTACTTAAACATGTTGTGCTACAATGAATGCAACGGAGTGTAGAAATTAATGAAGAGATGAGCCTTTCTGTCGGAGTTATGAGCTGAGATTAACAAATAGTGTACTTAACAACACACATTATTTAGCCGCCTTAAATTAATTGGCCGCAGAAAAAACAAAAAGGGGCTGTATATTTGAATTTTTGCGCAATAATAACTTATATATAAAACGATACTTAATAGGATCTCATTAATGATCTCATTTAATGCAATTAATTTTGCCAACAATAGCAAAAGGAAAAAAAATGGCCATAAAAATTTGATTAAAAAAACTTATTCATACTATAAATTAATTTTTTTTTTTGAATATTTTTATCCTTTATTTTAAAAATTGGATACATTTTTTGCTTATTATTTTTAATATATTAAAATAATTAATGAAATTTATTATTTAATGATATTTAATGTTAAAAAGAAACCACAAAGTGAAACATGAAAAACAAGCTACAAAGTCTACCGAGTTTTTTTTCTTTTCGAAAATAAAATTGTGTCATTATTATTAATGCAAAATGCATTTATTTTTTGCATTATAGAAAAGATAAAATATAAATGACCTAGATATAAATTTTTTGATTAATGAAAGTGAAAACTTTTAATTTAATCTTTTTAATTATTATTAAAATAAAAATTTGCGTAGAGATATATTTGATCCTTCTTATAAAGTTCAAAGATAAACTTCAAAT
>JAOTQR010000007.1:23599047-23611617 GCA_025774065.1 Solanum ossicruentum
AGTAAGCCTACTATGAGTTCTTCTTTCAATACCAGGTTAACAAGTGTGATAAGGATATCAAGATGCAAGTGGACATACCGTCTTTTTGTACCATTCTTTGGTAAGGAATATGAAGTAGCCATGGAGGATCAAAAGCACATACACGAATATCAGCAGATGATGTGCATACCAAAACGCATTAAATCCTGCCAAATGATGTAATGACCAAGGCAATTTGATGACATTCCTTCGGAATGAATGCGTTGCCAGTGTGAAGGAGAAAAGCATGAAAAGGGTCATTAGTATCCCCGTTACACCTGGAACAGATACTACCAGATCCATGTAAGTTGGTTGTTGGTAGCCAAAATTGCTTCCAAGAATAGTCATAAACTTGGTCTCCGGGCAGGACACTAATTTCACAAAGTTGCAACTTGTGTGAAAGAGTACATGAATAAAGGTCCCTACAGTAATTCCTACGGCAACCATTTTGTGAAAATTGATGTTATCATCAAAAGGTATAATAGAACCAAGAAATGATTCTCTAAGCTGAGTAAGAGTACTTCGGCAAACAGGAACGAGAATTAGAGCCATATTTAACTTAAGAGTTTCCCCTGCAGCTTTAGCTAAACAGACACAGTATCCCATAATCTTGAAGGCTTCTCTCCTCTTAAATTGTTCAATCTTCCATATAAATAGTATCAGATTAATGGACAACCACAATGTTACGACCCAAATTCTTTTCCAATTTTCGTGTATCTTCTCTAAAGTTTTGCTAAGAAATTTGCCCACTGGAGTTCTATATCGTCTAGGGATCATGGTTCTTGCTAGTGTTTGTGATCTCTTCAAGTTCTTTTTCCCATCTTCTGATCCAACCATGCCTCTTAGTAGAGATTCAAGTTGCCATATCTGTTTCAAAGTTCGACGATTTTAAAAACAAAACACAAACGTTTGATCGAAAGATGGATACTTTGAGTGGAATTTTACCTCAATATATCCTAAATGGTCAGGATCAAACTCTTCCATGATTAAAGCTGCATATGTTCCAGCATGTTTCTTGAAGTTTGTCAATTTGTTGGCTGCAGCACTCATCACTAGAACCTTTCACAAAAAAGTATCAAGTAGATTGACTCCCAAAATTAAGAAAGAACATATTCACTTGTATGTTTTTCTCACCTCCTTGACCTCTTCTTCTGATAGTTTCCCATCACCATTCTTGTCACACCTGCAAAACAAAGAAGGATGGAGATTTTCATGGCGAAAAAGTCAGGATCTTTACTACTAGGCGAATGGAGTTCAACACCTATTATATATATACATGAAAAATAAGTTTAACCACGTATAAAAAATGTAACTTTTTGCTAAAGTGGATTCAGATGAACCCCTTGACCAAACCTGGCTCCGCCCCTTAACATGAAAAAATATTGGATTGATCTCATAAATTCCGCAAGTACAACGAGTTCAATCTCAAGATCCATCAAGTTTAAATCATTAATTTGTTTGCGCTACAAAATGGACATATTAGTTCCTCTGGCTAGGGGCGGAACTAGAGCTTCGGTTACAAGTTTGGTAACTTTAGTTCAAAAATTAAAAAACTATCAAATATGTACACATCATTAATTTAGAACTCAATAACATTAAAAGACTATAATTTGGAACGCATAAGCTTCAAATAATAACTCCGCCCCTACCACAACACCACGAAAAAAAGGAATGAAGAATTTCTTACATGTCAAAAAAAATATGAAGCCTTGTATCAGGACATTGAGTTGATATATCATGCCAAAATTCTCTAAGTTCATCAATTGTTATCCCATTTTCTGCATTAATCTTTTTTCTCCTTGCCATTGTACCAAACAACTCCTCTGCAAATTCCTTGCTTTCCATTCCTTTCATTTCAAAACAAAAAAAAGACAAATACCAAATTACAAATCTTAGTAGCTCGCTTGGTCGACGTTCGATATCCCACCCTATAATCCCTTTCCCCTACCCCAAATTCATTTTTTTTAATTAAAAATAAAAAAATAAAATGACCCCCTTGTAAAATACCTATACAGGGTCCAAATTTGTCTTTAAAAAGAATGCCATTAACAGCATTTTGATGAAATCTTTTCTCAACATTTTTCCAAGCATCTGCTTCCTTTCCTGTAGTGTTATCAAGAAAATGAAGGCTCCTGAACCCTCTTGCTGCTCCTGATTCTATTCTAACCATTTTTCTTCTTCCTGCTCCGCCATTTTCGAAAGGGTATTCCGCCATTTTTACTTTGTTTTCAAGAACTTTTGAGGATTATTAAGGATGATCTGCACATAAATATGTTACAGAGATTGATTAATTAATTAATAATGGGAGGTTTGGAAGAATAAAAGAATTTAATACATGTGGCATAAAGAGCTAAAGATGCAAAGTTCGTTAAATTAGTAAATTACAATGCCCAATCCCCAATAATGTTTTTATAATTTTAAACTTAATTATTTTCTCTATTCACTTTTATGTATCCACTGTTTCTAAACATAGATACTATTTAGTTTTACTTATTATGTTTAATAAATTTAAAAAAAGAGAAATATTTTTTAGTATTTTGCTCTTTGCATTAATCATTTATTCCTTGAATTATTTTTCAAAATTTAATATTAAACATCAATCGATATAAAGAGTATGGTGAAATAGTCGTATCAATATTTGTTTTGTTAATGATCAGATACTTGTATCAAATTTAAGTGTGACAAGTAAACGTGAATAGAGAAAGTAGTTGTCTTAATTTACAAACGCAAATACACAACCTCGAAAAGTAATTTTTCACAAAATTTTTTTTTTGATGTTTTCTTTTAGATCATAATAATATTAACAACATGCAAGTGGTTTTATTATATTTTTTAAATACTAAAGAGAAATTTTATGATCATAAATAAAAAGATATGGAGGTCGATAGTAGAAAAGAAGAATAATAAATAGCCGAGGGTTATCTGCGAGAAACAGGGGCTCGTCTCATCTTCTTTAAAGTTCGTCTTCACGTGGTTTGGTATCTTTTTCTTGGATTTGTTTTATTTTCTTTGATTATCTTGCATTTTTATTGTCAATCATTTTATTTCTTTCAATCTTTCTTTGATTATACTTCTTTTAAGTCGAGGGTCTATCAAAAATAATCTCTTTGGTCCAAAAAAGATAGAAACAACTTTTGTATACATCCAGCTTTCTTTAAACTCAACTGACAAAATTACACTAAATACGTTGTTGTCATCGTAAGTATTAGCAGGATTAGCATTTATTACTTGATAAATTGCTATGAAATTTATTTTCTCCCTCTGGTGAAAAATGTGTTCCTGGGAAGTTTACTTAAAATTTACCTATGTTTATTTGAATTCATTAGGTAAATCTTGGAGGATACTACAGCTAAATTATTCTCCCATGATGCAAATACAACTGTAATAGCTTGATTTTAGGAACATTTTTATCAAAAGATCATGTGATAAGATTCCTCCAATCTAAAGTTTGGTTTTTCCTTAAATTTGTAGAAAGTTCAACAAATGTACATATGCATCGCATATTATAATACAAATCAATTTTAATGTATCTCACGTAAATTGCCATATATGACACATATATCTGCTTATTTAATTTTATGCCAACTTATGTATGTATTTGGGTGTATTGAAAGTTTGAAGTCATGGACATTAGCTAGTTGAAGCCAAGTTATATAAATAGCACATTTATGTACTATGAATTGGAAAAATCTATTTTTACATATATTGTCTCAATTTATGTGAGGTAATTTAATTGGACATTAAATTCAAGAAATATGAGAAGATTTTGCAGAGTTTCATAGCTACCTTTCATTTTAAAATAGAACAGAATATACTTTTGTGGATTTTTTATTAAATAAATGTTGTGAGCACATTATTTTCCACCTCTTTTTTTCCTTTGTTCTTTCCCCTTGTTTTATTTTAGGTGTCGATACTTATAAGCTAGTTGTTGTGTGAAAAAAATATGTGAAAAAAAAACACTCTAAAAACACATTATAGATAATTGCCTATTGTTTATAATGAGTCAGATTATTAATTTAAAAAATAAAACAAAGAATTTATTATAGTAGCAATGATAACAATAATATATTTAATATAATTGTATAAGTAAACTAATTTTTGAACACGCATTGCACGTGTATCTAAGGCTAATTAATATAAATATATTAAAGTTTTTAAAATAATTGTAGACTAATATTGCAACACATAATAGTATTTGTAACATGATATATTTGAAATATTAATATATTAGTTATATATCAAAAATATCAATTTCATTTTAAGTGAATGAATGCAGAATATAATGTGTAAATAGTTCGTACTAAAAGTATCGATTTGAACTCATATTCTATTTCATTTTCACTTTGCAATTAAAGGACAAAATCAAAAGAATTTTAGATGCATATATTTTGTTAATTATTTGTGTGATCACAATCACTATTAAAGTTATCCTAAGGAAACCACGGAAGAAAAGCCAAGGAAATACATTCATGAACAATTTTTGCTTGCTCACTCATGGGGAATGTCAAAGTTATAAAGCTCTCTTAATCCTTTCACCATAAATAAAAATATTTAATGACCATTGATAGGGAATAGAAAGAGGTCTAGATCATGAATATGAGTGTTTTCTTAATCATAAAATGCTTAAATATTACTCCCTCTGTCTCATATTAACTGAATTTATAAGGTAATACACACATATTAAGAAAAATATTTAAAGACAAATTTTACGCCATACTTTTCACTATTGCCCTTTATAAAATCATAAATGTATAGTTAATTTATTTCCTAGAAAATGTAAAAGTTCAATAAATGAAAGGGCAAATATGGAAAAAGTTTCAAACATTCATCTTGAAATATGAAAAATTCAACTGTTTTGAACCTTGAAAAAACCCTTAAAAATTCAATTAATTTGAGACAGAGGAAGTACTTATATTGATAAAATATGGAGAGCAACTTAACTTTACTATTTAATAATAATAGTCATACATAGTATATAATAATGGTACTTTCTTCGTTTCATTTTAAGTGAATTATTAGAGAATTTTTTATGTTTCAAAATAAGTGAATTGTTCACTTTGCAAGGGATGTGTTGGAATTTTTATAGTTTTGTATAAAAAATAAATAATGCATTAAATAAGTGTCTGGAGTTTGAAAAGGCTAAAAATAGAAAAACATGATTAAATTTTGTCGTTATCTTTTTCATTAATATGACCCAACAATTCATTTAATATGAAACGGAGAAAGTATTATTATAATAACTCAACTTTATAGGATTATTTTGATATTTCAACTAACTTTCAATTTTTTCTCTTCCCAATATAGATATAGATTTAAATGAATTGAATCACTTAAATGAATAAATATAAGCTACAATCTATTTTTAACCCATAAAATATATTAAGAAACTATGAATAATGACTCCATTCACCGCAACTTTATACGAGGCTAATATTATTAGATAGATTTGAAGAGGATACTGTATACCATCTAAAATTTTGTTTTGTTGCTTTTTTCCGTTGATGTTCATGTGGGTATCTTGAAAAGCTCCAAATTGATTTACTTTCGACAAAAGTCTTTTAGTTGAAAATTTTCTTCATTTTAGTGGAGAATTTTATTTTTTATTTTATTTTATTTGGATCGTATATTAATAAATAAATATTTTATTAATTTTAAAATTTGAATTTTAATATTTTATGTAGTTAGTTAACATATTTATTTAAAAATTTATGATAAAAGTAATATAGGTTCAGAAAAAAAGATAGGCGTAGAGGTTCAATGAGAACTATTCTAACAAATGGAGTTAAATATGTTGGTAGAAGACTCTTTACAATGGAGTTAATGACGATCCCAATCTATAGTTTTTTATAAAAAAATAAAATAAAATAATTGATCAACTAATTATGTGCTTCAATATAATTATTGTGAGTAAGTGCTATAGCCTCTTTGCACTATAACCTATCTTCAAATGAATTTAAAAACCATAAAATATTTTTATTGATTTTTCGAATTTCATCTATACCATATAAATTAAGACAAATAAATTAACAAATATTGGACCCACACTTCTATGAGCTCTTTATATTTAATATGTATATATACAATTAAATAGATATAAAAAAATAAAAAATTAAAATGACAAACTAGAAAAAACCAAAATAAAATAAAGAAAGAAGGAAAACTTACACAAATCCCATAGTGTAAAGTGAAAATTTCAGTTTGTCCTCGCCTTTTTTATAATTACAAAAATCTCTTGAAAAAACTATGTTTTGATACTCTTTTATAACATGGTGATACATATTGATACATTTTAAAAGTAGTCTGTTGCTACCAAAAAGATGAGTCCATTTAATGCTAATCGTACGAATTTTGAAGAAAAGAAGAAAAAAATTATACTTCTACTCAAAAGAGTGATCTATACTTTAATGATGAATTGGATAAGTAATGCATAATCCTCTATTTCATAAAAAAAATAATAAAAATTTCTTTACATAAGAGAAATTTTAAAAAAACAGGGTACATCCATTTAATGATGAATTGACATTTTTTTCAAAAAAAAAAAAGAATCATATTTCAGTAAGAAAAGAGCGATGACATCTATCAATATAGAATAGATTAGTTTAATGATGGCATTGGTAAGTATCACCTAATAATCACTGCATTGCTCCTACATAGTATAACCCATATATCCTTCTCAATGATTCATTTAATTTACTGTGTGACTTATTATATTGTGTATCGTTATATTGATAAGTATTGTGTGTACCCAATATATCATTCTCAATTAGTCATTTAACTTACTGTATGACTTATTGTATCATGTATAAATATATCCTTCTGTATGAATCTATGTATAACTGGGTTGCCATTAATATCTTTCTCTTTTCAATATATATAAAATTTATGTTTTCTTACTTTGTTGTTGAATTAATTAGCATAAATATAGTCATTGTATCATTGTTAATGATACTTATACAATGCATGTAACAATTTGATGTAACACACAATAGGATTCACATTTTTATCGCTATGAATCATGCTAAATCATTTTTTTATAGAGTTAAAGTACATAAATATTCTGGTTGATTCATAAGTATTTATGTAATGAGTTGTAATATAACATATATTTAGTGTTTTTTTTTCAAATAACACTATATCATGACATGATCTAACCCCCAGTAAGCAACTCAAATAATTTTTTTTTATAACTGTAGAATTTATCAGCATATTTGCTAAGTATAAATTCGTGTATATTATAATTGTCAAGTATCATGTGAAGTGATATACTATCAAGAAATATTGCAAATAATATTGTATCATGATACATTAGACTGTGCAAATTTTGTTCAAATCTAATGAGTTTGGAAGCTGATACACCGAGTTTGCTAACATAAATATTTATATTAAATTTTAAAACAAAAAATACAAAAGTCATATGAGTACTAATAAAAAAATTCAATTAGAACTATATTACACACTTTAAAAAGTTTCATTTATCTAACTATTGAAAAATAACTAATCTATATTAATTAAGTCATTTGCAAGTGGTTCTTTGAAATGATCCTTTGATTTGTTGTATCCGAAAAACGTAGGAGTTCATTTGTATTTGAAGTCAATGCATTGAATCATTTGCTTGATAATTTTTTTCTTACAATAAATCAGATTCAGAATAAATTTTTAATTGAGATCTTGTTTTGATACAGGTTCTGATATGTTTAATGATACAATGATTAAGTCATCATGTGCAATGTATAAAATACTATTTATTATTAGTGCTAAAATAAAATGTATCATGAATGGGGAACAAAACGTATAGGAAGTACAACTGTCAACTGGTTGACATTTAATAAATCTAATAAAACTTGACACGATTCTTATAAAGATAACAAACTAAAAATAGTGATCCTTTATATGTGTGATTGATACAATATCATGTGTATTATATAATATATATACCTCATGTTGTATTTGAAAAAAAAAAAAGAACACATGGTGTTTATCTTATGTGTGTGCTCAATAATAAAATATGATGTGGTGCATATAATGATACATGAGCTAAAGAAAAAAACACATGAGATAATCATACAAAAAATATAACAAACAAAATATGTGTATCATGTAATGTGTGTGTCGTGATATATATGATACAATATGATCTATAACTTAGAGTGTACCTGATACAACATGATGTGTGGTATGTAATGATATATGAGCTAGGAATGCAAAAAAGGCATGAAAGAAAATGATACAAAAAAAAATTTGTGCAAACATGATAAAAAGGATAAATGAACAGTCATCGTTCTTGCTAATAGTGATACAATATAATGTTTTTCATATATTAGATACATGATAAACAAGATCACAAAATACAAGACCACAATGATTCAAAGAGAATAATGAAAAATAAATTGTACAAACATGTACAAAAAACAGAGATCGTTATGTATAAAGTGGTGCAATGCACTGTCTATCATTCTCCCATTATTACCAAAATCAAACACAAAATAACATAAAAATGACAAAACAATTATATTTTCTAATTCGTGATTCATACAATAACACACAATAAAATAATAAACGACTATTTTATTGTTTATCATTCTCCTATTATTAGAAATCAAAACAAAATAACATAAAAAATGAGAAAGAAACAAGTATGTTTTCTAATATACAATTCATACAATAACACACAATAAAAAATAAACAGCCATCATACATTGTGGTGTCCAAAAAAGAAAGTTTGGTAATGAAGGGCGTGAAATAGCTTATACAAGTTTTTTTGCTCTTTTAATTTCTTCGGAGATTTAGCAGCTTCAATTTTTTATCCCTTTCTTCGAAGTTTTTTTTACTAGGGGTTTTGAACTCGTGCTTGGAATATTCTCCGTGTTGCTTCTTCTTCTTCATCATCTTTTTTAATTCCGCCTCTGTTTCTTCTTCATCTTCTTCCTACCCAAAAAGGATTTCAAAAATTTGAAGGAATCAAAATTTTAAAAGATTTTAGAGTATCCAAAAAAAATCCACTTTGTTTGTTCTTTTTGGTCATCTTCTTCCTCTTCTTCGTCTTTTTCAGTCTCGTCTATGTTTCTTCTTCTTTGTCACCTTCTTCTTCTCATCTTCTTCCTACCCATACAAACTGAAGAACAATGTCCAACAAAAGTAAATAAGATATAAAATTTAAAATGAGTAGTGATTTCTCTAGAATAGGCAATTAATGGGGGCAATTCCCCTCCTCTCCCCTCCCCCCTCCCCCCACCAAAAAAAAAGAGTAGACTTATAGGGGCATAATTGTTGCGTCAGTCTGAAAAGAAAAGAAAGAGTTTTGTATCATTTTTAGGGGAGGCAAAGGTTAAAAAAAAAAAAGAAGAAGAAGAAGAAGAAGAGAATTTTGTAATATTTTGAAATGGATGTGATTTTTTGAGAATATGTAAATATAAGTGGTGTAATTTGGTAAAAGACATGATATGTTTGGGCTTGGAGAGTTGAACGATATGGGTTCTTGTAGCAGCCTACTTAATATAGAAATTTTTGGAGTTTTATCGATTAATGTAGTTTAATTTAATTTTTAAATTTAATTAAATTGACTTTTTCAAAAGCACAACATGACAACTAAAAAACATTGGAGGTGTTCATATTTAGCCGCTTTAAAATCAACTTTAGACTTGTGAGTTAAAGATTACAATTTGGGAAAGTTACATAATATAGTAAACATATGATATATATTTACTATATATAATTGTAATTTAATAAAAATATAATTTGTAGATATAGTTAAGGTTTTATAGCAAAATTCTCTACCACCACTCAAATCAGTGGGGGCGCGTGGGAACCTACTATAACACCTAGATAAGAGAATCATAAATTTCTAACTAATTAAATCATGCAGAAGATGAACAAAATAAAAGATAAAATTGAAAAGGATCTTTGAATTATCAAGTAAAGAACTAAAAATTCAATTCAAGATTTTGAAAAATATACCTAACATCCCCAAGGATTGTGGTTTGAATAGATACAAGAGCTTGTAAGAATATAGATAAATAAAATAATGACGCAACTCCTACCATAAGGAAAGAAGAGTAGAAGTTGTTAAGATCATTTTCGTCTTCATCTAAGAAACATCACTGATTTTGTAATCAGACCATACCAAAAAAAAAAGGTTTAACAAAAGTAATATTAGTATAAACAACACGTACTGAGGCATCATTGATCAATTCGAAAAACACCACACATTATGAAGTAAATATTCAAAAACAAGCATACAATAAGAGACACACTAAGCATGTTGAAACTCATATTCCTCTACTAGCACTGGCTCCACTATGGTAGCCTCACCATAACAAGATTCTTCTCGCCAATGTGGTCTATATAGGGACAAAAACTCAGATTTTCTTTTTAAGTCCGTATTAACATACATAACCATAGTATTGGACATAATCTGACTCTAAGTCATCAATTCTTTGCTTAACAAAAATCTTAATCACCTTTCATTTGAAAATACGCAACCTCATACCGAATTATATAAAATATACCAAACAACATCAAAAGATTAAACAAATATAGACAAATACATCACCAATATAGCATCATTTGAACTTTCAATTCTTTCATATCTATTATTACACAGGATGAGAAATCTAACTTACTTGGGGACCAAACTGCTGCAACAAGTAAGCTATCGCTGCTGATCTTCCTTCTTCATATTTTCAAAGGTTAAATCATCTAATAATAACAATCACAAGAGCAATTAATAAACTACCCTTCCAACAAATATCCTGGGATTCAAATTCATAAGGTCTACCCTTTAATCTACCCAAAGTTCCATGCCTTGAAATTGATAAATTAATTTTCGTCCAAGGACATAATCTTTCAATGCTAACTCAAAATCAAGAGATTTAAGCCTATTAATTCTCTCTACACCAAAAAGTTTCACCTAGATTAACTTCTTACCTCCACCATGATCAATCTAATAGTTTTTTAAGAATTGAAGAATCAAATAAGTGTTAGATTAATGAAACTCAATGAAAAAGTGTCAAAATCACTCCTCTCTTGTCCTAACTTGACCTTGGATGAGTTTTCGAGAGTAAAAGGAATGTTTTTAGGTCTGAAAAACATATTTAACTTGCGTCATCCCGTCATGGTGACTCAACTCAGATAACATTCAGTAAAATGATCATAACTTTTTAATTCGAATTTAGAATGATGCAAACTTGGTGGCGTTGAAAAGAAGACTCGTAGACCTTTAATAATTTGACAGATTATGATCCACCAAATTTGTTATAGGTTGAAAGCTCTCTTAGTTGAAACTTAAGTTTAAGACTAAATTGATAAGACACTTTTAACTTAACTTTGTGATAGGGTCATTAAAATTATATAAAAATCATTGCAACTTTAATATTAATTTTTCTATCTTTATCAAATTATATTCTACTTAAAATAAAATATTAAACTAATATTCGTTTCTCAATCATAATTTTTGAAGCCCTTTATTATCCTATTTCAATATCACCTCGCCCTACCTTATTTAGCCTTTTTCTATTCTAATTACCATCTCTAAGGATATAATATAGTTGCTTATTACGTAAATCTCGATCAATATAAGTTTGTTTAGAATTTTTTGTCTTTGTTTCTATGATATAAATATTAAAAAAAATAAATTTAATCAAATCGTATCAATTGATAAAAAATAAAACTTATTTAAAAATTATATTTACTTATTTATTTAATCTCACTAATAACAATTATCAATCAATAACAATTACTAGATGTAATCGTACTTTTAAATTCTCATAATTTCTTCATATTTGTATCCCATGCTTCATGGCAAGTTTTATCTAAGAGTCCAACAACAATCACCATTTTATTTCTATGAAGCAGGGATAAAATCTACATATTCTATCTTTCTTAAATTTTATATAGGGGTCGTTCGGTAGAATGTATTTGAAGAAATAATGTATGTAAGAGCTTTAAGTATTAGTAGTACCTTGTTTGATACACTTTTTAATCTATTTACAATCATTGATTATATACCTTATTATGTATTGAGACGTGTATTTCTACTACATAAAATTTCATGGTGTAACTGTTAATAATAAGAGTTTTTAGTGCATGCACTGCATGGTGGAAGGCTCAATTTCCCCACAAAACCTTTCTTATATATTTTTGATCATATTTGTGGAGAGGATCTTTGTAAATAAATCTTTTTAAAGATATTATGCAATAGATATTTTTAACCAAACCAAATCATATCAAACAATGCACTAGAAGTAATTTTTGTATAACTAATATGTTATTATTGTTATTTAATCGATTAGTTCGAATTTTCTAACCATCTATTTTTCAATTAAGCATGAACACCCTCCTCATTATGATATGTAATCACCTATACACATATTCTCTTCTTATTAGCAGTGGCTCGACAATATTAGAAAAAAGACAAGCGTCTCAGGCCTCCAAATTTGAGGATGTCAATTTTTATTTTAGTAATAATAGAATATAAATTCTTTTTTTTTAAAAAAATATTAAGTATTATTTACAGTAAAATTTATTTATTTCATATAAAAAGAAAGAATTATCAGA
>JAOTQR010000007.1:23611717-23628204 GCA_025774065.1 Solanum ossicruentum
TTACAGTAAAATTTATTTATTTCATATAAAAAGAAAGAATTATCAGAATAAATTTGACACATTTATAATATAATTATAAGATCAATTGAAAAAAATTACTAAATGAAATTAATTATAACTAAAAAAAATAATTTTGCATCTCAAAAAAATAAAAAAATAAAATTCATAAAAAAATAAATAAATATATCTTTTTAAGTTTAAGACCTACATTCGATTTTCACCTTAGTCGTGCTTCTTATTAATCTTAAAAAATAATGATGGTTGTGTTTATTTTTACATTGACCAATCAACCACTAGATTATAAATTTGATTAATCCATTTTGGAAAAATCAATAAAAATATTATTTCCGGAGTCACCCCTGTTCTTTACTCACCCCCTTCTTCTTCGACTCCACACACACACACACACACACACTCTTCTACACTCTACTTCTACCTCCTTCAAGCTCCCTTTCTCTCTCACACACACATGCCCTTTTTAGTCTTTTCATCTCTCAATCCAACGGCAATGCCACCATCCACGTCATTTTCATTTTCATCTTCTTCCTCCTCCTTTTTGCCCCTTTTTTTCTTGCGTAGTATAATCTACTTTGCTCTTCCCAAACACCCGCATAGCATAATATAACCGCCTCTTTCTCTTAGGGTTTTCTTTCTCTTTCCCTCACATTAGCTACAAGGAATTTTGGGTCGCCGTTTTATTCCGTTTCCGTTTCTTGGTTTTGGGTTCATCCGTTCTCAAGGTAATTTCTTCTAATTCATCTGTGATATTTTTCTCTTTACACTTATTATGTGATATGTGTGTATGGGTGTATTTATTTTTGTTTTTGCGATGTGGGTTTTTGATTTTATGGGTATGGAGAATTCTGAATTTTTTGCGTTTTGGTTGATTTTTTATTTTTAGGGTTTTGAATTTGGATTGGAAGGGGGTCGGTTTATTTGTTTGGGCGTTGTTTTTATGTTGAATGGTGATCGAAAAGGGAAGCTTTAAGGCATCACGAATTGATTCAGAATTTTCTCCTCGTAGTAGGGACAGTATGTCAAGTGAGGATGAGGAGTTTCAGAGAAGAAACGGAGGTGAAGTTGAATCTAATGGCGAGGATGATGATGATGATTTCGATGATTGTGATTCAGGGGCGGGATCAGACGACTTTGATTTGTTGGAATTAGGGGAGTCTAAGGAGGAGTTTTGTCAAATTGGGGATCAAACATGTAGCATTCCTTTTGAATTGTATGATCTTTCGGGGTTGGGTGATGTGTTGTCATTGGATGTTTGGAATGAGGTGTTGTCTGAGGAAGAAAGGTTTAATCTTGCTCAGTACCTTCCTGATATGAACCAGGAAACGTTTATGCAAACGTTGAAAGACCTTCTCACGGGTAATAATATGCATTTTGGAAGTCCCCTTGATAAGCTGTTTAACATGTTGAAGGGTGGGTTGTGTGAGCCAAGAGTGGCACTTTACCGACAAGGATTGATTTTCTTTCAGAAGCGGAAGCATTATCACCACCTCAGAAACCATCAGAATGCAATTGTCAGTAGTCTTTGTCAGATAAGAGATGCTTGGCTCAGTTGCCCTGGGTATAGCATTGAGGAGAAGCTTCAAGTGCTGAACATTAAGAAGAATGAGAAGATTTTAATGTATGAGAAAATGGAAGAACTGGAAAGTGATGGATCCGAGAGAGAGGGGTTCAGTGATACTTTGTGGGGCAAAAGAACAAAAGATCGTAATCTTGGACAGAATATGGACTATTCTGGATACGAGATAGGGTCAGCCTTGGATACATCATCTAGACAAATGGCTTTGGAAGCTACGAGATACAAAAGGAAGAACCTAAAAGGAACTCTCAAGGTAGGTGGAACAAAGGGTTCTGCCACTAAAGGAAGAGAACTTAAATCAGGGCCCTATGATTCTGCATTGCCTCCTTTTTGTCGTGGTAAAGGAATGGATTATGATTCTGGGATGGGTGTCCCAATGAGGGATATGTTGAATGGCAGTTATGAGGAGGATGGGATGTACGAAGTGGATGTGCAAAGAGAGAGAAACTTTTCACGGGCAGGGGCTGTTGATAAAAGTGGGAATGTCAAATTGGGGAAGAAACATGAAAGGTTTGGAGTAGAAGAAAGCTCTGATGTTTTCATGGGTGTGCCTGTTCCGTCAAAGAATGATCTTTATGCCTATGGAAGGAACAATACTGTCAATCAGCTGTCAGATATCAAGGTCTTGACTGCAAAGCCCAGCAATTCCCGAACTGCATATGATTTTGGAAAAAATGACAGGTATGCTGATGGTCTCCCACAGTTTTGCTCTGAAGATCAGATGAATTATGGGAAAATCCGGATTCCTACAATGGTGCTGAAAGGAAGCGGAATGGAACTAGTGAGCGGAAGTGAACCGTTTTGGCCAAGTAAAGTACAAGAGGATAATTATTTTACCAACCCATCGCACAAGTTTGGTAACATGAATGTTAAAAGCAAAAAGTGGAAGGTGGACCAACAATATCCTCATCGTAAATTAAATGATAATTTGTTTCAGTCAAACAATAGAGCAAAATCCTTCCCTGAGAAAGTTAAGGCGAAAATGCAGAATGGAGACAGAGGTAAAAGGGTGTCCGCAAAGACTGAAGAAACTGAATCTGAATCATCTGAACGAAGCGACGAGGATAATAATCCATTGATGAGGAGCAAGTGGGCATATCCCAGTGGTTCCATGAACTTGATGTCTGCAGTGGACACTAGAAAGTCTAAATTTGGTCAAAAGGATAAGTACAGTATGCTGGCTCGTGATGGTTCATTTCATTCTTCTAGGATGATGGGTGACTCCAGTGAATTTTTTCACACAAATAGAACCGGAAGTCATGGCTTGGGAGCAGAACCAATGGGTAAGATGCATGATCTTGATCATCCAAGTAGTTTCTCCACTAGAAATCATTTCTCTGGTTTAAGCCAGTTCGACAATGACAATGATGATGAGCAACCAATCTACAAGCTAGCCAGGAATGGTCCTTTGCAAGGGGACCATACTGAAAGGTACCACATGGCATCCACCAGAGAGAAGAAACAAAAAGGAAAAGTTAGCCGTGATATCCTGCCTGCAAACTATATGATAGATCACAAGTTTCAGGAGGATGACGCATTGCAGATGCCGTTGCCGGCTAAAAGAAATGGAGTTTCTACCAAGGTTTCAAGGAAAGGTCAGATGCTTGGCACACATGCTTTTGATCATCATGAAAAATCTGATATGCATTTAACAGGTTGCAACTCAGTCATGAAGAAGCGGAAAGTCAAAGTTGATATCCCGTACATGGATGAGATAGATGATACTGACAAGCTCTATACTGATACCCAGCAGCGACAAGATGATCTCTCAGTGAAGCGGGGTAAAAAGAAGCTGGAGGATGAATCATGGCCTTCTTTAGTGGGAGTTCCCAAATCTCCAACTTCAGAAATGATAGAAGAAGATGTAGATGTGGAAAGCCGACCTCAGAAAAAGCCATTCACTTTGATTACTCCTACAGTTCATACTGGCTTCTCATTCTCCGTCATTCATCTTCTTTCAGCAGTTCGTATGGCAATGATTACCTTGCTTCCAGAAGAGACTGTAGATACAAATGCTGGAAGACAGGAAGCTCTGGAGGAGCACGGTGGAGGTGCACCACCTTCAGAGTTGGATGGTGTTAATTCACTTCTTTCCACTCAAGCAAAGGTTCCCTCTCTGAGTGTTCAAGAAATTGTTAACCGTGTGAGATCAAACCCGGGAGATCCATGTATTCTTGAGACTCAAGAACCTCTCCATGATTTGGTCAGAGGAGTACTCAAAATATTTTCTTCCAAAACAGCACCGCTTGGTGCAAAAGGGTGGAAACCACTTGTGGTCTATGGAAAACCCACCAAAAGTTGGTCCTGGATTGGTCCAGTGAGCCCTGATTCATCTGATCATGAGCCTATGGAGGAAGTCACATCTCCAGACGTGTGGGGTCTTCCTCACAAAATGCTTGTCAAGTTAGTTGATTCTTTTGCCAATTGGCTGAAAAATGGTCAGGAGACGCTTCGGCAGATAGGAAGTCTTCCTGAGCCTCCTTTGTCATTGATGCAATATAATCTAGATGAGAAGGAAAGGTTCAGAGACTTGCGAGCTCAGAAGAGTCTGAGTACCATTGGCCCAAGCTCTGAAGAAGTCAGAGAGTATTTCCGTAAAGAGGAATTCCTTAGGTATTCAATTCCTGACAGGGCCTTCTCCTACACTGCTATTGATGGTAAAAAATCAATAGTTGCTCCTCTGAGAAGGTGCGGTGGCAAGCCAACGTCGAAAGCCCGTGATCACTTCATGCTTAAAAAGGATCGCCCTGCCCATGTAACAATTCTCTGTCTTGTGCGAGATGCAGCAGCTAGGTTGCCTGGCAGTACAGGGACTAGAGCAGATGTTTGTACTTTAATCAGAGACTCTCAGTTTATTGTGGAAGATGTTTCTGATGCTCAAGTCAATCAAGTTGTTAGTGGTGCATTGGATCGTTTGCATTATGAACGTGATCCTTGTGTACAGTTTGATAATGAGAAGAAGCTCTGGGTTTACTTACATAGAGATAGAGAAGAAGAAGACTTTGAGGATGATGGTACTTCATCTACAAAGAAATGGAAGAGGCAAAAGAAAGAAGTTGCTGAACCATCTGATCAAGGAACAGTAACTGTCGCTTTTCATGGGACAGGGGAACAAAATGGTCTTGATTTGAGCTCAGATCTCCCTGTCGAGCCCTCAAACGTGGTCCAGGATCAAACAGACCTTACTTATGAGGATGGTAAGGATCATGTAGAGGACAACATTAAGAGCAGCCATATGTCAGAACCAGGTGCTATGCATTGTGGTTCTTCTCTGATGGATTGGGATACTATTTGCTCAACTCCTGGAGATGGAAATAAGTTGTTATGTCAACAAAACTCTACTGATAATTTTGATGGTGAAACATGTGCTGGAGAGCCACCAGCTTGATTGTGGGAACTGGGAAGGAGCTCTAATCTGAAGCTTCCAGGTACTTTGATCCATTTCACATCTTGTACCTGTCAACTTTTCCAATGCGTTCATCTTCCTTTCTTGAGAAACCGTAAACTAGTATTATAGTTCATTATGTTATGTGACTTATTTGAACTTTTAGTTTAGCATGGAAGTCTGTCAGTTTACATTTTTTATGTGATATTTTTATGAAGCATGATATTTGCTGAAATATAGTTAAAAAAGTGACCCTGGGAACTTTGATGCTAGTTTCAGTTTATTCTTTTTAGTTGAAGCACAAGGTTTGCCGGTTTTCCAGTGAGGCTCTAGGTTATACTAGCAACTTGACCTTGCCTATCATTCATTTTTTTAGCCTTTCTGTTGCTACCTTGTGAAGTACTAAACTGTCAGGCAACTCTTCATTGATAGATGGTGAATTTAGGCCAGGAAATTATAAATTTAGATTCCATTTTATGAGGGTGTTTCAGGATTCGATTCATTGTTTTGGTTGATTCTACTCCGTTGGGGAGGGGAAGAATGTTGGAATTATACTGCTTTTTCGTTCCTTCTTAACCTTACTGTTCATTTGGTCTTTGCTGCAGAAAAGCCATATATATCACCTACCTGAAGAGCCAGGAACTTTCGGCCATCAGACGACTCTAACAAAAAATACTGACCTATTGGCAAAGTGAAACTCATCCACTTCAATGGTTCAGATTTTTGGGGGGCCATGCTGGTCGCTAAGAGGGTGTATTTTGGCTATGCTAGTTCAAATGTAGAGTAGTTCAATAGTTAAAACAAGGAGAAACGGGAGCCGCTAATATGTAGATTGCAGGTGATAAACTTGCTTGCTGTTTCACAACTTTCTTTAAGAAAAAATCTCATTTAGCCTTGTAGACTCTTATCTATCCCTTTTTCATTTGTTCCTTTTATTTTTCCAGTGTGTATTTACCAGTCTGCTCAAGCGCACTGTTCTGAGTTTGATTAGCAGCAGAGTCCATGTGTTATAACCTTCTCATATGTACGTTAACCTAGTTAGATGAGATAAATGAAAATAAGTTGGTCTTGTGGACTGCAGGTGATAATTTGCTTTGCTGTTGCACAACTACCTTGTTCTATGTTTCATAGCTAAATAGATCACTTGATGGAGCAAACAAATAGGATGCTCTTGCTTGAACTTAATCCTGAATCCTGCATCAAGAGTTGAAAGGTATTTGAGTGTACAATGTATCGATTACTGAAGTTACAAGCTCTATAAACGTCACATATTCAGCACAAACATTATATATTTCCATCACCAAACTTAAATACAAAAAACGGATAAATTATCTGCTACGTATAGATGAGAAGATCGATGTTCAAGACATATATCATATGTACAACTCTCCTCCTTAATTGCCAGTATTATGATGTCTGTAGTCTGGACTCTTCTAATTTACAGCAGTGAGTGGAACTCTTGAATCTCGTAAAGGAGGAGTTACCTCCATCTCTATACTATGCGTGACATCTCCATTTGCTAGCTTTGAGGATTTTCCATCCCAAAATGAATTCAACAACTCTTCAAAAGCGGGAGCTTTTAGTTCTTCGATCGATTCAATGCTTGGAAGATTAAACGGTCTCTTTGTTGGAGTTGAGCACGACGGTTCATCAACCTGGTATGATTAAAAGCAATTTGAAATATGACTTTAGAGCACAGTCCTTTTTTAACAAACTAAATATGGAGAATTTTGAGGCAATGCCCTTACCATGTATTCTTGTGAGAGACTTTTTCCAGTGTACTCTGTAATTTCAACAACCTTGTGGTAGTGCCCGCTGTTTAGTTCTCGCAACTCTCCACAACAAGGAACAATCGTAGAATCAAGGTTTGCGCAAGCATCACGATCGAGTTGTAAAGAATCTGCATGTGTTGATCAAATTAATTGGAAGACAAGAAAAAAGGTTAAATCTCTTAACGTGTAACTCTTGATAGCTTACGGTCAATAGATGAGAGTAGGTGTTTGCTAGCAGCATCAGTGTCTTCAAGAGTGGATAACACACCAGATGAAAATCTCACACGCAATGCTTGATTTGCATGCATTCCTTCCCTGCAGAAGACATTGATGGTCACGGTCCAAGTAAAATATTACATCCGCATGAAACTGAACACCTGAACAATCAGTGAACCAACTGACCTAACAATTTCATCGACAAAAGCAACATTTCTCTCCTCCAGGTTTAACAAAGACCGTTGTGCATTTGTCCATTGCGTTGCTCCCAATTTAGCCTTTTGCACACTGCACATTGCATATTTCCAGGTTAACACAAAAAGGATGACAAATATACTTACCGATGTCAAAGGGCAATGTCAGTTGTAAGATATGATGGGTTACATACCAATTCTGTAGCACCTTCTCCATCTCTTTCTTCCCATTTTCCACAGAAATAGTCTCTCCAAGATAGTGTGATTCAGCCTTTTCCATGTAATCAGTCCATTTGACTTTGACTGAAGAAGTTGAATCTTGCATGGTTGACATCTCTTGTTTCAGTCTGTTGGTTCTGTTGGAGGCACTTTCTCTAAGGTCATCAATAGCGGTTTGAACCTAGAGAAGATAGCCATAAAAAATTCAATTAGCTTTTACAAACCGAAGTAGATGCAGGATTTTCTAGTTGATCATGTAATTAGTCAATTATGGACTAATGGGAACTGCAAGCAATTAAGCAAATATTCAGAACATAAAACTATACAAGAGAAAAGGAAGGTATTTTCATCATCATTTTTCTCAGGTTTAGAATTGTACAATCTTGGCCACACCAAAAACTTTGATGCACATCATTATCATTACTATTTGACCTACCAACTTTTTCTTCCTAGCATTTGATCCAGCCAGCAACTCTGCTACTTTCTCCAAGATTTGTCTTTCCTCATTGGCAGCACATTCCTAAAATTTGAGAGATACAAATAAAATGAAGTTACAAATACATAATGACATTGTTTAATAAATAGTCATACGCTAGTGGATGAAGTCACTGACCTCAAACTTCTTTTCTAGTTCAGAGAATTTCTGGTCACTAACCGTCTGTGCTTCTTCCACTATTTCACCTAATTTGGACACATGCATATCTAGAGTCTTGAAGAAGTTGCCAGTAATCTGAGAAATAGACCTCGACATTGTGATACTCCCGCAATATGCCTACAAAGGCATCCAAAATTTATAAGCTATACTCGTGAAGGAAAAAGAAAGATCCAGATAAGGAGCATTGAAGAATATACGTGCTTCAAAAGTTGTTAACTTTAATACCTCACTTTGTTGTTGTGCAAATGCGATTAGTCTCTCCTTCTGATCATGCAAACTATTTTGAAGATCATTAACCAAGGTATCAGCCTCAGAAGCAATCTCCCTAAAAAGCTACACCAGGAAAAAGGAGATGAGAAAAAGTTCCTCAGAATGTCTTAAAGCAACAGAAAAAGATACACACCTCTCCTAAAGCAGAAGAATGTTTAGAAACTTCGCAATTTAAACGGTCAAAGGTTGACTGAGCATTGCCGTCAAGTTCCCCAGCCAAACCATCTAAAGCTTTGATACCAGAACCAAACATGGTTTTCAAGTTCTCTAGATGGCCTCGAAGCTCCTCGACTGCCTGAAAAGCAGACAAAAAAGTGATATTGGTTAATGGGAATACAATTTCCACCAGAAATACGTGAACCTTTAATAATTGATGCACTACACTTATTCAGCATGTAATTTATTTCTGTCAAAGGTGCAGTTTTGAATAATTATATATGCTCCCTAATTAAATTTATTTCAATAGGTACTGAAACAAAGAATATCTGAAAACTACATACTATCATCTCTTTTTGGCTTTGGAATCAGTTTGTACAATTTTTCAAGTAACAAGGCTAATTCCTAAATTTGGGTCAAGAATACCTCTGTTTTCGTAGAAACAAAGGACTGCATGTCTTCCTCCATGCCTTTGAGCTGTCGTTCTTGTTGTGTGGTTGAAGAAGCAACAGTCTTATGCAGGACTTCAAGTTGTTGAGTCAGCTGGGATTGGAAATTGTGGATGAGAACTCTGTTTCTGTCTTCTATTTTGCCTTTGCGCTCTGAAATCACCCATTATCAGTATGCAGGAGTTTGATACAACATCATTTTCTTAGCAAGAAAAATCATCATGTATTGAGTTTTAGAACAACTGTATAGTGTATACACACCAATCTTGGCAAACAACTTTGACACGTCTGATGCAGCATTTTCCAGTTCAGCTCGAAGTTCAAATGCTTGCTCAACCAGTGCCTTTTCTGGTAGAAGAAATACAATTCCAGAGGTCATGCACTACTCTAATTGTGAAATTATATTACATAAATCCCCACATTCACTGCCAAATGATTATGGCTGCATCCAAACTTGCTAATGTTAATGAAAACTGTTATACAACCATATCCCAACTTTACTTTTATAAAAATGTCAAAATAATAGGTATTTGGCATAATACATTGCTTCCCTGAAGCCAAATGACTAGCCAATAGATTTCTCCTTTTACCTGGCATAGAGGATGAAGCTTACCAGATTTTAGAAGGTTAAATATCAGAAATTCCTTTTCTTTTATAGTGGTGATTGCCTGCCTGTGTTTCTCTTCTAGATCAGCCAATGTATGCTGAGTTTCCTGAAGCTTTTTCTGAAAAGACACAGAAACATAGCAAATTCAATCAGAAAGAGTCAGATATAACAAAGAACTGGAATAAGATGAGTTAAGAATTCCACCAACCTCTGTCTTCTCAAGCTTGTCACTCAATTCTGCTGTCAACAATTGCTGAGAATTGTATAGTTCCTTAAGTTCCATAAATTGCTGTTCGCAAAATGAAACAGGATAATGAGATATGATTTATCAGTTTTGACAAAATTTATTGGTTTTAACAAGAAAATTAAGATGATCCAGATTTTTCATCTCTTGTGCACCTTGTCCCTGGATTCGAAGTCAAGTTCCATCCGTTCTATCTTTTCAGACATTGCCTGGGAGAGGAGAAAAACAAGTTACCACAAGAGTAATTAAACATGTAAGTCAAGTGACTGCAACCAAGATTGGGATCCTGAAAACAGTACTGAACCTTCTTCTCTGCTTCGTCTTGAAGATACCGATCTTTAGGTATATAAATGCCATTCTTCTCTCTTGCAGCATACACCTCTGTTGGGGATAAAATAGAAAATAAATGTTTTTAGATAATTTGTTGCTGTAAGATATAGATTTATATACAGAAAAAGAGAGGACGAGAGCAATAAGACCTTGCTTCAGTCGGTCAATCTCGGAGTACAAATCTTTGATTAATGCAGATTTCATCATCTTCTGGTTAATCTGAAAAAACAACAGAAGAAAAGCTGAAGGATAGTTAAATCAGAGAGGATAGGGAAGATACTTTCTTTAGGTAATAAATGTCCTGAAAATTGACCTCTGGTTTGTTCTTTATATTTTTAGCACGATGAGCGTAATCTAAAGTGCTCAGTGTCTCTTCCAGACAGTGAACTGATGGTGATATTGTTGCAATAATGCATGTCTTTGTTTTCCCTCCAAGAGAATCCCTCAACAACCGTGTCAATTTGCTATCCCTGACATACAAAGCAATACTTCCTCAGGATATGTAAGAGCTAAAAGTGTTCTATAATAACATAGGACTAAGCAATACTTTCTCAGGATATGTAAGAACTAAAAGCACTATATAATAACATAAGACTGGACTGAAAAAGACCTGTATGGGATATGACCGGAGTGTTCAACTAAAGCATTTATAACACGACCAAGTGTAAGCAAACTCTTGTTGATTTCACCAGCTTCCCTCGCTCTGCCCTGCAGCAAAAGAAAATTTAGTTATTACACTGCAATTGAGAAGAAAGCAACTGAACAAAAAAAAAGTATGGCACATATAGAGATCTTAAAAAGCAGAACATCGAAAGATTAGTTATCATGAACAAAAGATAAATTTATGAATACTGCCAAATGCAATGGCTTGGCAGTTGGATAGTTATACATCTTACCTCCCTTGCACCAGAGCGTGATATGTTCTCAGAACCAGCAAGGTCTACAAGGTTCAATTTGCCACATTTGATCATCTCTTCTCCTTCTGGAGTGCATTCCTTGATGTGAATTGTGATGGAGAAAATAGAGTGAGAACGACTGCTCTGTTTGTTAAGAAGAGTCTCTGCGGTACGCCTCTTAGCTGAACCTTTCTCCAAGATCTTATAGATCTCATTTGCAGAGGAAACAATCTCCTCTTCCAAGCCTCTAACTAAAACTCCACCCTTACCATCTTCCATCAGCGCTATTGGTTTTTTGGATTTATCATCTACAAACTTTGTGTATTCCTCAGGAGCTAAAAGATCTGTGATCTCCTCATTATAAAGCTCCAAATGTGTTACTTTCATGCTATACTCAGCATTTTGAGCTTCCAATATCTCAAAAATTTGTTTAACAGCTCGAGGAATAACACCTGCATCACTAGGAAATTCCCCATTCTAAATGGGGAATTTAACAATTAGTACAAAAAAACTATCTAGCAGAAACAAAAACATTTCTATCAACCACCAACCTTCTTCCTTCCCCCTCCCTCCATTGTATAAGTTTTCCCTGTTCCTGTCTGCCCATAAGCAAAAATGGTGCAGTTATATCCCTCTAGAACTTCAAAAACAATAGGCCATATTGCAGAATCATACAAGTCCTTCTGATGAGATGTTGGACCAAACACCTGAGACAGAATTATCCATAAAGTTACAGTCTTCTTCAGGCAAAAAGCACCATTATTAAAAACTAATCAGAAACTAGAGTTCTTATTTTTAAAAAACTATAAAGAAGTGTGGTGAAATTCAGAAAACACCAAACCCATGATTGATTAATAACAGAAAAGAAATTCTTACTTTTAAACAAAAAATAATTAGACAAAAGTGTAATCAACAAATTCATTTCAAGTGTAAACTACAGGTCTAATGAGAATTATGAAAAATGCATTATTTTTATGGAAAAATCAAAGGAAAGCTATAGGAAATTAGGAATATGTCCAAATTTTATGGAGAACCACTTAATTTCTTCAATTCATTTCTGTAAATCTGATCTCAAAATCGAACAGATGAATGATAAATCAGCTGCAAATGATCAAACCTTATCAAAAGCAAATGTTCTGTCAATCTGCTTATTAGCTATGTTCTGAATAGCAGAAACCTCTCTTTTACCCTCATTACAGGAAATCACAACTGGTGTATGCAATCTTATCTCATCCTCACTCAATGGTCTGCACATTTTCACCATACCAATTCCATCAACTACTGCCAAATCTGAAATCAGTAAATACAACCAACTCTAGTACATTCACTTTTACTCACCTGCAACGCAAAATAACTTGCACATTCACACCTTTTTCTTTATCATGCTTTCCATTCACGTTACCATCCCCCGATCGCAGATCTCTCACCGCCTTATCACTCGACCTCGGCGTATGCGACGGTGACATCGAAACTAAGCCGCCTCCTCTCCTCTGTAGCTGCGATTGCGATGACTCCATTCCTCCTCAAATCTCACAAACTTATTCTCTTAGTCAACTCAGTTCAAATTCAAATCTGAGCACAAAAATTACGTAACACAAGCAATTAAATACATCTAAAAGTCAAATATATCTTAGATGAAGAAGAAGTAAAATGTGGATTTTCTCGAGAGTAAACATCGCAAAGAGAATTGAAAGTTTTCTCGAAAACGACTTACCGATGCGAACAATTCAAGCAAAAATATCTGCAAATACAAAAACGGAAAAGGATAAGTAGAATCTATGCATTCACAGATACGTACAAAAGCATAATGCAGGAAGTGTGTGTATTATATAAGTATACTTACAGAAAGTGAAGTATTTTGCCGGCCGTTGAGAGCTTCAACAATTTTAGCAATGGCGAATGTTCTAGAGAGAGAAAGACGGTAAGAAATGTACGGTGAGAGAGTGTGTATGTAGTGATGAACGGAGAAGATGGAAGACTGGGAATTTGATTAATTGGTGAAATGTTTAGGTTAAATGGAGAGATAAACGGCGTTAAGAGTTTCTTTTGGAATCCATTTTTTACGGTTATAAAATTTAAGGGAAAAGAAAATTTAAATATACAGATTGTTTGGATTAGCTGATTAAAACGTAGAAATTAAATAGTATCAATTACAGAGAAGTATTTTTAAGTGTTGGAATTAAATATTCAATCTAATAATAAATATTTGATGTGTTTGATAAAAGTTGTTGATAAGAACTTTTTATGTTAAATTGATTGATATGTACTTGAAGATATTTTTATAAAAAGAATTAGATATCAGTGTTTGCGTTAGCGTGGGTTCAATATCTATTATTTTTAATTATAATTTAAGTGTTATAGATAGACTTTAGAAAGTTAATTAAAATTTTAATATGATTTTTTTAAATAATTTAAATTGTTAATATTGTGACGTAACATGTTTTTCTAGAAATATTTTAAGTTGTTGACTTCAGCAACTTTAATTATCATAATTAGTAGCATTCTCAACAACAAAAATAAGACAAACAGATTAAAATGAAAGAACCATAAAAATTACAAATATACCCTATAGTTGCTCAAGTAGGCATGTCGATTTGTTGTCTGCTTGAGCAACTTTAAATAATTATCACGATTCGTAATATTTTTTAACATTAAAAATAAGACAAATAAATTACAATGGAAGAATCACAAGAAATTACAGATGTACTCTCAAGCTGCTCAAACTGACATGTCGATCTGGTGCCTACTTGAGCTGCTTAACAAATTACAAAAGAAAAAAATTACGAATACGCTCAAGCAGGCATGTCGACTTGCTGCTTGCTTGATCAGCTTTAATTATCATGATTAGCAGCATTTTTTAATACTAACAATAAGACGAATAAATTAAAACGAAAGAATCTTAAAAAATTACGGATACACTTTCAAGTTGCTCAAGTAGCCATGTCGACGTACTGCCTGCTTGAGCAGGTGTACTCCCCTTTCTAATATACTAATATAAAGTAATTTAATATACAAATGATTAATAGAGAAATAATAAAAATATGCTTAGGAAGAGTATTTCAGACATTATAAAAGATATTAGTGTTGAAATCATATGAGGCTCCGTTAAATTTAGATCGTTTATAAGTCGTAAAATCATAAGTTGAAGATGATACCATTTTTGTTTGATTTTGATGTATAAACATTTATGTAATATACTTTCTTTAAAGATGGAATTACACCAGGGATCAATTCTTAGTTCATTCTTCTTTGTCTTAGTGATGGATATATTGATCCCTGGGATTACACTAGGGATCAATTCTTAGTTCATTCTTCTTTGTCTTATTGATGAGACGTGCAATGGAATTAATGCTAAGTTAGAGATTTGGAAAGAGACTTTGAAGACTAAAGAGTTCAGGTTGAGTATGATCAAAACAGGTTATATACAATGCAAATTCAATAATGAGATGCATGATGTTGGCATGATGAAAGTGAGGCTTGACACATAAAATATTTCCAAGAAAAATAAATTTAAGTATCTAGGTTCTATTATTCAGGGAGTGAAGAGATTAATGAGAATAGAACACATCGTATTGGTGTGGCGTGGATGAAGTGAATGCTTACTTTAGGAGTCTTGTGTGATAAAAAAGTACTATTGAAACTCAAAGATTACTCTATAAAGAACTGTTATATGGGAAGAGGGTTGGTCGGTTAAAAACTCCATGCTCAAAAGATGTATGTTGTGGAGATAAGGATGCTGAGGTAGATGTGTGATCACACTATGAGAGATAGCATTAGAAATAAGGATATTCGAATAAAGTTGGGAGTGATCTTTAGGGTGGACAAGTATTTAGAGAAGCGAGGTTGAGATGATTTGGATATGTGAAAGAGAAATGAGTAGACGTACCACCAAGAAGATGTGAAAGGTTAATTATAGAGTGTATGAGGAAAGGTAGGGGTATGCCGAACAAATACTGAAGAGAGGCGATAATATAGAATATGATCATCTTCAGATTACCGTGAACATTACCTTAAATAAGAAGATGTAGAAAACACGTAATAGGATAATAGATTAGTAGGTAGTGTAGTTTGGGTCGTAGAAGATTAGTAGGTAGTATAGCGTGGGTCGTAGAAGATTAGTAGATGTAGTGTGGGTTGTGAACCAGTTGTTTCACTATAGCTCTTGTTCTTTTATATTTATTATTGGTTATTATGATTTTGCCAGGTACGGGTTATATTGTTTATTATTATTTTCAATAATTTATCCTAGTATATTATTGATGGTGTTTTGATTATCACACTATTTTGTCATTATTTTTGCTTTCTTTTGGTAGATTGTGCAATATTTTCTGTTTATCTATTATATTTTCTTTATCATCTCCTTCTTCTTTGTACCTGAATTTATTCCACTTGAGGCGGATATTTTTCAAAGCAGCCTCTATATACCTTCACTAGGTGGTGATAAGATATGTATATATTTACCCTCTCTAGATCCTATTTTAAAATTTCATTCGATATGTTGTTATTGTTGTTTGTGTTTATTAGATGTGTAAAAATTACTTATAAGAATTTGGATTTATAAGAACTTTCAGATTAATCAGGACTGAAACATAATTTTTGAAGTGCAAATTCAATAATATAACACATGATATGATCGAGGTAGAAGTGAAGTTTAATGTACAAGATATACCCAAGAAAAGAAGTTTCCAGCATTTTGGACTCATAATTCAAAAGGACGAGCAAATTGATGATGATGTCTCCCTCCGTATTATTGGAGTAGGGATGAGCGAAATGAAGATTCACATTTAAGATACTACATAAGAAAAATGTGTCACCAAGGTTTAAAGGTAACTTTTTGACCAATATTGTTGTATGTGAAAAGTGTTAGTCAATTAAGAATGACGACATTCAGAAGAGGATAATGAAGATGAGGATACCTAGATAAATATACGAGCATAGTATGAGTGATTAGGAATACAATTATATGGGTTAAGGAGGGAGCGATCTCCATGGCAGTCAACATGCAAAAAATGAGGTTGGGATAGTTTACACATGTTAAGAGTAGGTATGTCAGTTGAAAGGTACGAGAGGTTTGATTTTAGTAGGAGTTTAAATAAGTAAAGGTAAGTTCAAAAAAAAGCTAAGGGAAAGTGATTAGACAGAAACAACATAACTTACTGAGGATGTAACTCTAAATAATAGATATATGTCAGTCGAGTATTAAAATAAAAAGTTAGTAGATAATCGAGTATGGCTAGTTGCATGGGAGACTACCCACTTTTCCGTATTAGTTGTGGTATTTAGCAATTGCATTTCTTTTATGTGTTTCTATTATCAATTGCTTCATTTTGCCTTATATTTTTGTAGTTCATAACTTAGTAAGGGTGTGCATCGATCGATTCGATTTAGTTTTGTACATTATTGATTTGATTTATCTGCTTTCAATTTTTAAATATGCTAAACCAATAAGAAACCAATAAAATAATTTTTATCGATTTTCGATTTATCGGTTTTAAGTCCT
>JAOTQR010000007.1:23630801-23641974 GCA_025774065.1 Solanum ossicruentum
TAACGTTTAAACGTTTTTATACCTTTTTTTTTAATTTTGAATAGGGAAACATGAGAAAGATGCTGTGGCACAAGTTAAAAAGGACAATCCATTTGTTACTCCTGTGGTTATTTACCAACAAGTCCCTATCAAGGATACTTGTTGCAATAGAGTTTGGATTCTTGTGGATAAACCAGGTGGTGATGGATTTGTTACAAATATTCCTGCAGTTGGATAGTGAATTTTTAATTCTATACGAAAAATGTTATAAGTTGTAATACTTTTCATATTAATATGATTAAAGAATATATCTTAAAATACTGATCAAAATTCTTGCAGTTTGATCTTGATAAATGAAACAATGACAAATAAAAGTGAACGGAAAGAGTAATATAATATCTCAATCAACATATTGAAACTAGGTGGAAAAGTCAGATATATTTCATTTCTCGTGTTTACCTCGTCTTCAATTGTGTATATGTGAATTTTACCATGGGAAATAAAATAAAAGAATTTCTATAAATATTCGATACTTAATTTCTATAATATGATATTAGTTAGTGTAGCAAAATATTTATCTATGCCAGCTTATGTCACAGCCACATAGTCCTTATATTAGTGGGGTTTCTATAGTGCAAGATTTTCTTGGATGGATTTAAATATTATTGGTGAACATTATATTATGAGAGTACAAAATATTTTAGGAGTCATTGGCGTGCCTTTTCTGCTAATTAAAAAATTAATAAGATGTTCTTTTTCTTTTTCTACTTATTTACTATTATTAAATATAGATATTCATTTTTATTTATTTGATTAAAAAAATTAAAAATAATTTATCATTTAATTCCTAATTTATCTTTAGCATTAGCTATAGTAATTTTTTTAATGCATCCAATTTTTTATATTTAAAAGGTGATATAGTAAAATTATTATTTTCAATTGATATGCCGAGTAAATTATAGTTCTGTGATTATAATTCCTAGACAAATTTATCCCCTTGAGATAGAATAAGGTGAAATACCTCATTATTTAGTCATGGACAAATTGTATTTAGTTGACGATATAAATTTATTTGGGCAGCATTAACCAAATTATCCCACTTTATCTATTATATCGAATAAATTTCAAGAGTCGTGTTAATTTAATATTGGACAAGTAAAAATGTGGGGACGAGTACTACTACTTGTTTGTCACTTTCATGACTCACCATTCACCAACGTTAAACTAAAGCCACCACTTTTAAATTTCTGATTTTGATGACTAATACTTTAACTATACATACACAAATCTACTAAAGAAACCTCTATTTAAACTTGAATCCATTCAACCAAACTAAAAAGCAAATTTAAACACTTTCCCAACTTGATGGAGTTTCCCAAGATTTTAGTTTCATTTTTTGCTCTTCAACTCTTAGTTTTTCCATCACCAATGTATGCAGCACCTGGAAATTCCAATATTTTCAGGGAATACATTGGAGCAGAGTTCAATAATGTCAAGTTTAGTGATGTCCCCATTCACTCTGGCGTGGAATTTCACTTCATTCTTTCCTTTGCCATTGACTACACAACATCTTCATCTTCTCCATCTCCCACCAACGGTCAATTCAACGTCTTCTGGGACGCAGATAACCTCACCCCTTCTGCTGTTTCCGCGATTAAGGGCCAACATTCTAATGTCAAAGTAGCATTGAGCTTGGGAGGGGACAGTGTTGGCGGAAGCAGCGCCTATTTCAATCCGTCTTCAGTTGACTCTTGGGTTTCAAATGCTGTCTCTTCTCTTACAGACATCATAAAACAATACAATTTGGATGGGATTGATATCGACTATGAACATTTCCAAGCTGACCCTGACACCTTTGCAGAGTGCATAGGCAGGGTAATAACAACTCTGAAGAACAATGGAGTTATTTCATTTGCTTCCATAGCTCCATTTGATGATGATGAGGTTCAGAGTCATTACAAGTCGCTATGGAAAAGCTACGGTCATATTATAGACTATGTTAACTTTCAATTCTACGCATATGATGAGGGAACCACTGTTTCTCAATTCCTGGACTATTTTTCTACTCAAAGTTCAAATTATGAAGGGGGGAGGATCTTGGCTAGCTTCAGCACAGATGGAAGCGGTGGATTGTCTCCAGAAAATGGATTTTTCAGAGCGTGCGGTAGACTCAAAAGCAAAGGAGAGTTGGTTGGTATATTTGTGTGGAGCGCTGATGATTCAAAATCAAATGGTTTCAAATATGAGAAGCAATCACAAGCATTGCTGGCCATATCACACTAGTGCTTTCATCTCTTATACAATATTGTACTAATTAATCCAAAGCTGTCACACCTCTTTCTTTGTACAAATTTCTCAGGATTTGAATCAATCTATATACTACTATTCAGTTTATGAATATCTTTTGAGCATTATTCCGAAAAGGTAACTCATTTTTTGTCACACTTGAGACTTTTCAGCAAGAAGCAAATTAATAAGACATATCAAAAGTTTTCAATAATATGCAAGTACATAATGGCCTCCTCCCCAGCTCACTATATAGTAAGAAATGGGGGCTGCAGCTCCAAATCAAAAGCACTTGGAGCACCATGCCCACTAAAGTAAACCCCATTCAAGTAGCTATAATATCTTCTTGAATCAATATATAAAGCAAACCCCATTCAAGAAAGTCACACCACCAACAATTCCGATACACACCATCCTCCCAAAGCAATCCCTTCTTCTTTACATATATAAACATGATTAAATTCAAGGAAAAAACCAAGTCATTTGCACAGAGAATTAAATAAATCGGCAGATTCATTAGTGCAATTTCATTAATTAAACAACTCTATTAAGCAGATAATTACATCAAACAAAAACCAAGACACATTCCCCCACTCATTTATGCTGTTGAGAAGAGTAATTCTAACCACCGAATCCATATAGAGTCCTTCCTTGTCTCTTGAGTGCATATACAACATCCATAGCAGTGACCGTCTTCCTCCTAGCATGCTCGGTATAAGTAACAGCATCACGAATCACATTCTCCAAGAAGATCTTAAGAACCCCACGAGTCTCCTCATAGATTAGACCACTGATACGCTTCACTCCTCCTCTACGAGCCAAACGCCGAATAGCAGGTTTTGTGATACCTTGGATGTTATCACGGAGGACCTTACGGTGTCGTTTCGCTCCTCCCTTCCCCAATCCTTTTCCCCCCTTTCCACGTCCAGACATCTTCAAAATTCTCTGCAAAAATCAACAAAAACCATCACATTTTCTAGCCATTCAGAGAAACCCCATCTCATAAAAATTCACTTTTTAATCAAAAATCAACATAAACCATACAATATTATAATCAGATTAATACTAATTGACAGATAAAGATAAAATGGTGAACCTGAATGTAACTCTTTCTGAAGAGTTCGATGAAGATGGAGAAACAAGCTGAATTCTTGGTCTATTTAAGGGACACTGAAAAATACTACTTAGATATTCGATCTATGTTGGCCGTCGATAAGTATATTCAACGGTTGAGGTGAGATATTATTAAAATGGCGAAGATCGATGACATGGCATTTCTGTTTTTCCCCAAAATTTGAATTTTTTTTAATTATATGGGAGGGAAATATTAGAAATTATGGGCGGGACGAATATCATTTATAGGCTATCATTTAAAAACTTATAAGTATTACTATTATTTAAATAATTACTATGTAAATATAATTCAAAAAGTTTAATTTTTTCAGATAATGTTAAATTGGGTTTTATTAAATTTTGCTTTAAACATTATATATTTGCTTTAAATATAAAAAATTTTCTTTATACTGCTATTATTTTCTTATATATAGCTATCCATATTATCCATTTGAATCTCTATTTTTTAATGGATAATATCTATTTTTAAATGAGTTACGTTTACATATGTACAATATAGACATGTCTTTACTACGTAAAAATAGCCAAAATTCATTATAAAAATTTACTAACTATGATATACTACTTAAAAAGTTGAATATAATTTATTTACATTTTATTCAAAAAATTTAATACATATTAACTATATATGAAGTATACGCTAACTATTCAACCCCTATCAACTCAAAATTTCCTTTAAATAATCCCAAAATTTTAGATGCAAAATTCTCTCAATAATTAGAGCTATTTGATATAAAATTCACATTTACGGTACATCAATTTTTTAAAAAAACATTTTGCCAGCTCTCTGCTCATGTGTCTCTCTTTATATATATAATACAATGAATTATGTGCAATCCTCGCATCACAATTTTACATCAAATTTAAACTTATATTATATAAGTTATATAGTATAATTCTATGTAAAAACGTTTGATATAGGATGTACAAGATAATTAGATAACATTTCGAGCTATTTATCAATTTATATTGACGAAAAATGATTGGAAAAATCATATTACGTTAATTAAAATCTGAAAATGATTAGCTTGTCCAAGAATGATCATCATTCATCAAGTGAGATAATTTATACGGGATAATTCTCCATATATATGATAAAATAATTAGTTACAAAAAAAATATAATATTTTTTTATATCAAAAATAATCAAATCGTAAATTTAATCACATGAAAATCGCGCCTAAATGGACAAAAATTATGAGCAAAACGATAGTCAAAAAGGTCATGGGCTCAAGAAAGTTAACTCGGCCCAAACCTTTTTTGCTGCTTCTTTTATCATAACTTCTTTTATTGTTTTTCTATTGTTGTTTTTTTTTTTCAAAAGAAAATTCAAATTGTTTTTCATGCAATTTATTTTCATGTATAAATATATATAATGGTATATAAACATGTATATATAATTTATAAATAGTAATATCATGTACATGTAATATATTGTAGTGTACAAACATGAATGGATATTGTATAAAAGTGTATTCATGTGTGTCATTACTGCATATAAAATGCAATCTTATATCAATATTATATAAATAGCGTATAAATATGCAAATATGATGTTTAAATAGTTATGTAGTGTAAACATAATATTACTATACATAAATAAGTATGTAATGTATCGACAATGATGTACAATCATATATAAATAATTATGTGATGTATTTATATCAATAGTTATTTATCTATCATGCATTTTCATCTTAATAAATAGAAAAATAAATAAAAAAATAATAAAACGATATAAATATTTATTTTTCAAAAAAAAGTGAAACAATAAGAAAAAGAAAAAAATAAAAAGAGCAAATGATATAAAATTTGCTCTAATCTTGTGTTTAAAAAAGTTAAAATCTATAAATATAAAACTTTTACAATATCTTATATATATTATGTAAATTTTTGTCCAAAGAATTAAGGTGACACTAGCTCTAACAACCCCCTAAATCACTCTTGTAAATATGGCTAGCAACTCAAAACTCTCGAAAATCATATTCTTTCACAAATATTAAGAGATGTTTAGTAGCTAGTTAGAAACATGAAAATACTAATAATGCAATTATTAAAATTAGAGCTACTCCAAAAGATCAACATTCTACTAGCCTAATTGCTTCCCTTCGATCGTTGTTGATCAACGGAAATCATGGGATCAAAAAAGGAAGATTTTCTTTTCTAAAAAAAAAAGTCTCTTTGTTTGTTTTTCCCATATATTGAGTATGTGTATGTTGTTATACATATACAAGTTATACATGTATTAGTTATTGTATTTTCTACCAAGTTTATAATAATACATCAATTTCATCATAACTTATACAAAGCAATACCATATTAACGTTATACATGAATAATTTACCTTTTAATCATCTACCAAACATAATATTACTTATATATGATACATACCTACGTAACTCACCTCCAAATCAACTATCAAATTCCCTCTAAACTCCTTTTAAGTTTAATTTCGAATTAAGCTGTCAAAAATGCAAAAGTGAAACTGACTGTAGTGCTCCATTTACCTTAATCTTATTGTATAATTAATTAAGTGCCATATTCCTTATTTCTCTATCACCTCAAATAATTCCAAGAAAATTAAAAAAAAGATGGAAATTCCTTTATTTATTTCAATGTGACAGTTGATGTGGAAGGGCTATAGAAGTCAAATCATGGCTAGAATATCAACTCTTTTAGGTCAAATGAACCCCTACAAGCAACAAGATTATATTCACTTTTTTTTTACAATTTATTTGCGTATTTTGATATGACAACATTTAAAAAGATTCTTTATTTGTAAATTCCAACATATATATGAAAAATTAAAATTATAAAGTTATCATTAAAGGAAAAAGGTACTCTACTACTTTTTAAAATTAAACGAACTGAAAGAAAATAGTAAAATAAATAAATTAAAATGAAGAAATATAATAATATTTTTTAAAAAATAAGATAAATAAATTGAAACGAAGAAACATAACAATATTGAACACATTTTTCAGAACCACTAGTAAAATTATGGCACAATATACAAATGTAACCCTAAATTTGGAGCAAAAGTTTAAGATGGACTTAAACTTTCAAAATGCACAAATAGGCACTCCAACTTACTCATTCCTGAACATTTAAACACAAGGTTCAAGCTGCCTAAACGCGTAAGGCACAATCGAGATGACGTGTTTTTTCCGTCCAATGCTGCGATGTCACGTTCGTCCCAGCAAGCAAAATCTTTACACGTCGCAGTTGAATTTACATGTATTATAAATTAAAAAAATGAAAAACAAATAATATGACAAAAGGGGCAAAATACGTTAATCCTTCCATTTACCCCTTTTCAGTTAACAAAAATCCTAAGTCTCCATCGACTATTCCGACTAGAAGTCACGAAATCAGTGAAGATTCATTGTAGAAAATTCTCAGATTTTATATTTTTTGTTGTTGCCGTACTTCGATTTAGTTAGGTATGTTCGACTTTTTATTTTGAGAGTTTAATTTTTCGTAGACATTTTTTAAGTTTGTTGTTGTAATTTCACTTTTCTTTTACAGATATGGATCATCTTATAGTTATTTTCCACCATGATGGTTGCTTCTATAAAGGTAGGTATGTTTCGAAATCTGAAAATTTTGTATTTTCCATAGACAAAAATCACTTCTCTTTGATGGAATTGAAATCTTATGCAAAAGATATTGGATATCATGAAGTTGAAGAATGTTTTACTGAAGATCTTACTACCCATAGATTTGTCAAGTTACAAAGCGACAACCAACTGTATAATTGCATTAAAGATTTATGGGGTGTTCGATTTTCAATATATTCCTAAAGCATGCGACTGTGGGAGAGGTGGGGCCTACAACTCAGTTGGGACTAGTTTGTGGTCCAAAAATTAATATAGAGACAGAAGTAGTGTGTAGGGTTTCTTATTTAGATGATGATATAGATGAGTTAAGTGAAGTTGAACAACCTTTGGAAGAAGATACTAGTGATTCAGTTGACTATGAAGCGGATGACTTAGATGTTGTACAAGATCAAGATGATATCGAAGTTGGTGAAGAATTAAGAACTTTCAGGGAGAAACAAAGACAACAAAAAAGAAGTGAGGCTGGAAAGAGAAAGAAAAAGTCTAAGGACAAATCCAAAAAGCAGAAGTTGAGCTTGGAAAGGCTCGGATAGATAAAGCTTTTGAGGGTATTTTCACCAATAAGGCAGCCAAATATCAAGATAAATTAGGAGATGATGAAGAGTTTATTGCTTAATCAGATGAACCTAGTGAAGACAGAGATGAAGACCTTGATGTTTTAGCACAACTATGTGCGGATCTACCTTTAAGAAGAAAAAGCAACCAATTGAAGTATGATCCTTCTTGTACCGCATCTTTCTTTGAATTGGGTATGATTTTTGAGAGTGCAATTCAATTTAGAAGGGATGTTGCTGATTATACTGTGAAAAATAAAGTTCAATTAAAGATTAAACCTAATGAACGTCATAGAGTTTGGGTGAGATATCAAGTAAAATATAAATGGGAAGTGTTTACTAGCTTGGATAGAGATACTGGAAATTTTTATGTGAAAAAGTACTTTCTGCTTATAGGTGTTTTACGAAGAACATGAACAAATTATACATAGCAAAGTATGTGGAATTGAAGCTGAGAGATAGAATAATATCTCAACCTGACATTAGGATTCATAAGCTTCAAGAGACAATAAAAGAAGAACAGGGATTAAAGGTGGAAGGGCAAAACAGAATGTAATTAAAAAGTTCATGGGTGATTGGAAGCTTGAATTTTCAAGACAGTTGGACTATGCTGATATGATTAAGAGTTCAAATCCTGGAACTTCTTGGGTGAGAATTGACAATGAAATAGTTCCTGGCAATCACTTGTTCAAATACTTCTATGTGTGTTTTGCCGTTTGAAGAATGGATGGTTGGAAGATTGCAGGAAAATTATAGGCCTAGATAGTTATTTTTTGAAGGATGCTTGCAAAGGAGAGTTATTGGTGGCAGTTGAAAGAAATGGAAACCAACAAATATATCCAATTGCTTGGGGAGTGGTGGATGAAGAAACTAAACACTCTTGGAGTTGATTTCTAAGATATTTGATTGAAGATTTGCATCTTGGTAATGGATATAGCTTAACCATCATGTCTGATATGCAAAAGATATTTATTTGATCTCATCGCAGTTTCAGTTTCATCTCATTTTCAGTTTCTATAAATTTGATTTTGCTGTAAACTTCAATTCAATATTATGTAAAGTTATTTGTCATATTATGTGTAGTTATTTGCTTATTTGCCATTTTAGATGAAATATACAATCAGTTTATGTTGCTGAGTTGGTTTCTGTTGCTAAGTTACTGAAGTTTGACTTTGTAAACTTCAATTTCTGTTGCTGAGTTACTTTGTAAACTTCAGTTTCTGTTATAAACTTCAGTTTCTATAAAATTGAATTTGTTTTAGACTTCAATTTTAATATTATATGCAGTTATTTGCTGATTTGCCATTTTGGTTGAAATATATAATCAGTTGCCATTTTAATCTAAACTACTGCTAGGGACTTGAGTCAACTGTTGCTGAGTTACTTCCTTTTGCTGAAAGAAGAATGTGTGCAAGACACATTTGGGCAAACAGACAAAAGAAATGGAGAGGTGAAGAGAGGAGAAAATCACTTTGGAAATGTGTCAAACTAGTTTTGAGGTAAAATTAAAAGATGGGTTTACATATTTAGGAAAGCTTGGTGATAAAATATGTGAGTCTTTGCTTGTCTATAACAATGAATTATGGTGTAGAGCTTTATTTAGTAAAACATCAAAGTGTGATGTTGTGGAAAACAATGTGTGAAACATTTAATTCATGGATTGTTGATCCTAGGCACAAGTCTGTGATTAGTATGCTTGAAGATATTAGACACAAAATGATGGATAGGCATGGGGATATGATTAAATTTGCAAGTACTTGGATTAGTGATATTTCACCTATGACAAGGTTAGTTTTAGAGGAAAATAAAGAAATTGATAGAAAGCTAAGGGTGAATTGGAATCATGACATAGGATTTGAGATACAAGAAGGTGAATATAGACATGTAGTTGACATGGTTAAACATACTTGTACCTGTAGGCTGTTACAGTTGAGGGGGTATCCTTTGTCAGCAAGTAGTTTGTGTTTTGTATCACATGGGTAAAGAATCAGAAAATTATGTGGACCATTGGTACAGAAAAGACACATTTCTGAAATCTTATAAGTACTTGTTACAGCTAATAACCAATATGGTTATGTGTCTTGAAACCAACAACCCACCAATTGAGCCCCCTGAAGTGAAGCCAATGCCCGGAAGACCAACCAGATGTAGAAGAAAAGATAAAGATGAACCAAGAAAAAAGAAGTAGGGAAAAACATCAAATAATGGGGTCAAAATGTCATGTTCCAAATGCCATCAAGTTGGACATAATAAAAGAGGTTGTAAAGTGGTAAGAAACAACATTCCTATCTCATTTATGATATTCACTTAATCTAATTTTGTTCCTTTATTAACATGTCACTCTGCAACCTTCCAGTCCACCTCACATCCTTTACAACCCACAAGACATCCTTCACAGCCATCACGGAATAGTTAACATGCCACACAACCTTCGCATTCGATTGAACAGTCTTCACAGTCCATTACACACCAACCAAGCACTCAATATTCAATTGGACAGCGTTCATGCTTCACTGCACAATAATCAAGTACTCGAAATTCAACTTCTTTGTGTTTGAAAACCTCAAAAGTTACAGGAAATAAGAGGAAACAACCAGCTACTGCTACAGAAAGAAAAAATCAGCAACTATGGGATTTGGTGTATACACAAATACACAATCCAGAAAATAAGTGATTAATGTAAGTATATATTCTTTCATGATTCTGTTATATCTTTATTTATCTATCTTGTTAAATTATATAAACGTATAATGTAGCCTGGAAGAGCAAGTGAAAGAGTGATCTCAAATGGATCATTAAAGGATACATCACAAACAAATGTTGACCTTGGATTCAAACCACCTGGCTTGAAATGGAAAGGAAAGAATGTTGTAACTGGAAACCAACTTCAACTAATGTCGCAACGAAAAAAATTACTAATCAAACCCAAGTGGGTTCCATAAGATTTCAACAATGTTGATTATGTGTTTTCATGGTGAAAAACAAGGCAAAAATAATGATGTTGATAAACAACTTATGTATTTTTGATTGCTTGAACAAATTGCTTTGATGCCATTATGGTACTTAAACTATGTTATGTTGATGCTTTTTGTAGTGATGTTGATCCATGTATAGCATATGTGCAAACTGTTTTGTGATATATATGCTTATTGAAGTGTGACAAGCTTGTTCAAAATTAAAGTTAAATATTTGTTAAATTAAATTGATTTGCATTATTTTATGAGATATAAAAGTAGTCATCCCGCAAAAACAACAACATAACAATCAAAATAATTTCGAAAATTAATATACTAACAATTACTACATAAAGAACTCTCTATAAATCCAACATAATATCACAATGATCAACAAAACTTGGTAGTTCCTTCTTGTCTTTTCCTTTTCTTCATCATGCTTCTTTAGTCTTTTCTATAATCACGAAATCGCAATTTTAGCATGTTCAGTGTTATGCCCAAAAAATGGCTTTTTATTGAAAAGAAAATCAAAAAATTTTCTTTTATACTCAATTAATTTAAGTGAAAACCAATTTTTTGAAAAATAGAGTCGCCACCTAATTTTAAGGATAATTAGGAAACCAATAAAACATCTAAAAAGATCTAA
>JAOTQR010000007.1:23650139-23661236 GCA_025774065.1 Solanum ossicruentum
AAAAAAAAAGAAATAAATAAATATTCCCTCATTATTCATTTGGACCCAAATTCAACAAAAATTTTAATACTTTTCCCCCCAAAATATTAAAAATTGCCAAAGCTCAAAACCCCCCCCCCCCCCCCCAAAAAAAAAAAGAATCTTACACTATGTATGGATACAACAATATGGAGGAAAACAATTCTAGTAGTTATTATTTGTATAACCATTTTCCAATTACTACTACTACTTCACAAACATTACTGCCACAAGTCTCCAATTTACCACCTCCACCTTTGTCAATTCCTTTAGTAAATAATACTATTGAATTTGACTCAATATCCCCATTGAAGTCAGAATTTTGTAACAATAATAGTAGTAGTAGTTGTAGTAGTTATGGTTCTCCTGTAACAAGTTATGATCCATCAAGTTTGATGCAAAGAAGCATAAGTAGTCATTCACTACTTGTCAAGAATATGGAGGGATTTTGTCCAATTGTTTCTTCCCCCACTGTGTTTCATGACTCCGAAACTCCAACCTCCGTCATCAGGAAAGTCTTGAGTACCGGGGATTTACAGGTGAAACTACGCTCTTTACACTATCATGTCATCTTTTACTGTTGTAGTGCAACAACAACAACAACATACCCAGTGAAATCCCACAAGTGGGGTCTGGGGAGGGTAGATTGTACGCAGACCTTGTCGCTACCTCATAGAAGTAGAAAGACTGTTGTAGCGCAACAAATCTATTTTATTTTCAAGCTTACGTACAAATCTCAAGTCATCATAGATATCCTTTTGGATGACCTGATAATACAAAAATAACTTAAACTCTTACTATATATGGTAAAGTATGTTATCTGATTAGCGTATACTTATATTATATAGTGTTAGATACCTAAATAAGTTATCTTTTTGGTGATATGACAGTACATGTATAAAAAGTGGGCGAGTAAGTGTATATAAGAATTGTATTATTAGGTAAAAACAATATTTAAAAAAAAAGGTTTTGTTGGTTGCTACATAAGATTAAAATACATTAATGATATCGAAAACATTCTTAACAATATTGTAAATATGCATAATTAAGTTTAAAAGATTTAATTATATAATTTCTTGATTACTTTTTTTGTTGACTCATATTTATATTTACAGGTAATGCACTTGATGCAATATAATAATTATCGTTCAGAAAGTCCTTTATCTAGTGAAAGTAACAGCATAATTGAAGGAATGAATAAAGCTTGCAAATACAGTCCACAAGAGAAGAAAGAACGTATTGAAAGATACAGAAGCAAAAGAAATCAAAGAAATTTTAACAAGAAGATCAAGGTAATTTAAAGAGTTTAAATTCTACGAACTGACTGATGATACATATAATATAGTTTTCTATGAAAAGTATGTATTGGTATTTTGACTAGTCGACTAGCTAGTACAGTATATCACACGTTCAATTGCATAGGTAATTGTAATTAAAAAAATAAATTACGTTGTCATTGTATAAAATACTTATGATTATGACCATTATATTAATTATTATATTATTATGGATAGTATATACACGTGCATTATATGGCACGTACTATGTACATTACAAGATGTATTTAGGACCAATAAGGACTTCAACATGACATAAAAAGTTATCTTTCACACACTTTTTTAAAAACTTAAAAATTAGCTATAAAATTCATTATTATTTCTAATTTTTATTTTTTTTATTCGTGAAATATCAGTATGAGTGCAGGAAAACGTTGGCAGATAGTAGACCTCGAATAAGAGGAAGATTTGCAAGGAATGATGAAATTGAAAGGACTCCTCAAAGTGAATATTGGAATCAATCAAGATTAGAGGAATTAGGAGAAGAGGATGATGAAAACTGGATTGGATTTCTCGATGCTTTTGTTCCATAATCATACGTAATTAATGGGAGGAAAAACAATAATTAAAAAAAAAAAAGAGTTCCTCAAGTTTTAATGTTAAGGAACTCTTTTGATTGTGTGGTAGTTATTGTTTCCTAGTTTAGTTAGTGATGTTTAATCAAGAATTTTGTCTTAGGATTATTGATGAGATTAGGTTGGTGATGTTATGTACATTTGGCTTATTTGCATAATGATTAAAAAGAATGTCCATTATTATTTGGAGCTTCTGTTTGCAAGTCTTAGAGTTGTATATTTCACGGGTCCATTGAATACTTATTTTTGTGGACCAATATGCATGGGTTCTTTTGGATTTGGCATGCTGGCTAGCGGAGTCATAATTTTTACTAATGGATTTAAAATATAAATATATATACACACATAAAAAAAATGATATGTAAATAAAATATAATTTTAATTATGTATAAACTTTATTGCAAAAGGGTGTTCAGATAAATCCTTAAGCCCTTACTAGTTCTGCTCCTACTTGGCATCGGGTATGTTCATCGACAATAGCATTACCATCAAGGGATACAGTGAGATAAATGAATCAAACATGTTCATTCTTAATTAGAAGTCTCGAGTTTGAGGCCGATGAATGGAGAAATATCTGGTAATGCTACTGAAACTATAAATTTCTGATGAATATTCCATTGAACATCGCCATAAAGTTCTGAAAAATGTATATGATAGGAAGTACTTTGTTGGAAGTTCCTTTTTAGTAGTGAAGGGAGTGTTTTCTTTTGTAAGGATTATATATATCGTAAATCTAAATTAATTGAACTAAATTAATACTGAGTAACAAATATCATGCGATTATAAATTAAAAAAAAAGCAGAGAGATAAAAAGAGAACATCTTTTTAAAGATCAAAATTTTGTATTAATCTTGTGACACAAACCTATTATACTAATTAATTTACAGTCTGAAAATCTAATATAATTGATTGACCCAACATTTAAAACATATACAAGTGATCATGGTCCTAATTTGATTATAAAAATATGATTTTCTAGTCAATTATAACTTATTATTCGATGATTCTTCGACACGAGTCAATTCAATTAATCCTACTTCAATTTTGGCAAGTAAAAATCTACTTACCACTAAAGATTTGTGTTCAAAAATAATTGTGGCCATAAAAGAATGACAACTAATTAAATAAAATTGCTTGCTTGAATGGATGTCACTATTCATTGATATCAAGAAAATATTCATCCTTGGTGCTTATTGCCTAATTAACATTTGTCTATCACTTTCGAGGCAGACAAATTCATTGAGGCAACATAAAGCATTCTCAATGGGCAACTACACTATTTCCCTTCTACCATAATAATTATTTAGTTTAAATTTTATTAAAAAATATGTATAAATCCCTTTAAGAAATTATCCAAATTTAGACTTGACTAGTGTAGGTCTATTTACACACCTTTGGATGCTTCAAAAATGTGTTTATAATGATCAAATACAATTGATAGTGATTTATCAAACAAAAGTTTAGTGCTCCTTTCATCTCATCTAATTATAATCCAACATTGATAATTATGTTTTCTAGAGCCAACTTACTGATAAGATGATTTCTTTTCGTATTAAGTGATACTTATGGCCGGTTCACTTTTTCCATTTTTGTTATTATGTTTTTCAATAATGATTCTTCGTATTTTCATGTTATGTTATTTATATTATAATAGGATCATCAGATTTTGACGTGCAAAGAGTGTTAAGTATCACATATTGATTGAGGGATGTGGATAATTGTCTCCTTATTTAATCACGCACGATTCATCTCTCTATGAAATAGATATATTTGAGATGAATCTTTCAAGGTTATTATTTTTATTTAATAAATGTATAATTTTAAGAAAGTAGGTTGGACCAAAAATATTCTTTACTCTAAATTTTATATGAAAATGAGGGGTTTTTTTTGTTTTTCTTTTTAAAATACTTTAGGGGTTAGAAAATTTTTGCTTTTGGAGAAATTATTCTTTTTTTATAGTTTTTCATATATTGATCAATTGTTCAAAATATATTACTGCTACATATAAGAGCCTTTAAGCCGGTATGTCCTAGTTAACGTACTTGCTTCGATCCGATTAATGTGTTTGCTTCAACTGCTTGATTTTATTATTTTATTTTTATTAATAATTTTTTAGTTGCTTCAACTATAAAGTATAATATTGTCCCAAATAAATTATTTTTTTTATAAACAGTTACTATTGACGTGTTTGCTTCAATCGTTTAATTTTTTGCAATATTTAACCCTAATAAAAAAATTAGTTGCTTTCGTTATGAAAAGTTTAAAATATTTAAAAAATAAATACAAATTTTGATCGACTCTCACAAAAATTTTATATGTGCAACATAAATTAAAACAAAATAAGTACCATATATTATCTAAAAATAACATAATCATGTGCTATAAGCTGCAATAATTAACAATTTACAAATTTTAAAAATACATATAAAAAGTTTATCAATGTCACATAAATCAAGACAACAAAATAAGAAAAAAAATACCTAAGTGAAGGCTTTTTAATTAATATTTACCAAAATTGAATATACTTTTATTTTACTACCATCTATAGCAAAAGATAGCAAAATGGGAGATTGGAGAGAATTGAGCGATTTTAATAGAAATGTTGAACAATTCAATCAATTTGACATATGGTTAAAAAAATTTATGTTGCTATAAGTAATAAATATTTTTTAAATATGGAATAGTTATGTGATTTTTCCATAAGATAATATGTATTGGCCCGTGTTGACATGGACTCTTGTGACTACTTAAATTATTATGGCTCATTTGGTATGTTTTTCCAAAGTTATCCAATTTATCAACGTTAAAGATTTATTATGAGCTTACGCATGACGTTATATTATTTCAATCTCAATACTGTCGATATTCTGCAGTATTCAGGTGAACTATAAAAAACAGTTATACAATCAACAAGTAACTAAATGTTTCTCCAAGACCATGAGATTCATAACAATTTAATAAAAATACAAAATCCCTAAAAAAAATATCCCCCACCATCAAGGAAAAGTTAACCCTAAAGGGCTGAATATAATATAAATAAATTACTACACAACTAGTTGTTTTGTTAATTATTTAATAACTGATGGTGACTATGATTTTATTTTCCTTACTGTATCTTAGAAACTCGAAAGAGCACATTTGGCTTTAATAACTTTGTAATGCTACTTTTAATTTTATATTATAAATGTAACCATTATTATTAGTACTAATCATTTAGTTTCTCATGTTACTAAATGATGAGATTAAGTATATAATAATTATTATAATGATAGACAAATAGAACAAAAGTTGGACTTTGTTTAATGAAAGGCTACTTATAATGTCAAAATTGGCCCCTACAAGTAGGGAGGCTGGTCGATACATTCTGGTCGGACGGAGGTGGGTTACCCACTGACCATTTCATTAACACTTTAAGAGACATAAATATAGTAAAAATATGTTTTTTTATTCAAATTGTAACTTATGCTAAACTTTTTTATAGCTTCATTATATATAGTCTAGCTTTAATTTAATTCTTTTTCACTTTGCCTTGGTTTGGTGGTGCATGAGTCAGGAATTTTAAGTTTGAAAATATTGGGTCCCATATCCATTTGGACTTCTTCGTGTTTGACGTTCTCGTCTCTTGAGCTAGTTTTAAGGATTGAGTTAAATTCAATGTCCATTTTCTTATCATCATGATATATACAATAGCTAGCATATTCATGGTTTTCTGATATTGGACCTCTCATTTATTATCTCTTATATATGTTCTAGATGTCCAAACCTAAGCGGGTGGGGATTGGGTTCCAAATCCATTTGGACTTGGATCATTTCTGTCATTTTTATCTTTGGTAATTCTCGCCTCTTGAAATAGTGTTTGGGGTTGAATTAATCTTGATGTCAATTTTCTTGTCATGATATAAGTGCTAGCTCGTTGATGATTTTCTCGATATTGGACCCACATCTAATATCGATCATGCTTTAGATGTCCAATCCTAAGCAGGCAAAGGGTGAGTTTCGCATCCGTCTGGACTTGGATATCATTTCTATCTTTATATTGTCTTTGACAATTCTCACCTCCTAAACTAGCTTTAGGAGTTGAGTTAATCTTGATCTCCATTTCCTTATCATGGTATAAGAAACCCAAAGCAGGTAGGAATTGAGTCTCACATGGGTTAGGGCTCAAATCATTTGTCTCTTTATATACGATCTTGGACAATACTCATCTTTTGAACTAACATTTGGAATTTGATTTAAACTCAAAACCAATTCAAAGGAACCCATAAGTAAGTCTTATTGAATATCATCATTTGTCACAAACAAAAAAGAAAACGAACTAGGTTCTTAATATTAGGTCATGCTATATACCTTAAATAACAAATCTTCAGCCCTCCAAAATCATAAGTCCCTTCAAACAGCAAATCCCATCCAAAAGAAAACTGATCTTGAATGCCAGTTTCATCCCAAAATTGTTTTCCTTTTTAAAGAAAAAAGAAGTTTATAATAATAATAATAACAATAAAGAGAGAAAAGAAGGGGTTTGAGTTAGGACTAAGACCTTCTTTAACAGAAGACACCACTTTGAAGCAAATATGGCTATCAACAAGATTCTAAAGACCCCTACTATCTGGGAACAGCATGCTACTGTTAAACCTATAACAAAAACAAAAAGAGTCTCAACCATCTACAATGCCAAACAAATCCTTGTCATTTCCATGAGAATGAAAATGGAAGTACATGATATAGCTTTAGCATCATCAGACAATTCTCTTGACATATGGTAATACTAAAAGCGCAGCGCGCATGGGTCCTCAAGGGACTTGTAAACTTAATAACTTCAACATCATTGTATTAATACATGGATCCTCCTTTATGCACCTTTGTCTTCCTTAAGAGCCAAAAAAAGGGAGGCAACAGTCCTTCTATCTCTATTATCATCACGCGCGCACAACAATCAATGGAGGTACTCAGCATAGATCAATTCAAGAATTTTGAATCTGCCTCTGTACATGAGCGCAATTCATGAATAACTTGTTTTCTCTCATGTGTCATCCTTTTTCCCTAAATAATCGCGCAAAATACAATTTCTGATCACTCACTACAATTGACTGGATGGATTTGCTGTTTCACTTCATTCCTACTAAATGCATAATTTTAAGATCTGTGTTTGATCTTAACAAGATATATAACAACAATTAACTTGCTAATAAGTGACTTTGAGCTGATGATGAGCCATATATACAATATTCGATTGAACTTATTGCATAAGTGAGATTAAACTCAGAGCTTTAATCTAGTCAAATTAACATAGCAAAATAACATTGTCAAGTCAAACATGAATAAGTAAAGATGGACGAAAGAGTATATTACATTCAAAAGTAGCAGAACAATTTCCTGTTGGAAAATCATGCAATTTTTGGTCTTCTTATGATAGAACTTCTTCCTCAAAGCATTAACCATAACCTTACCAACTGCATGTCTTGGGATAACCATCTCTATAGCTGATGGTGGAGTCAATCTGCCATATAATTTTGAGAAGAAAACGTTCCGTAGCCATCATCCACCATGGAGAGAGACTCATGACTGAGACTGGGACAAAATTCAAGATCGGAATTAAGAACATGCTACATTAAAAGAGTCAAGACACAACCGCGTTATCTTTGGAAAAGGATGCAGCAAGAAGCCAATGACAGTTAGTTTAGACAACAAGCTCATATCAGAAATTTAGTGAACATGATGTTTTACCCTAGATAAAATCATCTCACATACAAAGGACAAAGACTTGTTAGCAATTCAATGAGGCACTCGCTATTTATTTCATTGTTCGAATCTTTGACAACATAAAAAAAATATCAAAAGCTCTGCCTTACTTATCTATCCACCCAACGAATGGAAAGGCAGAGGCCTTCCCTTACCCCTCCAATCTCCCAGGTACGTCTTCGCTGAACAGTTTCTGATTTTAACCATTATCAATCTAACAATTCACAATTCAAACAGATAGGGGCCAGAAACTTAAAAAGTCATTTTACTAATCGTTTCGAATAAGCCTCTGTGCCTGTGCTTAATCCATGTACTATGTAAAAGTACAATATAAAGTTTAAAAGACATATTGTTTCGTATATCAAGTCGAGATTTCCAGAAACAATATAGACAACAACACAAGTGATTACAATAGATGTTGGGGGAATAACAGGCGCGGAATCGTGATAAAGATCGGGATTGATATTGAAAAGTATAATAAATTGGCCAAGATAATAAAATGGAGACACAGATTTAACGTAGTTCACCCAATAAATAGGCTACATCCACGGACGACAAAGAGAAAAATATCACTATAATGGAGAAGTGTACAACCTTACTGGGCCTAAGCATATAATTTACAATACTCACAAAATACACACAACATGTATCTCACAAACTCTTTGAATCTCTATAGATTTTCTCTCTACTTCCTTGTCCAAATGAAGAACAAAATTACTCCTTTATATAAGAGTATTTTTGGTAGGTGGCATCGCAAGTTGACTGCCAACTTTGAATAAGTTGGTTCCCAACTTTGGACAGCAATTTTGAACACATTTTTCAACCAAGTTGCCAACTTTTGAATTGCATGTGGTTTCCAAGTTTGATCAATTTGGCCAGATTTCAACAATAGATAAAGAGCATGAATAGCTTCAGATAACTTCAACATACACCATCATGGACCGCGTTACTTAGGACTAATCATTTTGACAGTCTTATTAGCAGAACTTCTAACAAAACCTTAAAATTCTGGACTAAAATGAAACATCATACACAAAATAAATCAAATGTCAAGATGAAAGGTAGCATTTCTGTACATGATCGTAGTATGTCATATCGTCTCATTCCCTCTGCATCAAAGAGCATCTACGCACTACCCTTTGATTGGCTCAAGTGATATAATTCTTTTATATAAGAGTTTAGAAATTTGAAAATGGCTCTCTGTTCCACATACGTTCTATCTTACATGCAATATGCAGACATATAAGCTTCCAAAAGTAAAAATTTGTGTTGTGGAGAACAAATTGAAAAGATACATTGTTGGCTAGCCGTTTGCAAATTTAAAGAGTGTGTGTGTGTGTTTGAAAAATCAAAGTAGGTGATACATTATAACCCCAGTTTATATGACATTACATTGTATAAATAGTTACACAATTCTCTGTCAATATCACTGGAAAAGGAAAATTAACTGAAGGCGGGGCAATCAGATCCGATGAGATTCTTGTGAAATTTTGGAAGAACAAAGACAAGGTAGGTATGGATTTGATTGAGTTGTTTAATACTATTTTACGATGGCAAAAATGTCCAACGAATGGAGGTGGAGTACAATGGTTCCTTTGGACAAGAACAATCAAAATTGTAACAATTACATGGATATCGAAATGCTAAGTCATACTATGAAAGTTGAGAGATTGGTGGAGATGGAAGGTGAGGATAAGAGTGTACATTTTTGAAAATCAAGTTGGATTCATGCCAAGACAATCGACTACTGAAGTCATCCATTTTGTGCAGAGACTATTAGAGAAATATTGGAAAAGAAAGAGGGACCAACATATAATATTCATTGATCTTGAAAAGTACTATGACAAAACTCTAAGGATGTCCTATGGTGGTGTTTGGGGGATGAAGGTGCCTCTATTGTTTATGTTAGGGCAATTAAGGAATATATATGATGGAGCCTAGACTTGGGTTAGAAAGTGTAGTGGAGGAGACTCAGCGCACTTCCTAGTTGAGATGGCACTATATAACGGATCAATTCTTAGCCTTTTCCTATTTGCCTTAGTAATGGATAGTCGACGCGGTCTATTCATGAAAAGGTTCATAGTATATGTTATTTGCGTTTGTTTTTCTTATTTATTACCTCTTAATGAATCTAAATGATTAATACCTATAAAAGAAGTTTTAATATCATTAAGATGTCTATTCAAAAATTCATACAAATATGATCATTCACCGCCATTCCATCTACTTTCACTCACTATACACAACTAACATTTCAGCCATAACTGTCACCCCCATCAATCATAATCACCTGCTAATTGGAACCCCCATCCTCAACCCTAACACAAATATCATTAATTACCAAAATCAATAGTTATCACCATCAACTATTATTATATCTACTAATCACTCTCGATAATTATCACTATTAATCAATATTATATATTACTAACCGTCATCATTATTCATTATCGACATTAGTTATCAATATTATCCAGTACTAATTATCAATCATCACTACGAAAAGCCTCATTAATCATTATTGCTGCCACCTTACTATAATATACTACCCATAACGATCATTATCAGTCAATACCATCCCAAATCAACAAATTTAGCAATGTTAATCATTACCATCACTAATTGCCATGTGAATATTTCTAAATATTTTTGACATAGTATTAAATAAATTTAGCATTTTGTTTAAAATTCATATTTGCTATTTTGTAATTAAAGATAATTTTTATACATCCATATGTTTAGAAATAAGCAATCTAATTATTTAATATTGACATCCTAATGCAATATTTTTAATACTCCCTTCGTTCCAAAAGGAATATCACCTTACTCTAATTAGAAATAATTTATCTTTAAAATTCTCTTTTAACCCTTAATAAAATGATTCTCAGCCACACAAATATCTAAGAATAATTTTAGACCACAAGCTTTAAAAATCTTCCTTTTTTTCTTAAACATCATGTCAAATCAAAGGGTACTACATAAAATGGGACGGAGGGAGTATTCAGATATGTATTTAGATTTAGACCTCTACATCTTAATACCCACCTTATTAAGATGTACATTTATACTCAAGCGTCTCAATCTTAATGCACATTTTATATGAAAAATAACATAATTAGGTAAACGCATGATATGTATTTATATTATATAACTGTAATTTGAAAAAAAATACAATTTATAGCTATAGTTAGGGATTTGTTGCTATAGTTAGAGTTTTGATACTATTTTCTCTCTCCTCTCTTCCTCTCTCTCGCCTCTCTCTTTACAATTTCATGCACATATACAATTACAAATATTGTATACCAGCTGCATTTATACAATTATTTTGACTGATATTCATAGTCAATTCAGTGTTATGCCGAAAAATGGCTTTTTATTGAAAAAAAAGAAAATCAAAAATTTAGTTTAAACTCAATTTATTAAGTGAA
>JAOTQR010000007.1:23670258-23680986 GCA_025774065.1 Solanum ossicruentum
GTTCAAAGGGACTATCTACCTAAGTCCAGTAAATATGAACTCACTCTTGTATATATAATAAGCTAAATGCAACGCACAAAAGTTGAATATATATTGGAAAGCCAAATACCAAATTACCCAACCAAGAATAACAGAAATACAATAGCATCAACAGCACCATCAATAGAAATATTGCCAACTGAAGGAGATGAGTCAGAAAATAAACCTGATGAAAGCCTTCATATTGTTATAAATGGACCTGCCTTCACCAACAGCAGCTACGATTGTACTGAAATTATCATCTGCCAAAACCATGTCCGATGCTTCCTTTGCCACCTGGGAGAAAAATCAACCATAAGTAACATAGTAAGAAGATGGTGACTTGGAATCTTCAGGATTCTAATTAGTGAGAATAGAGAACTTAACAAAAGATATATATCGATGTATCTATCCACTGGATTGATTTGTCCCAAACCCATCAAAATCTTCAAGAATTGTGTATTCGAAATGAAAAATAAAATTGGTAAGAGAATTTGAAAGAATAAAAGATCCTACTGCGGGAAACTGAAGATAAGTTTCTATTATAAACTGACAGATAGGTAGCCCATAAATAAAATGGGCATATATAGTGATAAGTTCCTCAACCTAGGAGATGACACATCATTATACAATCATCCAGGACCAGAGTTCAGACGATTCGAAACTGCCATAGACATAGATTGCTGGGGCAGAGAGGAACTATACTTCATGCCTGTCACTGTTAAATATATCGTTTACTGTGTACTGTTAAATACTGCAGCAAAGAGATTCTTCAAGATACATGTCTAGACTGACATTGTTCACAAATTCTAGTACTAGAACCATCATTTTTTACCTCAGTTCCAGCAATTCCCATTGCAACTCCAATATCAGCCAATTTCAGAGCAGGTGCATCATTCACTCCATCACCAGTCATTGCAACAACCTCACCGTCATCTTTAAGCAATCTCACTATTTCTTGTTTATGCCTTGGCTCAGCTCTGGAGAATAAGAGGCCTCCACTTTGCCTTAAATGTTCTTTAGGGTTTGCAAGCTCCATAAATTCTCTTCCAGTTAAGCTCCTCGAACAGATATCTTCATGGCTTCCAAAGACACCTATCTCACGGCAGATAGCTTCTGCTGTATTCTTGTTATCTCCTGTAATTACCATAACTCGAATGCCGGCTTCTCTGCATTCCTCAATTGCACGACGTACCTCTTTTCTAGGAGGATCCTTTGACAAGATGATAAGTATTCGTTCAATATCTTGATGCTCTCAATATAAAATGGTTTTAGGACAAAAATGAAACCAACAATTAGGAGAAAGCAAGTTAACTTACCCTTATCCCAGCCAAGCCAACAAATATGAGTTTACTCTCGATGGAAGGATAATTAGCAGGATTGAGTAAAAGCTGATGAGCTGGGTGGTCTTCATCACCGTTATAGGTTGCAAATTCCTGTAGATCCTCCTTGTATGCAAAGCCCAGGACACGTAATGCTTTGGAGGACATTTCATTAAGGCTTTGCAATATCTGATTCCTTGAAGAATGATCCAATTCTACAACCGAACCGTCTTGCAGTTGTACGTAGAAGCTTCTTTCCAACAGATTTTCAACCGCACCCTGGAAATGAAGCAACATCTGTTAGAAAATATATTCCAAACAGAAGACAAATATCCCCAAAGAGTCAATCAGGTACAGCACCACGTAGAATTAGCCTATACTAACCATGAGCGCACGCTCACAAATAACATGAGAAGGTAAAAGATGACAAGTTTTTCATCCGGGTAAAAGTAGAAACAAGACATACCACCCATAATTACCAGACACAAGAACCTACTACCACTCATTTTAAAATACCTTGCAATAATTCGTAATTCCTATAATGATGGCATCGTGAACATCCAGTGGGAGAGCATGGTTCTAGCTTGGAGCACCATGTCTGCTCCCTTTTCCACTTATCATTAGTATAATTATTATTATTCTATTACTCGCTCATTTTCGGATTTGCTCATCTGAGTTTCCTTTTTTGTTCAATCCAAAAAGAATGTATTTTTTCTTTTTTGGGGGATAAAGAAATGTCTCTTTCCTTTTTCACAACTCTTTAATTTACTCTTTCCACATGGCAAGTTTAAGACCACAAGATTAAACATTTTGGCGCATACTACTCATCTTTAGTTCAAAGACCACAGGATCCAAAAATCTTCTTCTTTATGTTCTTACACAATGTGCCAAGTCAAAACAGATAAACAAATTGAAACCGAGGGAGCATTATCTTGTCCTTCCATTGTTTACTATAGTTGTTTCTCTTACTCAGGTTATCTATTGTCAAACCTGTTCTCAAAAATGCGTTCTTTGGACGAGAGTCTATCGGAAACATCTCTACCTCACACAAGGTAGGAGTAAGTTCTGCATACGCCCCATCCTCCCCAGACCCAATTGATGTTGGTGTGGTCGAGTGAACAGCTATATAGCTGCATCAGATCCATCACTGAGCTTATGAAAAACCAATACTCCAATACACGCCAAACCAAGAGTAGCAACTTTTGATGATTGTGAAGCTCAATCAAGACGACACTGACCACAGGGAAGTTATGGTGCTTAAAACTGCTGCTACCCCTTGTCCCACTTTATGTGGCACCCTTTCCTTTTTGATCCTTCCAAAAAAGAATGTCACCTTACTCTAATCCAGAAACAACTTAATTTTAAAATTTCCCTTTTGCCCTAAATGAAATGATTCTCAATCAGACAAATATCCTATCTAAGAATGATCTTACACAAGTTTTAAAAGTTCTTTTTTTTCTTAAACACTGTGCCAATCAAAGGGTGCCAACGGGACGGAGGGAGTATTTAGATAAAATACATCCTCCACATACAGGATGTTACCATGAGAATCATCTGAAGTGAAAAATCACACAGATCCAAAATAGCAGATCCACCAACTTGCATACTAAAAGTCAATTCTAATGCTAGAAAGAAAAATCAAAATGGAACACAGAATGTGCAAAATGCAGAAAAATATAAATTGCAACAGAAGAAGCCATTTTAGAAATTGCATAGAACCAGAAATATACATGCTGATGCAATGAGCTTCAAAAGCATCAAGAACAATTTAATGGTGTAGGAGACCTGATGTTGAATTAGAAAATCCAAGGAAATAAAGCGCACACCTTCACAAGTAATGACTTTCTTCCAGAGGTGGAAGATGTAATGACACCCATGGATTTCCTATCACGATCAAATTCAAGAGTACCAATACGCTTTTCAAGTTTGTTCCACGTGTAAGAGCAACCTACATTCAGCAAATTGAAGTCAAGCCATCTTGCAGTGTAAACAAAGACCCATTATGTGCATAGTAATGATAGAAAAGGAACCACAACTTACGGAGGCCATCTTTGTCACTTGAAGAGGATATGGAACTGACGCCATCAGGAAGTCCCATTTTCTCGACCAGAACCTTCAATCACATCAAAAGTCACCAAAAAGCTTTAAGAAAGAGAATAAAAAAAGGTACATATAACTATATTAAGCAATGTAAATTATGGATAATTTACTTAATTCAGGAAGGGAGGGGGGTGATGATGGCCAGCAAAAGTAGAGATAGATATTAAACAATGCCGAGGTCAGGAATCTGATGTTCAGTAAATGACATCGATAAATCAAGGATCCACATTAAAGACAATAATAAATGACCATATCTATCTAATAAATAAGGCTTAGGGTAATGAATACTAGTCTAGCATAATACACTCACATATCTGGATAGTGAGCAGATATACTAATAAGGTATGAGAAAAGAAGCAATCCAATTTAAATATAAAAACAGTACCTTTAGTGAAGCTTCAGTGGGCAGTCCGCTGGCAACATAGTGCTGACCAGATTTTTCAACTCCAGAATCATTGCAGACAGAAGCAATTTTCGCTATCATTTGTAGGTTAGGGTCCATCCGCCCCATTGGCCAATCTTGTATCTTTCCATCAAAGGGATCATATGTGGTCCCTTCAACATCAAATGATCGCACTGTGTTACCCTTGGCACCCATAGCAACAAGCTTGGACACAGCCATCTGATTAGTAGTCAATGTTCCTGTTTTGTCTGAGCAAATAACAGTTGTACAACCAAGAGTTTCTACACTTGGCAATTTTCGAACAAGTGCATTCTTAGCGGCCATCTTCCGTGTGCCAAGGGCCAAACAAGTTGTAATAACTGCTGGAAGTCCTTCTGGAATGGCAGCAACTGCCAATGCCACTGCAATTTCAAAATAATAAGTGCATTTCTCAAATGAAAACTTGAAATTCCTAGGCCACCCATCAACATACTCCCAAGTGAGGAAATATTTCACGTTAATCAGCCAAACCAACGCGCAGATGACACCAATTATGGCAGTCAAAACTTCTCCAAACTCATTCAACTTTTTCTTCAATGGGGTATCTTCCTCTTGTTGTGCTGCTTCATGAATCTGTGAGTGCACCTTCCCTATCTCGGTGTCCATCCCTATTTGAGTAACCAAACAAATACAATTTCCATTCACCACAGTCGTTCCAGCAAATACCATACATTTCTTCCCTTGGATATCAACATCCTCAGATACAGCTTTAGTGGTTTTACTAACTGCCTCACTTTCACCAGTCAGCGATCCCTGTTCAAGCCGAAGCGTCGAACTGATCAAACTCAAAACCCTCATATCAGCTGGTACTTTATCTCCAACTTTCAACTCGACAATATCTCCAGGAACTAGTTCTTTAGCAGGCAAACTAGAAATTCTTTTACCATCACGGATCACAGATGCAGTTTCTGACTGAATTTCCTTCAATGCCTCCAAAGCCTTTTCGGCATTACTCTCTTGCCAAACACCCACTGCGGCATTGACAATTAAGATCAAGAAAATCACTAAAGGCTCCACAAAAGCCGTGATCTCCTTTTCACCTCCTTCCTCACCATCTAACCAAGCCAAAACAAACGAAATCACGGCAGCACCAAGCAAAATCTTAACTAAAGTATCATTAAACTGATCTAAAATCAACCTCAAAATCGACTGCCCTTCATGCTTCTCCAATTCATTAAAACCATAGATCTGCCTCCTTTTAACAACCTCATCCTCAGACAATCCATAATCTCTATTCACCTCAAACTTCTCCTCACACTCCTTCACATCTTTCGACCACGCCGGAAACACCTCTTTATCCGACACTCTCTTACCACCTAAATTCTCCCTTTTCCCATAATTTTCACCTCCTTTTCCCATTTATAACCTCCAGAATCAACAAAATCTACTAAAAACCCAGCCAAAATCCCCTAAATAATAAAATCCTCCTGAAATTCAATCAAAATCAAAAATCAGTAACAAAAAACTACCTGATCGAATGAACTTCACCATTTCAAAGTTCAAAACAGGTCAATAAACAAAGATCTACAACAATCGAACCTTCTAGATTCAGAAAACCACAAATACATACAAATACGTAATCAAAATAAACAGACTATACCAGAAAAGTGGAGACTCCTCGTCGTCGGAGAAGAAGACGAGACAGCGAGAGTTGTTAGTCTGCAACGAAACTTTGGATAGTTATTGTGCGTCTCTCCCTCTATCTCTCTCGGGAAACTGTAGAGTTGGAAAAACGAAAAATATGTGATCTCTGCCTCTTTACTTTATACTACAAGAAAATGACAGAAATTATTAATGTAAATAATATAACGGTAAATAGAATAATAATAATAATAATAAGGATAATAAATACTGTAATTTGAAGAAGGTGAAAAAGTGGGGCTTCTGCGTAGTTTCTCACTTTTAATGGACTCTCTATATTTTATTCTTTATTTTTTCCTTCGGTTTTTTATTTGCTATTTTCTAGGATAAATGGTCTAGAAAGCTCTATGGTTTAGTAAAAATTGACTGTTTTACCCTTTTTGATAAAGCAATTATTAAAGCAAAAAAAATCAGAAATAACACTGAAGAATATTTTTTATTTTAAACATGGCAATATTTTAGAAGTGGAGTAATCCTCAAAAACAATTATAGCAACATATTCAATATATTCCAGAAAGACTCTCGATTCCTCTGAAAGTAAGTTTTTAAGTTCACGGATTCAATTGTTAAGTCAGAGATTGACTAGTAACTAGTTAAATAGAAAATTCACCAGCTACTCTACGGATAATGTTTTTATGCAGTGCTAAAAATTTAATAACTATTTTTATAGCCCGTAAAATAATAATGAAATGATTGTTTTATTGCTCACCCTTCTCTTATCCATGCGATTGAGTTCTTGAATTTTCAAAATAGTATAAGAAGATGCTAAAATATGACAAAGTTATATCGAAAATTAGTTTGCATCGGAATGAATCTATTAGCAGAATATCATTAGTCAAATTCTTGATGAAATAATTCTAGCATATTATTAATGATGCTATAGAGGAATACATATTGATGAAATAATGCTAGCATGTTATTAATAATACAACAACAACATTACCAATTGCCCAAAAGATTCCCGTCCATTGCGGGATAAAGGGGGGGTTGGATGTACGCAGCCTAACCCTTACGTTTAAAACATAGATCGACTGTTTTCGGATGACCCACGATGAGCGTCGAAAGTTGCATGTTATTAATAATATGATAGAGAAATATATAAATGTTTCAGACTAAATTCACATAATATATTTACTTTTAAAATTTAATACTATTTAATATTGATACGCCCATGATTTGTATAATCCAATATTAGAAGTTGAATAAATTTCTACAATAGTGTGATTGCTTTATAATACTCTCAACAAATTAATTGCTTATTTGCAAATAATTTTGCCTTTTAAATTCTCTTTCAACAAAAAGGGAAATGATTTCCAGGGTTGTTTTTGTCATTTGAAGTCATCAGGTAGCGGGGCATTATCATACTAACCCATAAGTGCTCGACCCGTTAAGAGCGGAAGTGGGCCTACATCATAATAGACCAATAAGAATCCGCCACGTAATAAACGGTTGAAGTTTCCTGATGTCTAGGACCTCTTAGGTGACGTGTCAATCTCCTATTGGATGCTGTATCTGGAAGGATTTCGTCGGATCAACTACTCCATGTATTAAGTTAATAAATCTTTTTAAAAATTAATTAATGTAATTAATGATATTTAATGAAAAGCGAAATTTCTAGGTGCTTACCTTGTGCTAAAGAAAGTTCAGAATAATACAAAGAGTGATGACCGAGGATGCCTAGGGATACAGCATATTCCTTTCTTTGGTATAAATACTTTTACAAAATTGTATTTTATAAAACATTATTTTTTATTTTATTTTGAATATATGGTAGGTCTCCTTTGCTTTAGGGAGTTTGTATATGTTTATTCATTAATTTAATGATAACAAAATGGGAAGATATAAAATTTACTCATGGATTTGTAAGGGTCAACAAATTAGTTGACCAAGTAGTTCCTAAATAAAAAAAAATTAGGTTCAAAATCTAACATTTTTTTCTTGATTGAGCTGGTTGTACAAACTTTATTTATTGTAATATAATAATTTGTATGCTCTATTTGATTTACAAACTATTCCCTCTATCCCATATTAATTGAATTTATGAGGTTATGTACATATATTAAGAAAAACATTTTAAAAAATAAAATTTACATCATACTTTCTATTATTGAAATCATACATATATTGTGTAATTTATCTCCTAAATAATATAAAACTTCAATAAATGAAAGGACAAATATGAAAAAAGTTTCAAATATTTTTTTTAAACTTTAAACAATTCAACTATTTTGATATTAAAAAAAATCTTTAAAATTCAATTAATTTAACACAGAAAAAGTATCACATTAAATGTGTATTTCCGCATCAATGATAATATCATTTTACTGTCGGATTATCTAAATTTAGGATAAGAGAATTATGGTATACAAAAATGTTATCAAATGTGGGATTTCAGCGGTTTTGAAATCCTGCATATTTTTTCGATTGAGTTCATCGCATGAAATTTGCTTAATGAGATTTACTTCTTATATTTTGTGTTGCGGCTAGGCATATTCATGAATTGGTTATTGGTCAAAACAAAAATCAAATCAACATAATTCGGTTTTTAACTTTTCAAAATCAAACCAATCCAATTATAATATATATTTATTGGTTTGATTGTTGTTGATTTTGGTTCGGTTATTTAGTTACCAACCATACACAAAAATAAAAGTAATGATATATTTAAAAAGGAGAAAAAGTGACAATAATCGATTCAAAATGAAAAATAATTAGAATAATTGATGTTGTAGAACTTTCAATCACTAAATTTACTGTGAAAAAAGTTTTAAAATTCACCATTTTGACCTAGTTTAAAGAGCTAGTGACATTTTTAGACCCATCAAGAATTGCCATAGACATTCATATATATGAAATTAATAAGATAAATATTTTTGTTTTGAAATTTTATAATTTCATAAGTAGATTAGAAAATAAAATTATTTTTATAAATAATATTATGTATATATAATTATAAAATATATGAATATAAATTGTCTGTTTGGTTCGGTTATTTCTTAGGTTTTTCTGAACAAATCCAAACTCAAACCAAATACTATCGATTTTTAAAAAACTAAAATCAAACCAAACCAAAATCAAAATCAATATAAAACCGGTTTATTTAATCGATTTGACTCAATTTTTTGATTTGAATCGATTTTTATATAAATCATGAATACTCCTAGTTGTAGCTATTTTTATTAAAATGAATTTCACCTTACATGCACCCAAGAATGACGTTACGAATTTTTTGATCAATAATTTTTTATTGTTAAATCATTTAAATTTCGGATAAAGTAATTATATGGCATACTAAAATGTTTTTATCAAATAAGAGTATCAAGTTCAAAACATGTTTTTTCAATTGAGCTCATCAATAAATTTACTTAATATAATTTAACTATGTTATGTCATTAGTGGCCCGTTATATAAAATAAGCTTTAGCTTATATGCACCCGAAAAATAATAGATACAAATACCCAGATTAATAATAATAATAATAATAATAATAATAATAATAATTTTATTATTATTTTACGATTATATTATTTAAATTTTGAACAACTACAAGAGTAATTATCGTCTATCAATATATAATCAAAGAATACCGGATTAACGCAATTACATACTCTTGACTTTTGAATTACAAAATAGCGTCAAAATATTGATAATGCAAGTATATAACATCAAATAATACTCCTTATATTTTTTTTAAATTCATGTGGCGTGTTAGGATTTTGAGTTAGATGAGCATTTTGACCATAATGTTTTATTATTAAATATTTAGAATTATTATTAATTATTAGAGCTTATAGTACCTCTATATAAGTTATAAATATATAAATTTCATTTTTTTAAAATTTGATTATTTTATATTTAAATTCACGATCAAGATAAAATAATTTAACTCCCAAAATTTGAACAAGTTCACGTGTTTTGTGATAATAGGAATGATATTCTTTGTCCGCCTCAATTTATGTGATGATATTTTACTTGACACGAGTTTAAAAAGAAAAGAAATGAAAATTTATTCTCTATAATAAATTATAAATACTTGTGTGTTTACAAAATAATCTCATTACTAAAAATTTAATGTTAATTATTTAGTATAAGTAGTTTTTAAGACTAATTTTTTTTTAAAAAAAAAGAAGTATAATGATAGGATGAAAGTTTGGACACAAACCTTAGAGTCTAAAGGGTTCAAGTTGAGTAGTAGTACAAAATACTTTGAGTACAAATGTAGTGTCGCAACTCATGAGGTGGTTGTGTAAGTGAAGATTGATATACAAGTCAATCTTTAAGAAAGATAGTTTCAAGTATCTATGATAGATTATTCAAGACATTGAGGAGATTTACGATGTTATTACATGTCGTATTGGAATGGGACTAGACGAAACAAACTCTATTGCTTCGTGTCTTTGTATGATAAAAACGTATTACCGTAGCTTAAAGGTAAATTTCTAAAGTCGTTATTAGACTAATTGTGTTATATGGGGTAAAGTATTGACAGGTCAAGTACTCGCATGTCCAAGAGATATAAGTAGCGATAAAAATGTTAAAATGAATGTGTGGACATACCAGGAAAGATTATATTAGAAATTAAAATACTTCAGACAAAGATAAGAGTGATTTCTTCGTGGACAAGATGCTAGAGGCATGAGTAAGACAAATTTGGCATATGAAAAGGAGAAAATTGGTTGTGGAGGGAGGGGAGGGGGGGTCTTAGAAGACGTACCAACATAACGTATCGAAAAAATATTGAGAAGGAACAATTAGACAAGATCTAACATACTTCTAGACTACAACTTACTAAGAACATGATCCTAAGTAGGAGGATATAACGATAACATTAAAGATTAGAGTGGAAGATTAATCAATAGTCAGGTGTTCAGGAGTTCCTCTTATTGGTAGTACTCCCTTTATCACATTTTATATGATACGATTTAATTTGGGCACAATATTTAAGAAAAATTATAAGACTTTTAAAATTTATAATCTAAAATAATATTTAGATATTTACGTGGTAGTAAATCATTTCATTAAGGACAAACAAGTTCCTCCCATTGTGTTTCATGCTTCGTCACTATACTAGTTGTTGTTTGTTATCATGAAAAATGACCGACTTTAAAGAAAATTTGAAAATTGTTCAAAAATCGAGAATCAATCTAAACTCAATTAATTTAAGCAAAATCAATTCTCGCGATTCGAAAGGACACAGAGTCGCCA
>JAOTQR010000007.1:23716318-23730000 GCA_025774065.1 Solanum ossicruentum
CCGTGATTGCTCTCTTATAATTACTCTAATATATATATATATATATATATATATATATGTAAGCTTTAGGTTCATTTAATAGTATTCCACCTACATCGATTATAATTGAGGTAGCTGGGCTAACAATTAAAATTATATCTTCTTATTTGAATTGGTCGATTTGGATTTTCAACTAACGAGTGCAACTATTCTCTTCTCATTTAATTAGTTTGGTGCTTCTATAATTTAATTGGATAAATAATTGACGTTTACTAAGATAGGCATGAACACTTAAGAGTTCTATTTATAGTTGTACAAAGAAGTTATGATGAAAACAAATTTCTCTTCAGCTAATTGAATTTAAGTAATATAATGCAAAAGTATTAACAATAATAAATTTTTTTAGGCCTATTAAATTTAAGTAACATGATGATATTTAATTAGTCGAAATACGTCACATGTACACATGATATCTTTTTATTGGTGTCGATTGGGATAAGAATGCCATGTTATTTTGACACATGACATGATTTTATTGATTTCTTTATTTGACTTAACATGTCATGTTATTTAACATGTAGCACCAAGTTGAGTCTATAGGATGAGATGATATTGAACTTAACAAAAAGAACTTGTCTTTATAACTCAAATAAATGAATTCAAACTTTTAAATAAATTCATATTTATTAAATTTAAATAATTAATTTAGTTATATTAATTCATAATATTAGAATAATATATCTTGAATTTAATATAATATAAATTATTTCATAAATTTATATTCAATAAATTTTAATGCTTACAACATGGTGAAAAAAAATGTTTACAAAGTAAAAAAAATAATTTATACGTATATCTCTTTCAAATTATAATATTATCTTCCATATTAAAATTAATTTTTTTAATTAAATTTATGAGATTTTTAGACTATATCATTTTTTTGTTAATCTTTTTGTTTAACGAACAATAGTCCATTGACCTTCAAATCCCTCCTTTTTTGGATTCCTTTATTTACAATTATCTTTACCAAGAGTCATCAAGAAGTATTTCAAAAAATTATAGTAAATCGAAATAATTTCATTTTCCTTGTATAGTAATAAATTTTTATTTATATAAAAAATAATACTGAATAATAAATATTTTTAAGATGAAACGGTGTTGCAATTGTTGGGCTTTTGGGTTTTGGGTTTCGAAAATCTTTATATATTTGGCCCTTTTCTTCTCCATTTCTCTTTTTCCTTTCTTTTTCATCCAAATCACCTGACACCATCGAAGATCAGTAGCTCGCACTTCTTCATCTCCGGTAATCTCTTCTTCTCTCTCTCCAATTCTTTCTCTCTCTATAATCTATGTATCGATCTATACATATGTATCTATTCCTATATGTAACTGTAGATTTTGTATATCCGGCAAAAATGTTAGGGTTCGTGCTTATTGTTACTTATCATCTAGGGATTTTCGCAGCTGTCATAGTTTTTTCGCTGTATTTACTTATCGAATTGTTATTTCTTGTTTTAGTGCTACGAGGTAGTAACCAGCAAGCGTAGATTAGTCTTAGAAGGACGAATATTTGGTTCTTTAGTCGATTGAAGTATGCTACACGCGTAAGTTCTACTTTTACCTGTTGTTGGAGTTTGTGAAGTGTGATTTGTTAATCTGGATTGTTTTGGATATATTTGCATTGTGTTTATGCCATTGGAAATTTGGAGTACTCTCTTCCAAATTCTTGAAGCTGATGATAATTAGCATTAGAAGTTGGTTATGAAAAGTAATAAAAGAAAAAATAATTAAAGTTACTTATTGGAAGGTGTGAATTTCATGCCAAGTGAAAAGGATTTGGTTGTGGTTACTTTTTTTCCTGGTATAATCTGGAGGAAATGTGGTGAGAGTGCACGTTTCTCATAACTTAGTTCTTATGATGTGCATGTGTAAGTTATTAATTTGCATATAGAGTGACAAGTTGCATGCCGAGAAACATTTTAGTACCTTTTTGTCATTTAATTGTTGCTTACTTTGTCGGTGACACTGCCATTTCGCACGCTTTTCCATTGTTTCACTGGGTAATACAAGTTCCAGTGTAGAAGTGTTGACTGATGTTGGAGCACTTGTTCTTTCATGGAGTGTTGTAAATAGAATTTGAAATTGGGATCTCCAAGTCGCATGGTGGTAACATGACCCTGAAAATGTTAATGGCTGTTTACCTCTCAGAATTTTAGCTGGTGTTCTGAAGCAGTGAACTTGTTTTGAATTTTTTACCAACATCTGGCTTTCACTAGGTCATATGCTAGGCATGTTCAGAACTTTGTGTTTTAATGCTTCATGGCTCTGTCTCAGTATGTCTCAAGGCTTAAGTTTTGCTGTAATTACTTTCTGATGCTTTCGTCTTTCTTTTTCCGCTCAATTCGATTCTAGCGATAAATAATACTTTTTGACTGGCTGTTCCAATCACATTCCTTTTCAGATAATAGGTATTTACACATTGGAAAGGCTTCCATAGTTTCTCCCATAACCTTTCCGAAGAAAAGGATAAGGGAAGCTGCTGTACAACCAGGAAAATTTTCTGCATGACTTCTTGACATTTCTGCAATGTCAGGGTTACACAATGTATTTATCTTTCTTAGTAAAATTTATTTGTATACTAATATTTCAATTCTTCCTTGGACCTCACTTTGTGGGACTACACTGAGTATGTTTTTGTATGTTTCAGTTCTGTTCTTGTATTAGTTGGCCCCTTTATTTTTGAAATTCAAATATTCTTTTTTTGAAATTGAGTTGGCCCCTTTTCTGTTCACTTTCCTATTCTTGGAAGGAGGAGTAAGTGCTGATGTTGTAGAAGAAGTAGGTTGATGCGTAGAATCTAATTTCCACCTCTTCTGAATTTAACAATTACTCTTGTATTAATGGCTTTTACTTTGACTGATCTTCCATATTATGTAGTTTAAGGAAGTATTAAATTAATGGTCGATAAGTTAATTTAATTCAGAAAAATCATTTAAAGTTTTAATTTTCAGTAGTTAAATTTAACTTTTGAACTTTGTGGAGGTTATATAAAATATGTTGTTAGTAGAATAGTGTCAAATAATTGGGAGCACCTCAAAATGAAAGGGTGTCATACGAATTCGGCACAAAAAAGGAATATTTTTTGTGTTCCTTGAAACATTTTATTTTAGTTATGATGTTATACTATTTGGATAAACTTTCACTCTCGTTTGTTCCCTCCTTCATTGGAGCTGATCATTACTAGATTGAGGAATGAGATGCTGATCGAGAAATCCAGATGACAATTGTCATTCACGGCGTTAACTGATGTTGCCTGTCTAGTAGATGAACTATGAAGCATCATGCTATTTTCTCCAATTTAATTGAAATGAAGTATTCCTGTCCGGTGTTTGCAGCAGCCTGTGACAGAGGTTATTGATAAGTGTTTCACCTTATTTACACCTTTATCGCTGCTATCTGAAACTGTTAGCAGCTTTGAGGCGTGAATATCCATATTGGGTTTCTGAATGCGGAATTAGTTTAATTTTCTATCAAGAGTTATGGAAAGACTAATTCCTAGATCAGACTGATGCATTAGGAAAATGAATGAACTTCCTAAATCAGTATTAGGAAAATGAATGGACTTCCTAAGCTATGTTGCTCGAACTCTTCAAAAATGTTGATCGATGGTGTCAAACTTTTGGGGGATCCGACATGGGTGCGGCAACAATTTTGGAGCGTCCGAGCAACTTAGTTCCTAAGATTGGGTGTTCTCTTAATGTCTTTGTACTGTTGGAGATGGTGGAAATTTGGTGCATCTTTTGGCATCTAAGTAGTATGTATTTCAGTTATGGATTCCTATTGCGACTTTGGTGTATGCATATACTTAGTCATTTTTCAGATGGCTGGTCTTTTTATCGAATTCCATGCATCTTTCTCTCCACAGAAATCAGCTCCTTTTACTGGATGATTAATTAATCCAATGTCATGATTGCTTGGTTATGCTGAAGGACAGTTAAAAGGTTGAGTATGTGAGTTTATGGTTGAATAAGGGAAATTGAGTAGCTTTATAGACCACTTATGCTGTTATTTTATTGATTACCTTTCTCTCTGGTGTATTAAATGACTTGGATGGCGTAGTTTTTAGATGACTTCTTCATGCATGAAAAAAGGGCTGTTCTAAGCTGAATATTCATTTAGCAGTTCACTAATAATGTATTTCCTGTTTGGTTGTAGTCTTCTTTAAACGGATCAGCTTCAAATCTTTCCGACAACACTGGTCACTCATTTCCTTCATCTTTCCCTCCTCAATCTGGTGCAGCATCCCCTCTTTATCAACACTCTGGTGAGTTATTTGCTGGATTTTCATTACTTTCTGATATTTATGCCGATTTATCAATAAACTTCTTCTCACAGGAAGTATTCAGGGACTGCATAACATTCATGGGAGTTTCAACATTCCTAACATGCACAGTACACTTGGTTCAAGAAACACGGCAATAAATAACGTCCCCTCCAGTGGTGTCCAGCAATCTGGAAATAACCTTTCTGGTGGTCGTTTTTCATCAAACAATCTTCCGGCTACCCTTTCTCAGGTTTGCATAATGTATCTCTTATCATTATTCCAATTTTTTTTGTATTTGATAGTTGATATTACCTAAGTGGGAAAAAAAACCTAAGTGGGAAAAAAAGGAGGGAAAAGAATTCAAAATCATTGTCATTTTCTCTTCTAGGCTCTCTCCTGCACTTGGGTGAAGTTTAATTTGAGATGGGAAACCACGGAAGGACTTATAGAGGGAGCGCGTGGGATTTTGATTTGGGAAATGATTTAATTTGCTTTTTGGAAATGGAGATGAAAAGAGCTCTTGAGAGATACTGCTAATTTTATTGTAAACAATGTCAAGGATTTATTAAATTTTATTCGAGCACTGTTGTTTGTATTCTTCTCTGTTATATGCGCAGTTAACATTCTCTTGTATTGCATGTCTTATGTCTGTTAGTATTTGTGCTGCAGATATCCCAAGGCAATTCCCACGGTCATTCTGGAATGACAAGTAGAGGTGGTATGAGTGTTGTTGGTAATGCGGGATATAGCAATAATGCTAGTGGTGTAGGAGGTTCTATTCCTGGGATTCTCCCAACCTCTGCAGGAATTGGTAATCGAAGTTCTGTGCCAGGTCTTGGGGTGTCCCAAATTTTGGGAAATGCAGGCCCAAGGATGACAAACTCGGTGGGAAATATTGTTGGCGGGGGCAACATGGGCAGAAGTATTAGCTCGGGTACAGGATTGTCTGTGACTGGTCTTGCTTCACGGTTAAATATGAACGCCAATGCCGGTTCTGGAAATTTAAATGTTCAAGGACCTAATAGGATAATGAGTGGTGTTCTTCAGCAAGGTAAATTAGCTTTGCATAAATGATGATTCCCCTCTTCTAGTTTGTTAGTCCCTTTTTTTCTTTTTTGTTCAGTGAAATCCCACTAAGTGGGGTTTGAGGAGAGTAGAGTGTACGTGGACCTTACCACTATCCTGTGGAGGCTGATAGGCTGTTTCCGAAAGACCCTCGGTTCAAGTGCATCAAACTAGCTTGAATTACTGATGGTTTTCAGCTGGCCTCATCTAGTTTGTTAACTTCCTTGGGTTCTTACTGGTTGTTCTCCTTTTACTATCCAGAATTATTGGAGTGATTTTCCTCACATTTGTCAAAGCCTCAGCTAGTTTCATTCTATTGTTTTTTTCAGCTGTACTACATCATGCTTTGGAGGTTGTGATAGTAAAAGATGAATGTGATACGTGTGATAGTAAAAGTTGAATGTGATATGTGCTAAAAATTTTGCTAACCTCAAACCTTGGTGGTTAAAATTACTTCAATTATGGATTTTCCAATATTCCTTATCATTCATTTTCAGACATATTTCTTCCACATCATATCAGGTTACCCCTACTGGAAGGGAAATGGAGTTTTAAGATTTTCAAAAATTTTGTTCAAGTCTTGTGAGCTGTTTTGGTTTACTTAATGTATTTTCTTATTTTCTTTGACCAAACTCTACAAGATGTTCTTCTGATAGCTTCAGCCTATATTTTCTTGAGAATTTTTCTACATGACAAGTCTTTAAGTTATATATATGAATTGAAGTCCTTAGTTTTTGATTTGTGCTAAAATCTCCTTGGCATTTGAAAATATACAATAACCTCCTCAAGGTTGTGGACTAGAAGTGAAATGCGCGCGTCCGTGCACCGACATATTTTTAAGGGGCGTGGGTGGGTTTGTAATTGACTACCAAGTCTCTCACACATGAGCTGAGAGTGGGACTGATGTTAAGCTTATATTCTGTCCAAAAACGTGACGTATTGGATCAAAAGTAAACTTCTATATCAATTAAGGATTATGCTAGTAAAGAAGAAAGCAAAAGTAGGGAAAAGCTGCAATACAAATAATATGGCCATCTATTCAAAATTTCTGAATTATGGCTTGAAAGAAGAAAGTAGTAGGGGTGGTGCAGCAGAAAGAGGTGGAAAAATGGTTGATAATTTTGTTGTTCGTCAATAAGTTCTTTTGGATTGAAAATGATGTTTTGGTTTTTTTTTCCAACTTGAGTACCTAAAATAAACCGATTAGAAATTCTTGCAGCTATTTTTTTTTGCGCTTTCACATGGGATGTCATTTGCAGCCTTTGCATTGGCTTCACATAGAGATGTTATGTTTAGATAAGTAGATTGATTGGGTATATGTAACACCCACTGTTTGTAGGTTGGTGAATCCTCTTATGCTAATGGCCTTATCTGGAATCAGCCTCTCCGCAGGTACTTTCTATGTTAGGAAATTCCTATTCTGCTGGTGGTCCACTATCTCAAAACCATGTCCAAGCAATGGGAAGTCTTAATTCTTTGGGATTGCTGAATGATGTAAATTCAAATGATGGATCTCCTTTTGATATCAATGATTTCCCTCAGTTAAGCAGTCGACCTAGTTCGGCTGGAGGACCTCAAGGACAATTGGGTAATTAAAGCCCCTTCTCCGTCTAAACGCTCTTTGCTAGTGTTTTTATCATACACTTTAGACAGAATACTGATAATACAAGATTCTCAGGTTCTTTGCGGAAACAAGGGCTCAGTCCTATTGTTCAGCAAAACCAGGAATTCAGCATTCAAAATGAAGATTTTCCTGCTTTACCAGGATTTAAAGGTGCTTTTCCCAATGCACAAAGTTCTTAAATTTGTCTTGAGTGGGATGATCAAGTGGTAATATGCTACACATGTTTGCTGTTACACTTTCTAGCTGGGGTCAGAAAATTAAGGTCAGGAGTAGGGAGTAAAAAGAGGACATTATGAGACCTTGTTCCTTCTGTAATTGAGGAGGTGAAGTGTAATCGGAGATCCTTGTCACCTTCCATGTCAGAATTTTAATTTTTTTATTAGGATAGAATGGAGAAGGGAGTCTTTTTTACTTGCCTTTGGTGTCTGTACCAAAAAACATGAAACTGGTACATCACCTTGGCAAGGATATTATCAATCAGCCTCTCCAATCATCTTTTTCTTTACTTGAATATTGGTGGATTGCAAGTTCACAAATGCTGATGACAGTAGATGCTGTCTGCTCACAAGTTCAAACTTCCTCTCTATGATGGGTGTTATGGCTCTGTCATATAGCTCTCTTTCCCCTTGAGAAGGCAAGAGAATGGACAGGGGTTTTCCACATGGCTGCATTATAAGTTATTTTTGCCTGAATTTTGTGAAATATGTACTTGTGAAAAAAAAAAGAATAAGTAAATGTCTTCTTTACTTTATGGTATGAACAATTTTATTTTGGGGGGTTGGGGGTTGGGGCTGGGGGAACCATGGAAAGAATAGGGGGTAGTGGAGAATGGCTGAGTGTAGAGGGGGTTTTGCTGGTTGCTCTTCCCTGCTAAGAGTCTAATAATACTATTGCTCTCATGTTTGCTAAGGTGGGAATGCTGATTATGCTATGGATCCTCACCAGAAAGAGCAGCTTCATGATAATGCTCTTTCGATGATACAACAGCAACACTTCTCAGTAAGCATAAATTTCTGAAACTTTGCTGGCTATTTAATAGAACCATAACCTTATGGTAAATGCTTAAGCCTGCTGATTCTGCCTCGATGTAATGGTGCAGATGGGAAGATCTGCAGGTTTTAATTTGGGTGGAACATACTCATCACATCGTCCGCAGCAGCAGCTGCAACATGCTCCATCTGTTAGTAGTGGTGGTGTCTCCTTTTCAAATATGAACAACCAGGATCTGCTGAATTTACATGGTCCCGATGCCTTCCAATCATCACATGCTAATTATCATCAACAGGTACATTACTCTTGGTGCCTGTTTGGGTTGGCTTCTTTTAGGTGCTTTAAGTCAAAGTAGCTTCTAAGCAGTTTTGAAGTGTTTGGGTAAAGTTAAAAAGTGCTTATAAACTTATTTTAAGGCAAAATGACAAAAATAAGCCAAAAGCCATAAATTAGAAATCCTGACTTATGGCTTCTGGCTTACAAGTCATATGCCAAAAGCCACTTCAAACAGACTCTTAATTTTCTTTTTCTTTTTGATAATCTGTTATTGTGCTTTGCTCCGATCCTTGTTTTGGTTGAGGGGATGGTGGGGAGAAATATTTATCTCGTCTGCTCCAAGTAAAAGATTATGTAGTTCCAACTTTTTGAGACTACTTCCTTGTCAGTGTTTCGTGCCACTCTGCGTATAATGGGAAATGAATCCCCTCTCCTGCTAAGTTACGTACTAAAATGTGTTACTTCGATGCAACAATTTGCTAAGAGTATCTTTAAGCTTCTCCTGTAAGTTAAATTCAGTTGTTCCTTTCTTCATCAAGTCTGTAAAGTTCAGTCGCACTAGAAGTGATCCTATCGTGTTTGGAATTGCCCATGGTAATCCCCTTCTTTTTATGCGGGATCTTTTCCGCCTTATCAACCCTATCTGATTCGAAGCATTTTACTTTGTTCTAAGTAAGGTCAAACCCCTAAATTTTGTGCAACATAGTTTCCAACAAAAGATTTTGTTTATAAAGAGGATATTTGTAACACATTACCCATCTTTCTTTTTGTGTGCATGGTTGATCCATTGTCAAATCTTCTTCCTAATAGCATCCCCTCTTGAGTTAGCTGTTTCGATAGTCAGAGGCAGTGTTAGCAAAGGCTCGCTTAAGCCTTGAAGCAAGGCTTAAAACATGATAAGTGCTTCGCGTCGCTTAATGTGTGCCTCGGTATCGTCATCAAGGTTCTAAAACATACTTTTCCTTGCCAATGAACCTCTTCTGAAGAGACGACACTAAACAATTGATATTTCACTTTATTGTAAATATTTTTCAATTATTTGTTCATATGTTTGTTATTTATGCTTATGAATTATCAGTCTTGGACTAAACACGTATATTTATATTTTTTTCCTCCTTTGTGCCTTTTTTCATTAAATCCCATGCTTTATTTGCACTTTGTTGGTAATGCCCTGACAGTTCTTAGAGCATTTTTGCTTTTGATAACACTGGTCAGAGGATTGAGTTATGTACTGAATTTTTGCTAATCAGCACTTTTTCAAAAATATACTTTGTAAAAACAGTTGCTGTGTATCAGCAATAAGGCAGAATTTACCCTCCTGACTACCACGGAAAAAAATAAAAAGGAAAAGAATCACATTTAGAACTGGAGTTTTGATTTGGTCAAAAACCTGGAACAAGTCTAGATTTCTGGTGTGTGCAGTAGAGGTGCATTCATTCAGGTTTGAAGGAGCTAACTTTTTTTTAAATCTTTTCTTTGGGTTCAGGGTGGTGGACCTCCTGGTATTGGATTACGGCCTCTTAACTCATCCAGTGATGTTTCTGGTGTTGGATCATATGATCAGTTCATTCAGGCTCAGCAGTACCAACAGCACCAGGGTCCATCCCAATTCCGGTTGCAGCAAATGTCCACTTTAGGTCAGTACAGGGATCAAAGCTTAAAGTCCATGCAATCCAAAGTTGCTCCTGACCCATTTGGTATGCTTGGTTTGCTCGCTGTAATACGGATGAACGATCCAGATTTGACTTCTCTTGCACTTGGACTTGATCTAACAACACTTGGTTTGAATTTGAACTCTACTGAAAATTTGTACAAGACGTTTGGTTCCCCATGGTCCGATGAGCCCGCCAAAGGGGATCCAGAATTTACTGTACCCCAATGTTACTATGCGAAGCAACCACCACCTTTAAATGTGAGCTGCCCTTGCATTTCTGTTCATCTGGATCTGACTTTTTTATCTATTGAAATATCTTTTATTCTGGATGCAGCAAGCATACTTCTCAAAGTTTCAGCTGGATACCTTGTTTTACATTTTTTACAGGCAAGTCATTTGGTAAAACTGGTAATATTCCTTGATTGTGAAATTTCAATGCAATAATAACAGGATCCATTGTGTTTTACAGCATGCCGAAAGATGAAGCGCAACTGTATGCTGCAAATGAACTGTATGTTTTTGTTTCTTAACAAAATTGGTTGCTCTTAGGTGTATATTTTCTTCTACTGTATTCCTGAGAGCTAATTTGTCAGCTATTGCATGTTAGAATACTCCCCTTACTGCGTAATTGACCTTCTAGATGTGCAATGTGCAATGTGCCAAGTGCACAGCTGAAGCCTAGTTAATAGCAGTCTGAATTTTCTGCGTGCAGGTATAACCGCGGCTGGTTTTATCACAGAGAACATCGGTTGTGGTTTATGAGGGTTGCCAACATGGAGCCTCTTGTCAAGACGAATGCATATGAGAGAGGGTCTTACATTTGTTTTGATCCAAACACATGGGAGACAATCCGCAAGGTATGGATAACATAATACAATTTTTGAGTTCCTGTATTAGTTGTGTTTGCATGTGCCAAGTTTGACACATCAGTTTTTATGCAGTTTACAGTGTTTTAACTCGTCTGCAACTTAAATGCAGGATAATTTTGTCCTCCACTATGAAATGCTGGAAAAAAGACCTGTTTTACCTCAACACTAGTTTCGAGTGCCAGTTCATAAGTGTACATTTTCAATATAATCCTTGATCTAGGAGCCAGGTAGTTCAACTGTAGTTTCTGCTCAATTGGGCTGTTGGCAGCAATTGTTAAAATTAGAGTTGTCTTAGTCATTCAGTTCCCTGTATCCTTTAGACATGTCGTAAATCGGAAATAAATGTATTTCTCAGGATTTCATAGGTGGAATTGCCATCTTTAATGCACTGTCTATAGAATAGTAATTACTGCAAAACAAGATGTTGTGAAGCTGGTATTTTCTTCAACCCTCAACATTGTGTACAAAGAGAACAAGAAAATTATAAGTCGAGTGCACAATAAAAAAAAGCAAGAAAATCAGAGCTGAGTTTTTGGTCTTCGTTCTGACCGTTCTCTGTTTATCTACTTTTTTTGGCCTGGAAAAAGCTGGAAGATCTTTACCATCGCCTTTTTTTTTCTTTTTAAATAAAAAGAAAAGCTTTTAGATGTGTGAATTGTGATAATTGTGGACTAATTTTTCATTGCTCGTCTACGAATGAATACAAATATTGTATACTTCCTCTTTTTCAATTTGTATATCCTATTTTAACCTGATCACAGAATTTGATAAGAAGATTTTTTATCTTAAACTAAAAATAAGTTAAATATAGCAAAATATCCACCAATCCTATGTACAATAATTTTAGTACAAACGGTTTATTTCAAAAATACTAGAAGTGCTAGAGACGTGCAAAGAGACTAAAAATAAGATGATGTTCATCTGTGTGGCAGCACAAATTTGGTTCTTCATGTAATAACATACCAATATAGTGCTATAAGTAGAGTTCGGAGAAGGTGAGATGTACCCTAAATTAGACAGTAGATTTTATATTTTCTTGAAAAATAAAAGAATACTATTTGTAAAAATCTATGATAATTGATTATGCAAGCTTTGTATAAAACAGATACATACAGCATCTGAAAGTCTGACGAGGACTAAAAATTCATAAGAAAATCACTTGCTAGCGATTTGATGTTTAGCCACTCTTCTAACTCTAGTTAGCAAAGAAATGTGCATGTTTCTTCCATCTTCATATGTCGTTAAGTGTTCCTTGAAGTTGAATCTACGCCTGTGAGGTACAATCCCTTCAATGCAGGCATCAATTCCTCTAACATTTCCCTTTTGCTCAAAATTCTGTCAGATGTACAATCTTCATCCTATATACAATACAAAGTTATACAAAATGAACAAATGAGTGACATTTTTGGGCTTGTAAAGGGAAACTAGCATTCTTCAACTTTTTTTTTATCTATCAAAAACAAATGATCATATCATAAGGACAGGAATAACTCACATCGCCAGTTGCAGCAGCCATTAGAGCCAGGATGCTCACTGTTCCACTCTGGTAATCAGCCAACATTTTGAATGCAGAGTCATTTAGCTTATCCTGAAAAGTAGTCGTGATGGTAACATTAGTTTTATTGATGTAGGCTAAATTCATAATACCAGGCTCCTTTTTAAGTTAGCGAGAAATGAGTGCCATATGGGACATAGTTTGTTAGAGGGACATCCAATCTCCTATTGCAATTAGAGTACATCACACTTGTTGGACCTTTCGATAATCCACTGTGTCTTCATTATTGATGACAAAGTTTGTGTAGTGTAAAAAGATTAAGGATTGTACCTTCAACCGGGAGACAGCAGCTGAAATGGCCCTACCAGGAGCCTGAAGAGCTTTTCCATAAACCTATGTATCATAAGGAGGAAAGATCAAAAGAGTGATATAACGATAATCTATAAGGACGATATGCTACAAGAGAGAGAAGTGGATTGGAGACAGAGCATTAGGGCTGACCTGTACATAAAGCAGAGATATAACTCGCGGTAAGAGGGAAACTGGATCTGTTTCAGCAGAAACTTGAGATGTCAAATCCTGTAGCCAAAAGAAAACAATATTTCTATATAATAATCAACTGGCAGCTATTTAAAGCATAATTATAGAGTACTCAAGTATCACAAAAAGACGAGACACTCCAGCCTTTGCATAATTGTGTTCAAGTGAAAAGTCTTATTCACAACTATATTCAGTGGGAAAACGCATCAGCGCTCAAGGTCCACATCATGTAAAACTAATTGTTACCTTGCGATACGAATGCAAAAGGGTTCTTTCCAATTTCTTGTCAAGCTTCTTCAAAGCTAATCCACTGCAAATATTCCAGACTACATATCATCTTCTTGTTCAATATAGGGGCAAACTAAGTGGAATGTGGGAGGTAGAAGAATATACAATACCTTTCCTCAGCAACTTCTCTCAGTGCTGACATAAATGATTCTACCCGCTGTCAATTGAAAGATCTTAAGTTACTAAGACTCGACAATGTAAGAAAATGCGAAAATGCAACACAGATGCTGAGTGTTCCTAGCAAATAGAGCACTATTGTAGTATTGAAAGTAGTGTAATTTTGAGACAAGGAAACATTTGTACGAAAGAGAAGCAAGCACAACATTGACTTCAGAAGTAAAAGTAACAAGTCACATGAATTGCAATATTATTTACTTCCTTGGCAGAGAAAATCAATAGATCCGTAAGAGTAATCCTTTTCGCATTGATGCTTTAAATGGAAATGTGGTTTGTAAGAAAGCTACAATCATAGAAATTCTGGTTGGGGGCGAGGAGCTTTCACATGATTGGCAGCTGTTACATTGGCACCAGAAAAAAAATTGGTAACTGACCTTCCCTTCTAAAGCTTCAACTGCTGC
>JAOTQR010000007.1:23737451-23750344 GCA_025774065.1 Solanum ossicruentum
GCCAGTAATTTTTCCATCAATCTCAGATGGAGTCAAAAATTTCACTATTTTTTGGCTTTGGGGTATGATGAAATAAAGCAAAATGATTCTTTAAACTGTCTGCGCTTCTTTCAACTGTGAAGTACCAGTTAGTCAATGCAACTTTCGACGCTTATCATGGGTCATCCGGAAACAGTCGCACTATATTTTTAAACATAGGGGTCAAACTGCATACATCCGATCCCCCTTATCCCGCAATGGGCGGGAGGTTTTTGAGGTATTGGAGTAATGTTGTTGTTTGTAGGTGCCAATAATTGTTTTCGCAGGCCATGTAGTGTGGAATATAGCTGTTCCGATAGCCCAAGTAGAAGAAATGTCTCTCACACACTTTTGGGGTGACAATTCGATGGGGTCAATTCAAATTTGGACAGGTCAAGACCCAATCAAATTAATCTTTTTACTAAGTTTAATTATTTTATTTATTCTTTTAAAATATTTTAGTACCTAATAAAATTATTTTTTTCTTTAGGGAAGTAAGACCATGGCTGAAATGCTTGCTAACTTTGCAGAGTATTCCAAAATAACCACCTTCTTCATTAAGGTGACATATTTGGATTGATATTGTAAGAGCAGGGGCATATTAACCTAAATTATGGATGGACAATAAAATTGAATCATTCACAAAGTTTAAGGGCATATTTGACCTTTTCGCTTGAAACTCTTACGTACTTTGATTATTTAATTGAGTATGAAGTTTAAAATGATATTTTGATTATGTATATTAGAAAGCAACTTAAAGACTGCATATTAGAAAACATTACATCAGTTTATAATTCAATTTATTAGTTGAAAGCATAATTTGTTCAAAGTTACAATAGTTACATAAAAGTAATAATATCAAAAAATTTAAAACATCTGATAATAGAAAGAAAAAAAGAATCATATGAATTACATAGGAGTCACAATTGACTCTTGCTACATCTACTATCATCATCATTGTTGTGTATGCTCCATTCTCTACTAGAAAGTAATGGCATTTGGTGTCCATGAACAACTGCTGCCCGTGGAAAATCCTTCTCTATACAAGTTTATCCATTGGCTAAGATAACACTAGAAATTTGTAAAAACTCACATTCGTATCGCCATTTAGTTAGTTGGAGGTTTGAGCCATAAAAAGTGTTAACACAGCACTATTCTCAAAATTTGCCACCAGAAACAAATTTCAAGTTGTCAAATCCCCCCTTACTTGAAGGAGGAGAAAAAGAGAAGGTTACAATATTTTATAATGCATATATTTTGAATTCATTGGTGTCATCAGAGTGGAATGAATCAGACAAATCCATAGACTTACTAGCCAGAGAGTTCTTTCTCATGAGCTTTTTGTTGGATGCCTCGATCCGATGTTTAATGACCCAATATAACATTACTCCGATTGTTGAAGCCATTATTGTTGCTCCGAGAATTGTTACAATAACAGCCATCAGCCTATAACGCGTGCCAACGACTACATATGATAAAGCCAAGTATGCGACTGATACAAACACACATGCTATCCACATTAGCTTGTTTATGATTGCCATCAACTGCTTCTTTGCTTTTTGCTCTATTACCACCACTGTTGTCTGGACAACCACAACTGCTAGAGAGATGAATAACGCGAGTGAGTCAAAGATAAAGAACACGAGGAAACTAGGGTGGTCTGATATGTTTGCTTCTCCAATTTTATGACCCTCTGGGAGTTTTCCCGGATCCATATAGTATTGTCCTGGCACTTGAAATATTCCTGTAAAGGCAATTGTGGCAATGAGTACAGCTACCACTGTGGTTGAGTTGATCGCGTTGTTAAGGCCTTCACGGTGCATCTTGCGCAGACGCTTGGCTATGTGTTGTAAGCGTCTTCTTGTTTGTTTTGTGTGTTTTATCTGATCGTGCACCTCATGCTTAATGTCACTAACAGTTTGCTTCAACTCTCTAGCTGGATTCATTGCCTGCGGCTTTATGACTTTGGCACTCTGAACCCCGTATTCCTGCAGGATGGCTGCGGTGTCAGCATGTGACATTTTCTGAGCAGTGTCAAGAGCTGTCTCGTGTGACCTATTGATAACTTTCGCATCTGCTTCCTTCTGTGAGAGCAGCAATTTAACAATCTGCATAAGCTCAAAATGAGTCATTTCTACTGTGATAGAAAATTCTTCATTTATACTATCAAAAATTTGGCTCATATATGAAGTAATTTGTTCAAGTGCAACGAAGACATCAATGAGCTCACATACCTCAGCCCTGCCTTTACGAGATGCTATATGCAACGGTGTGTTCCCCTTATTGTCGACCATGTTAACTAATAGAGGATCAGCTTTAATGAGCTCCTGTACAACCTCGAGATTTTGTCCTTTGACAGCCATGTGAAGTGCAGTCTGTCCCTTGTTATCCATCCGTGTTGCAATCCCTGGCTCTTTACTCAAAAGTGCTTTCAAAACCTGCAAATGTCCATTTCTTGCAGAAGAATGTAATGCTGTTTTCCCATTACTTTTGGCTATAGTGGCCACACTGCTCTGTTGCTCCAAGAGATAATTCACCATCTCTATATGCCCTTGGTTCGCTGCAGTATGCAGGGCTGTTGTATTTACTACATCAACAGTCATCGCGAGTTCGGGATGTGCTTCCATCAATACCTTCACCACATCTGCAACACTACCAAAAATGAACAAGCTAGTTCATCAAAAGTTTCATAAGCTAGACATCAGAACCGGTAAAGATGCCTCCATGTGACCACAATGTCACGGGTTCTAGCCGTAGAAACAACTTCTTGCAAAAATGCAGGTTAAGTCTGTCTATAATAGACCCTTGTAAATTCGGTCTTCCATGTACCATGCACATAACTGAAGCTTAGTGCAGTGGAATACGCTTTTTAGACATCAAAAAATAGGAAAAGGCTAAACTGATGCTAGCTAGAGGTGGATACATGGAACAGAAAACCTCTAAAATTTCAAGAAATATCAAATTTTGAACCCCGTAAATTCAAAATAATAATGAATTTTGTGTGAATAACATAAGAAGTTTAACCCGTCAAGTTTAAATCCTAGATAAGCCTCTGATGGAACATCGACAACTTACCTAAATCTCCTTGTTTGGCAGCAATATGCAATGCATCAAACCCGTTCCTCGCTTTGATTCCAGCTGCAACGAGATCATAGTACATGATCATTTCCCTAACCACCTCATAGTAACCATATTCAGCAGCAACATATAAAGGGGTCTCTCCAGCTGAATTTTGTTTTATCAATAACTCTGCCAATTCTTCCTCGTTCGTTTCCTCGAAGGTTTTTCTAATTGCAACAAGATTTCCAGCTCTAGCTGCCGAATGCAAGGCACTATCGTCGCGTTTCCCTGTTAATTGTTTCGTCATCTTTTTCCGGGGGGTAGTTGGCTGAGCTGCTGATATCTCCATTCTATTAAAAGTGCCCAAAAAAATCCCAATATGCTAATCTTGAAAACCAAAATCCTCTTTTTTCCTTCCCTCAAATCAACAAATCATATTTTTCAACTCTTGTAAACTTTTCAAGAAACAAACTTTATTCTATAATCACACATTCTTGGATTCATCAAAAGCCCAAATCTTGAATTTCACTCAAATTATCAATGGCCTGGCAACAAAACAACAACAACAACAACAAAATCTTTAAAATACTAGGCTTCCATTATCAATATTCAATCTTTAATTCATGAATTCCTATACACTAGCTAGCCAGCATTAAACAAAGAAGTCTTTTCTTTTTTACTTTTATCATTTCGGACCAGCTTTTGGCGCACCTTAACTAATTCTATGAGATACCTGCCACCTCCCATCAGCAATAAGTACCAGGTAGCTTATGTCTATTGTCTTATTTTAATTCCTTAAGTGCATTACACCATCAAAGGTTGCAAATTAAGACAAAGCAAACAAATGGGATTTTTTTCTTACCTGGAAATGAACAAACTTCCACCTTTTCTATAATTTTCTTGATACCCCACCAAAAGAAAACTTTTTCATGATGAAAATTAAACAACCCCTGTATATTTGTTTTGACAAATGGAAGAAAGGCTTCTAAAAAGGGACATGCATTCAACAAATAAAATTAGAATCACCACCCTGTGTTCTTGAACAAAAAGAGAAAAAAAAAAGAACCAAAAGAACGGAACTTTTTTTTTAAAAGTTGGTGGTGATGATTTGAATATTGAGAATCACATTTAGAATATTATTTGTTTTATTTTAATTATTATTTGTTTTAATAATTTGCTCGACCGGACGAGAAAGAAAGGTCAATCTCCGAAAGGCCTTCGCAGAGCTGGGTCAGACTTTTTTTGCACATGGAAAAGTCAAGTATTCTACGCTTACCGGAATGCTTCAAAGAATGCTTCAAAGCTAGGAATTGAAGCACGGAGATGAAACAGAAGAAAAAACTACTTTCTTGGGTTAGTGAATATTTTCACTAGCCATATTACCAGAACCACACACATATTTCTGTGCTGTAATTTTTTGAGACATATCATACCAAAAATAGAAAGACAAGAAATATTTGGAAAGATGCATGAGTTTTTCAGTTTTTTTTTTTTATAAAAAAATAAAAAATAACCTTAAAAAGTAACCTTAACGGTTTTTCTATTGAAAGAAGAAAAGAAAAAAAAATCTTTTGGCAAAGAGTGCACAAATTTTCTCCTTAATTGAGGGTGCGTAATAAATAGCTAATATTTAACGTTTATACGTTACATAATTTATGGGTAACAGATCAACCTTTACCTAATATGGCTCCGTTCATGAGCTAAGAATGTTTACCATCTGAACGACTCTCTTTTCTTTCACCCTTTCTAAAACCGATGCCACCAAGATTCCAAATTTTGTGAAAACTAACAAACTTCCTTCTTAATTGTTTGATGATTTTTTTTTTGGTTAAAACTTTTTATCAATACTGAAGCAAAACTAAAACGAATAGAACTTTTGAATTGTTTTCTTCAAGTTGGCTTTTATCTAGTCAAATAAATATTATAGTTTTTTTTTTAAAAAAATCCACTGTGGTGATACATATTGTATAATGTACACATTCATGAAGTGTGTAGGAGTTGTGGTCTAGAAACTAATGATCACATACTTTTTAGGTAGTTCTAATACTCAATTAGTCTGAAAAATTTACTTCAATAATTAGCTTAATTTAGAACTAGTATTAGTGTTGAATAATATTCTGATTCTATTGAGCTTATAAAATTCTCTCTATTGTGTGGCAAATTTGGAAGGCAAGAAATTCAAAGAGTTTCAATGGGGAAATCTCAGAACGCAATGATATTGTAGACAAAGTTCTTTTTTATTTTCATGAATACAAAAACAATTTGTTTCCTATGCTTTCTCCAATAGTTATATCTATATGTAATAATGAATAGAAATATAATTGTGACACAAGATGGTATTATTTTGTTCGTAGATGCTAGTGTACACAAGGAGAAGATGACAAGAATTGGTGTGGCCACTATGGTTAGTTGTGACAACCTACTTCAAGCCTTTGGTACCTCCAACTATCAATATATTAAAAAAGTTATCACTGCTAAGGCAATTACAATTTGTATGGAGTTGGAAAGTGCTAAGAAAAGACGCAAGTCTAATCAAATGCAAAGAATGTGATGGATATGGAGCTACACAGAATTATAGTTTCGTGGGAGATAGAGACTACTTGTAAAGACATTTGGAAACTAAGAAAATTATCTGAATAGGTTAGTATGGTGTATATTCCAAGATCTTGAAATATAATACCACATAATTTACCAAAGTTTTCTATTTCTTTAGTACATAAAGTTGTACAGAGATACGAGCAGCAAATATTCGAATAAATGTAGTGATAAAATAAACTACTACAGCTCAATACAAAGCAAAGAAGCAAAGACAAATGTGCTTGCTTGTCATTCCATATGATTAAACTGCATAATCTGCGTGTGTTAGCTCAGTTATATATCCATGGGGAACTTTCTTTTGATCATCAATGAAATAGCACATTAAGGACTGCGAGACAAACATGTATAAATCAGGCAGACGAGAGGGTCAGAGGCGACAAAATCCTCATTCAGCAAACGATGTGATTAGTTATCACTCGTGCCTTGTACCATTAATTTGTAGAGTGCATAGCCTCCCTTGTGACAACCAGGCATTTTAGAAGCCATATTCTCTAAATCACTCTGACCAAAGAAAAAAAAAGGAGGAAATTAAGCCAGAGATAAAAAGTGATGGCTCGGACAAAACAGACCGAAAGGTTTGTAGTAGAGCTCTTCTTTTGTAAACGAAGCAAAACTCTCTTCTACAATTGTTAGCAATAAGTCTGTCAACAAAAGATCATTGCCCGAAATCAAAATGCACCGACAATCAGCAGTCTTGAGAGTTGAGATGGTGATGTCCGTGATGCCCAACAAATTTTGGAGTAAGAATGCGAGAAAGAACATAACTCAAAACATAAAACAGACGCAGTAAAGTATTAAAATATTCAAACTGAATCTTCGCATGACAAATAGAATGCTTGCTTAAGCTGCTAAAATGGTTACAGATGGAACAGAAAGGAAATTCCTCTAAGGTTCATTTTATGCAATTTCATGCTCAAAAGATCTACGATTATTTGGCTAGAAGGATCTCATCCACTTTAAGGGTTTCAGTGATGCTTCGAATAAGAAAACCCCATAATCAAACATCACTGATGTGAAGCTGCAAGGCAGAACCAATGGATAGATTTGCAATTATGACTTTCTATTACTCTTACAGCAGCTAGTGACCTAGTGTTATATAGTTATATCATGCAACTCATATTAACCAAAAGTGTAAAATTTAGACAGAACTCAATTATTAATTAGAAAAATCATAATGTGTCTTTTAGAAAGTACGACTTTTTCCTGATTTGAAACATTCATAACACTAACTCAGAAATAAACTACATGTTACAAATAATGTATTTCTATTCTCGAGAAACTAAAAATAAAATCCCAACAAAATTGGGATGAATCAGACATTTTGAGAATATTCTTATAAGCGATATGAGTTCTGTATGATTGCGAAGATGACACTGATGCTAAAAATTTCCAGAAGGAATCTGAAAGAGAAGAGATATTCCAAAATTAAGTAATAAGTCTAGATTCCATATTTAACCTACAAGCTCCAATTGGCTACAACTTTAACTAGATAGTTCCTGCCTTTGCAGAACACTCACATGCCTAGATGCTCCTTTCCCCTCGGCATGAGATTCCCACAAGACTAAGCTCCACGGAGCTCAGTAAAAGTGCTTCCATACAGAAGTTAAGCAAAAGTTAAGAGATGAGACTAGTTAAGAGAACTATTTTTTAACAATTTGTAAAACTAACCGTTGAAACAGCATAAAGCTGAGTTGACTCGAAGCCATCCTGTGCATTAGAATACAATTGTTGAATTTCATCTGACCGAAGATTGCACTTGATGAAGAAAAAAGCAGTTGGTCTAACATTCAAAACTCTTCGGGATATACCAATAAAAATGGGGCTGGACTGAGTATAACATCAAAGATAAAGAACAAGAGTTAGATGCCTTCTACAATATATGAAGCTTAATACGATGCATGACAATATGAGTGAGCACAAAAGAAAAGTCCCCTGTAGAGTTGCAGAGAGTCATATTAATAAATAATTCACCAGTCTAGGGATGATCATATTATGGATGAAACTTTATTTTGCAGCTGACAACCAATGTGTCCTACATAAGTACATATTATGCTATAATACATTTGTCAAAGATAACCTTTAGATAGCAAAATGCAATGCTTAAATGATTTCCTCCTTTACTAAGTAATTAGTTAGTAAGTTAAATATCAAAGTTCCTAAATATGTCCATCACAGATGAAAAGACCATATTTATAATGACGGACAATTAATTGATTACAGTTTTGAGGTAGATCTTAGCTCTTACTGACAAATAAAGTCAGAAATAAGAAATATGTGCTGCTTGAAACACACGATCATAATACATGATCATAGTTGGACCACAAAACTATGCGTTACTCGAAATACATGACCATTTAAAGATTTGTATATGACAAATTGACACAAAACAAACATGATAATTCACAAGATTCGACGTGATTGTGCTATTTTTGTATAAAACCCAGAGCGATAAACAGGCTGAACCCTGATACAGGCTGTTTCGACATTACATTTATCCAGTATGTGTTGTCACCCATCAAGGTCCTTGTTCTTTTCCTTCCAGATTACAAACTTGACCCATTTCACAAGTCTGCTACCTAAACATTCTAAGTATTAGGAATTATATACTTATACAGGGTAGTGTGAAGTGGAAAGTTTAAAAAAGAGTTGATAATGAACTCTATCCTATCACGGAATTTATGTTTTTATTTCCTATAACAAATTGGAAAGGTTATACATGATAGAAAGAAAGATGGCGATTAGAGTAACAAAAATCACCACTTACAAGGGAATCTGCAGGAGCTCCAATTTCTTCAACAACTTCACGGACAATGCTGTCAAACATTTCCTGTGAAACTTTGCTGTTAATCATGTGACATTGATTCAGCTCTTGGAAGCCTTCATGGGAGATTATTCCGACATCTTGGGGCTGTTAAATGCATAAAATATAATCATGACATACATTGCTTATTACCTCAACATATTCGGGTAGTGGTAAACAAAAAATTCACAGCACAATCTTATCATGAAACAACAGTGATTTGCATGAAAGCAGTCACACATTCAAAATCCCTTAGGTGATCTTCTAATTAAACAACTCTATAACGCACAAGTTTGCTGGTTTCCTTCAAAGCAGGTGAAAATAAAGATGAACAGATGACAAGTTACCCAACTTAAAACTACTTTCTAGTTAAAAGGTCAAAATGATGAAACACATATACCTTTTCCAAACAGAAATATGGCAATTGTTTTTTGCTGCCACAGTCCAGATGTTATTTTTAACATGAAACTGTTACAAGTAGCTTATTAAGTTATAACCATTTTTCTTCTTCTCTTTTGAGTTGTGAAAGCTTATATCTATCAAAAACTCATTACCAATCAAAGGTGTCCTTACAACATGAGGTGAGATACCTCTGGATGGCCTCCAGGAAAAACAAAATATCCAGGGAATTCTCCAACATTATTACTTCTCTGAAGCACAAGTATTCTTCTGTCTGAAGTCTCCACAACTGCACCATTACCTAGAGGACTTGATGTGTGCTGACACTGTATACAATCATCTGTAGAAAACCAATGAAATCTCTTACTACAAATGAAAAATAGGTTTGTGACCTGGAGTATCAGTCAGAATCATATTCGTCTATTTTCAAACACTCGAATTGCCTGTTCTCTGAAATGTATATGCCGTTTTGGATCACATAAGAAACTTGTATCCTTTTTAGGGGGTGTTTGGATTGGCTTATTTTAAGTGACTTATAAGTTAAAAGCCAAAAGCCATAAGTTGAGAACCCCCAACTTTTGGCTTTTGACTTTTGGCCTCTTTTTTTTGTACTTTTTCAGCTTTAAACGTGCTTAAAAGCACTTCTTTGTGTTACCCAAACACTTCCAAAACTTTAAAAGTGCTTAAAAACCAAAAGTAAAAAACTAAGGCAATCCAAACACCCGCTTAGAATTCTTAAGGCATCAAATTAGCTGCAGATCATATGTTGGAATGTTTTAAAAAGAATAGAAGAGGAAACCAGAAAATAAATAAGAAAAGATTGTGGTCATATTGCAGTTCATATATGATGAATACACACCAAGCCAAGCTAAGGGATTCAAGAACTTCACATCAAGTCGCTATGTCAGATAACTTGGAGGGAGCTTGAAATGAAGGCCTGAAGCTCAAAAACCTGCAAAAATGGAAGTACAAGACTCCACTTGGAGTAGGTAGAAGGGAACTTGCGATGAGAGATTCTAAGCTTGATATGACTGCAAGGCAGAGATTGCGAAGGCAATTCGAGTCACATTTAGCCTAAAACTTCAAGGCTCAGTGTTTAGAGTTGTGGAAATGGATACGACTGCAAGAAGGAGATGTGACTCCGCAAGCTAGGTCACATGCTACACGGGCAGTCCATTTCGGGCTGTTTTTGTAATTATTTGAGTGTCACTTTTGGGCAGTTATGTAATAACTAGCCTGGACCATAAATGGAGGAGAATAGCTCATTTAGACTTAAGATTATTTTGAGACTACAAGAATTGGAAGAGTGAAACTCCTGCAAGAGTGAGACTATGGCCTATGTTGCTAAATAATGTTGGTGGGATTGCTTGTTGAAGGTTTCTTTGCCTCTTGAGGGCCATCTTACGGATTTGGTGCTTGTTCTTGGATTCTTAATTTAAGGTAGTAGTTTTCATATATTCACTGTTGTCAGTTACTTCCTTACTTGTGCCTATCTTCTATCATTTATTTCTTGTTCTTAGAATTTAGAGTCTCTTACTATTTCCGCATTATTGATATTACGTAAATATAGCAGTTACATTGGAGATATACAAAGTACAAGTACAATCAGTTCCATCAGTAAGAAGGAAGAATGACAACCAATTGTATATCATGGAAGCTTACCTTCTGATGGAACAAGAAATCTTTCCCATGTAGGACTTAAATTTGTTCCCACAAATGTCCTGAGTAGAAACGTTCAAATGTTAGAATGTCATTCTATTTTCTATTTTTGCTCTTCTTCTTTAGAGGAAGATGCATGGAAATAAATTAAGTGTAGACAGCATATGGCAGACATTTACATTTTCTTGGTTTTCGCCCCAAGATTTTAACAACACAAATATAGAACATAAACAGTGTATGGAAGATGCCTCATAAAGCTATTGATGAGCAAATATACAATTGAAACCAGGGAAGATGATAAATCAGTAAAACAGCATGGAAGGTTATATGCATGAAAACAAATTGGCAAAACATTTACAGTTGTGATATCAAACTCCCGTTTTTGGCCTGTTAAGTGCGATTAAGAAAATGGAAAAATTACTTCAGAAAGTAAACAAAGATTTTCAAGACAGAGAGCATACAACATCAAAGATGTAATTCTTCATTTTATAGTAGATGGTAGCCCTTGCAAAAGCAGTGCCTCAACAGCATAAAGAAGAATCAGTAAAAAACAAAAACTTGAAGTTTCCACAACAACACTGAGTTAAGTAGATACTTTCTAGTAAGGAAAAATAGTTATGATTTGGGATTCCAGAGTGTTAATACTTTGTTGTCACCACTATCAAAATCTTCATTCTGCAATACGTTTTTTTTTTTTAAAAATTACCGGTGATGTCAGCAATACTTACTGCAGATGTTAACCAAAAATGTGGAAAACCTAAAAAAGGTGCAGGGAGGGTTCAATGCGCAGCTTAGTGTAATCAATAGATTTCCTCTTTGACTCCTGTGAGAAATATGGGAAAAAATATATATTTAATTGTTGTCTATATTATTACATGGAGACCCTATTTATAGATACTATATTAGACTCCTTTCTCAACTAGGATACTATAATACAATCCTTTTCTAAGTAGGATTCCATATACTATTACTATTTCTAATCCTATTCTAAGTAGGGTTGTAGATATTATTCTTATTCCTATTCCTTTTCTAACACTCCCCATCAAACTCGTGCATACAAGTCATATGTACCTAGCTTGTTACAAATGTAATTAATACGATGACCGATGATAAGCTTGATAAGATATCTGCAAGTTGATAACCCGACTTCACAAAATTGATAGTCAATCTCAATGTGTTCAGTTTTCTCGTGAAATACTGAATTTGATGCATAATGTTGATAAAACACAGAGTGGTAAATTCATGAAGTACAGTGTTGAACTTTCCAAACCAAGGTTGAGAAGACTGTTTTAGATCATAGAGTAACCTACACAATTGACATGCAAGTCTACCTGACTCCCCCTGAGCAACAAAACCAGGTGGTTGCTCTATATAAACTTCTTCCGTGAGACCATCATAAAAAGGACATTCTTAATGTCCAATTGATTAAAAAAAAAGTCATGCATTGGATTATCAAATATTATGGCTGAAAGTGGTCACAATTCGAGAAATAAAATTATATGGATAGGGTCGGAATGATGACACGACCCTACTGAGAAGAGAATTATATGGGTAGGTCGGAATGATGGCACGACCCTACTAGAAAATAGAAATTACATAGGTAGGATCATATTGACGAGATGACCCTACTGCAAGAGAGAAATTGTATGGATAAGGGTCAGAATGATGGTACGACCCTATGCAAATTAGATTTGATGAGTCACCGAAAAGACAAACTACGCAAATCAAATCTAAGTCACCAAAAAGACACAGTGCTATACAACTCAGATATGAGAAAGTAGTTCAAAAAATTCACGGTACTACACAAATTGAATATGAGAAGTAGTCCGGAAAGATGCACGGTGCTACACAAATCGAATATGATAAAGTAGTCACCGGAAAGATAGCACGGTGCTACACATGATAAATATAAAAAAGTAATCACCGAAAAGATGATACGGTGCTACACAAATTAGATATAAAAAAGTAGTCACCAGAATGATGGCACAATGCTACACAAACACTTGACAGATGTGGGGTTAACACAAAAAAACCCTAAAAAGTCACCGAAAATTGATGCACAATGACCTAATCTTTTTTTTTGCTAACATAATCATTGACCAGACGGGTGGCATATATAGGTCATAGCTCCCCGCCGGTAGCGGAAGCTCTTTGATTTTCTACCAAGACCGTAGAAGCTCTGATACCATGTGAGAAATACGATGGGAAAAAATATATTATTGAATTGTCGTCTACATTATTACATTGAGACCCTATTTATAGATACTATATTATACTCTTTATCCAACTAGGATACTATAATACAATCCTTTTCTAAGTAGGATTCCATATACTATTACTATTCCTAATCCTATTCTAA
>JAOTQR010000007.1:23770376-23780625 GCA_025774065.1 Solanum ossicruentum
ATAGAAAAATGACTAATAATGAAAAACAAATGATAGTATGTAAATACGATAAAGTAACAAATATTAGACAGATAATGATAACACATGATATAAAGACACGACTACTCCTACTAACCTACTATAACACAAGGTCATACACCTAACTACCTCTACTAGTGTATTAGCCTTCTACTCTAATACATGACCTTCACTTCTTTCTATCTAAAGTTATGTTCTCGGTGAGATGAAATTTTGTCATATCTTGTTTGATCGCTCCCCCTCAATACTTTTTCGATCTACATCTATCCTTCCATATAATACCTTAATTAATTAGATTAAAATAGGAGAATAACCCAATTTTAGAAAAATCAAGAAAAAACAACAAGAAAGGTTTGCAATTTAAAACCATTCTAGCAAAAAACAAAAAAAAGGAAAAAAAATAACATGACAAACTTGTGATTTGAAGTTTGAACAGTCGGTTGAAGTAACAAATAATCATTGCATATGGTAGAATTCTTTGAACTTTGAGGGTACACGCATGACATTATAAATAATTTTAAAGAAATATAGGCATTGCATATACATAATTATTGTTATAAAAAAAATAAGCATGAATTTAAATTACGTAAATTTACAGTTTTCCACCTAAATGTACTTCTAAATTAAATATTCTTTATGATCATACGACGTATAATACAAGAGGATTTCAATTCACTTTATCTTCAAACCATTTCATGACATTCCAACACATGTTTTTATATGTCCCAAATGAAAGATAAGTTGACAAGGAAATATTTCCATCTTTGTTGTGGAGAATTAATGGTGATGAATAGACATTTTTAAAATTTTAGACTGTGTTACGTAACCTTTAAGTAAACTTTTGAAAAATCAGAAAGACAACTAAACGTGGCAACTTTATTGTAGTCGTTATAATTTCTTTATCATTAACAAATGGCCTTTGGATTTGGCTAAAGTCAAAAGTTAGCTCGCTAGGAGAGAAATATCTAAAATCATATAACTAAGGAATTCATCTTTCCAGCCCACAAAGAATGTGGAACTCCAACACTCGCAACATGCGCAGGATATTTGGAGTGTGAATAATACAAGACGGAGGCACAACATCACAAACAATGAATTGGGATGAGTAAGTTTCTAAAACTATAGAACGAAAATAAATCTTAAATCTAACCCAACCTCAAAACTAATTTAACAAAGAAAGATAATCAGAGCCATATAAGGTCCATATTTGACCCCATTCAACAAACGATGTAGAACTCCAATCCAACACCCTTTTGCATGTAGTGGTGGAGTTAACATTTTCGTCAAAGTTGTTCATACTTTTAGAACATGGATGGGTAATTTTTATATTAAGGGTGTTCAACAATTGACATATATCAAAATATCTATATTTAACTTATATATTCGCAAAAGTTTTCCTACGAAAGATGTTCATCTGACCATCCTTGAGTGAATGTAGCTCCGCCCCTGCTTGTATGTCCATGACTAGACATTTAGAGTGTGAATAACATAAAGGAAAAGTTATGCAGATAAGCAAACATATCTAATTAATTAGCTAACATAGCTATAGTTTGAATTAATTACGACTCATGGAAAACATCTATTTGTAATTACAATTTGGATTTTGTATAATTTGCGCGATTTATGCAAATGTTGTGCCATATTATACAAAAATTGTACGTGAATCTAATAGTATACTGAAATATACAAACAATATGAATTATATAGATAATTATACAAACGTTGTGCATGAATTGTATAGCAAAATATACGAAAGCTATATAAAATTTGCAAAATATATAACAAATTATATAAATGTTGTGCGAATTACACAAACGCTGCTATAACTATTACGAAATAGAATTACTCAAATTATAGCTATGAAGTATAATTAAACTTTATATATTTGTCATTTATGAAATTTGCTCTAATTATAAAATGGGGGCTCAACTTCAGAAAAAATGAACCGATAAGAAGCCTTGCTCTCCTGATAAGTATAGGGTGACCGATAAGGAAGAACGACTGATAAGGAGAGGGATGGAGTAGCTCGACTGCAAGGGAGAGGAATTACGTAGCGAGACTGTTTGGAAAGGCACGTAGTAGCGAGACCAAAGGAGTGGGAACGACTACAAGAGGGAGAGGTATGAAGTAGCGAGATATTCGTTGAACAAGTTCAACTCATTCGACTGAAAGGGTATCACGAACGAAAGCACTTGCTTGCTTTATGAAATTTGCTCTAATTATAAAATGGGGGCTCAACTTCAGAAAAAATGAACCGGATGAATCTGGTTCTAGCATAAAAAAAATTATTAACTTAACTCAATCTCAGAGACTAAATTAATAAGAAAGGATAATTCAAAAAGTCCACGATTTGATTCATCATACATACCATGTGATAGTCGAACTCTTTCCTGTAGCTTGGATTGGAAAGGTATAACCACTTCACTCTAATCTATCATTATTAAAATAATATGTACATAAATATAGGAGTAAAAGTTCGCTAATATGTCACAATCATGGACACCATGAGATAAAGATAAACTATATGTAGCTAGTACTATGCACAGTGGTTGCCTTCATAGAGTCAATTGATTAAAAGTAAACGTTTTTGAACTAATAATGTAGTTGACTTACTATTTGGATTTTTAGACGTACGTAACTATAACTTTTCAAATTTCCCTTTATTTGGGGACTATTAAAGTCATGTACGTACTAAAGAAAAAACAAATTAGAAGTTTCTTTCTAACGGTGCAATAAATAGCTTTTGAAGATAAGAGGAAATAGTTGAGATAGATCATCAAAGGGAGATCAAGTTTTTATAAAAATAGATTATATCAAGCTTTTGTTTCAAGTCAAACGATTCAATCTTTGTATTTATCATGCATTTTATAATTTTGACTTGTAATATACATATGTAATAAGTGAAAAGTTTCATCAGATTTGGTATATTTTGTAATAATCCTGAAGGTTATTTTTGACATTTTTAGTAAAATTATCATTTTATCCCTCTCGACAGCTGTCCAGAGTTATATTTGATTGGTTTGGAAACTTGATTTTTGAAGATCTTGTAAAAAAATTGGATTTTTTTCCTAAAGAATTGAGTTTTAAAGGCTTCAGTTGCTTAATTTTGAATTTTTGAGTCATCTAAAGATTTGTGTATCTAGAATTCCAACAATTTCATCAGTTCTGGAATGCGAAAATTGATCTACGGGAGTTGTTGAAATTAGATTTGGAGTTGTGATATGGATTTTAGGTCTGTAGTTGGAAATTAAGTTAGTGTTAACCTAGGTTTAACTTGGGTCAAAATTTTGAGTCGGGTGCTCGGATTGGATTTCTGATGGTTTCATTGGTTTTGAGAGGTGATTTTAGCGATAGAATGAGCTTTGTCATAATTTTTAGATGTGTCGGTGGCGTTTTGGTATTTCTAGTACCTAAGTTAGTTTAGTTGTGAGTTATCCATTTCCGAGCTAAGGAGACCTCTCATTCGAATTTTTGATGATTTTATTGAGTCTGGAATGTCGAAATTAGTAAGGTTGCATATTTGATTTATGTATGTGGGATTCCAAACGAATCTCGAAGGTTGATTTCAAGTTTTTGGTGTTGACTGTGATGAGATTATAAATTACAATATTCAGATTATATATCACAATATTCAGTTAGAGTTGGTTGAATTAATTACAAATCAGTTAAGAGTTAGTTAACTTTTAGCACAAGTAGGAGTCAAGTTAGTCAGATAATTCAGTTAAGCAATTTTACTTTATATCCCTGTATATATACATACACATAGCTGTCACTTTGTAACTTCATACTTTTCTTTCCAGTGCAAAAGTAAAATACAATAAAGTTGCTCTCCTAAATAAGTCTCTACTTTGGTTCATACTCTTAAACTTGATCTCCATTAATGGAGGATACTGGAAGCTCAAATTTCCACATGGTATCAGAGCATTGAAGGTTCAATTGAGCTTCCTATTTGTTTTTCATTTTCAAGTTTCCATCAAAGAGGCTCCTGTTTCGTGGCATGTTGATTTTGTGATTAAGATTGCTGATTTTGTGATCGAATTGTTGGATTTAGGTCTATTTCGTGGCTTGTTGATTTTGTAATCAAAATTGCTAATCTTGTGATCGAATTGCTGGGGATTATGAGGCATTGTGATTATGAGGTCTCACTTCCCTTTGCTTCTCCTCCTGTAACAATATAGAGAAAGCTTGTGTCATGTTGGGCAGAACACTCATCATGAGAATGTTTCCTCTTATAGCAGTGTCCATCTCATTTAGTCCCATCAAAAAATGTACAAGTCTTTTATCCTATTCTGCCTTATGCATTTTGGTCTTCCCCCCACAAGTGCATGCATATGTGCATTGAGAACTCACCTGTGGTTAAAATGTCATTGGATGTAAATGAGTATATAAGATCAACCACAAAGAAGATGGAAATGTGGAAAGATTTAAGGTCAGATTAGTAGTGAAGGGCTACACTCAACAAGCTAGAGTGGACTATACTGAGACATTCTCACCTGTGGTTAAAATGACCACTGTCAGAACTTTAATTTCCTTAGCAGTAAAGAGGGGCTGGAATATGTACCAAGTGGATGTAAACAATACTTTCCTGCATGGTAATTTGTATGAGGAAGTTTACATGTCATTGCCACAAGGACTTATGGTGCACAACAACAATATGTTTTACAGACTTAAAAATCACTATATGGGCTGAAGCAAGCCAATAGATAATGGTATGACAAGCTGACAAGTAGCTTATGTTCAAGAGGCTACACACACTCAAATAGTGACTACTCACTATTCTACAAGAAAAATGGATATTCTCAAGTATTAGTTGCTATGTATGTAGATGACATAATCCTGACTGGCACTGATTTAGAGGAAATCAACTCCCTGAAGGCATTTCTACATGATCAGTTCAAAATAAAAGATCTTGGATAACTATACTACTTCTTGGGACTGGAAATCTTATATAGATAGGATGGTATCCTTGTCTCCCAAAGAAAATTTACTACTGATCTGTTGAAGGAAGTTGTTCTCATGAACTATAAAACCACAACATCACCACTTGACTCTGTTTAAAAACTCAAAGCTACAGATGGTAAGTTACCGGCAGATCCCACTCACTATAGAAAACTAGTTAGAAAGCTTAATTTCCTCACAAACACAAGGATGGATATAGCTTATAGTGTTCAACCTCAGCCAATTCATGCAGTCACCAAGAGAGCCACACCTAAAGGTTGCATACCATGTCCTTAGATACTTGAAGCAAGATCCTACACTAGGAATTTTCATCTCAAACAAGCCTGAGTTCACTGTCAGCGCCTACTGTGACTCAGACTGGGCAGCTTGTCCTGATTCAAGGAAGTTCATTAGTGGATACTTGATTTTTATGGGTGATAGTCGTATCAGCTGGAAGTCCAAAAAACAAGTCACAGTGTCTCTTTCATCTATTGAGGCAGAGTACAGAGCTATAAGAAAAGTGGTGGGACAACTAGTATGGTTTGAAAGATTACTAGAAGAGCTGACAGTACCATGTTCTTTGCCTATACAGATTTTTTGTGACTGCCAAGCAGTAGTTCACATTGCCAAGAGCCAAGTTTTTCATGAAAGAACAAAATATATTGAGGTAGATTGTCATTTGTTAGAGACAAGCTTCACCAAGGGTCGATTGCACTCAAACATACATCTCAACAGACTCACAATTAGCAGACATGTTCACCAAAGCACTGACTCGAGTCAAGCACAAATGTACTTTTGAGCAAGTTGTCAGTGATCACATCACTTCCAACTTGAAGGTGGCTGATGAGATTATACATCACAATATTCGGATTATATATCACAATATTCAATTAGAGTTGGTTGAGTTAGTTACAAATCAATTAGTTAACTTGTAGCACAAGTAGGAGTCAAGTTAGTTGGCAATTTTACTTTACATCTGTGTGTGTATATATATATATATATATATATATATATATACATACATACACGCACACACACGCATACAAGACAGTCACTTTGTAACTTCATACTTTTCTTTCTAATGCAACAGTGAAATACAATAAAGTTGCTCTCCTAAATGAGTATCTACTTTGTTCATATTCTTAAGCTTGATCCCCATTAATGGAGGATACTGGAAGCTCAGATTTCCATAGACTGATATTTAAATTATTGATATCTAATGTAGGCTTCACAAAAGTGCAGAATTGGCTGCTTAAACGACCATCGCTTTAGCGAACAATGTTCATTTCACCAAAGGCCGCAAAAGTGACCAACCATTTCGCTTTAGTGAAGGTCACTTCAGAAATATCAGAGGCCTGATTTCAGATCCCTGGTCACAATAATTAGACCTTATTTTCTATTTTTGATTTTGGGGAGCTCGTGGATGGTGACTTTTGAAGTGATTTTTGAGTGTACTTCATTGGATAAGTTATCTTGAGCCTAAACCTTCATTATCTATTAATTACTTATTGTTTTTAACATCAAATTGAGATTTTTTAATTTGAAAGTTGGAGATTTTGTGTGGGAACCAATAGCTTTTTTAGACAAGGGTATAGTCTTTTAATACTATAGTGTAGGCTTAGCACTAGCCCTCTCACATAAGCGATAGGCATTAGATTCTTTCGCTCGTAAGTTGTAACTAAGTAACACTATTATTAAGTTCTTGTAAAAAAAAATAAAATGCTTGATCTAATTATTGCTCTTATCTTTCTCTTCACTTTGTTCAATTTATATGCTAGTATTTTGCTCACTATTTTGTTGGTAGCCAAAATATTAAAAAGAAAAATTCATTGATGTTGATTCACTCGAGCATCTTTCTCTTTACAAATTCATCTTTGTTTGTATCTACACAATTTTTTCAACAATCACACCACATTTTTGTTGAGTTGTATTAAACAATAGAAAAAAAAGTAACAAGTGTAGGGAGATTTTATTGGATTTTTAAAGGTGCAAATAAAAATGAAGGGTTGCAATTTTTAAAAAAAGTTGTGATTATCTAAAGGATCAAACTTTTCTGAATGAATGTGACCTTTTTGAAGTTGTAGCCTTTCTAAAGAATCATGTTAAGAAGATTATGACATTTTCAAAAGGTTATGCCTTTTTCAAATGGTTGTGAACATTTCGAAAGGTCGTGTCTTTTAAATGGTCGTGACCTTTTCGATAAGGCACAATAAGCAACTTTTGTTGGCTATCAATAGAGGAATTTTCTCTCATTTTTGAGCATTGAATTTTCCCCTTCTTCCGCATACAGTTTTTTACAAACAAAGTAGAGTCTTTGTGTGATTTTGTTGCTGCTATTTTTAGTTCGCTTAAGTTATTGAAATTTGAGGCACAACTATTTCTTTAACAGATATATCCATTTTATTCTGGGAGGAAATAATTCACAACTCGAGTACAGTGAGAGGATTAAATTTCTTAAGGACATACAGTGAATTCTGCGGACTCAGGTATTTTCTTTCTTCTCAATATTGTTTCTACGTCCTTATATATTCTATTTAATTTTTTATTTTGAAAACTTAGTACATTTTGTGTTGATTACCTTCACAAAGTTTTGTTACACAAAAGAATTTGTTGTACAAAAATTTTATTTTATAAAAATTTTGTTCTAAATGATTTCCTTATACAGATTGAACAACATATTTATGTTAGTTTGTAAAGGAGAACACCATTTTGAAATTTGTGATTTTAATTTTTAAATATGTCATAGTATTCTTATGGCTACAAAAATTCATCATTAAAATAAAATTAAAATGTTTAAGATAAGTTATTTATAAATATAAAAATACATAATTCTTTTTTAAATAAATCACAAAGAAAATAAGGTCATATAACTGAATTAAATCAAAGTTCACATTGCCTCCCCTAAACAAATGAAAGCGTAGACCACAGATCGTACATAAGTCGTTGGATCGTTTGAGAACAAGATAATACGTTGTCCCATCATCGACTTGATATTGGATATATTCATCATCTCGATCAACAAAGATTAGGTATATTTAGTATAGGCAAATTTTCAAAGCCTAGTTGTCAATATTTGATTTTTCTTCGAGAGAGAATTAACAATTGGGCACTTTAATGCCAACAAACTACTTGCAATTTGGTACGTCTCAATTATTTTGTCCATTGGCTGCAAAATGCGTTGGTATGTCTCAATTTCTCCACAATTTGGTTTGGTCATGTTTCATAATATCGTACAAGGTAGGACATATAATATCAACAACAACAACATTACCCTAGTGCCTCAAAGGCTTCCGTCCATTGCGCGGTACGGGGGGTCGAATGTACGCAGCCTGACCCCTATGTTTAAAAACATAGAACGACTGTTTCCGGATGACCCATGATGAGCGTCGAAAGTTGCATTGACTAATTGCTACTTCACAATTAAAAGAAGCGCAGACAGTTTAAAGAGTCATTTTGCTTTATTCCATCATACCCCAAATCCAAAAAATAGTGAATCTTTGACTCCATCCGAGATTGATGAAAAAGTAGGACATATAATATCATTTTGCTAATTTATCTTAAGATTAAGAAATATAAGATGCTAATGTAACTTATTTTTGTGCATGGTGTGATATAATGTAATGTAATGTAACTAATTAAAATTTCTCGCGAACAATAAGCTAATCAAATCAATAAGACTGGTGGAATGGGTATTGTAGCTAGTAGTTGGTACTTTAACATGTGACTTGCTAGTCCAAAGTTGTTTCTGAATTGAATCCTTAGCTAGAAAAAGAGGTTTAAGCTAACCTTGTGTAATGTTATAAGAATACCTTAATTTGGGTCCGCTTTGAATTATGTAATAAAAGGGAGTACGATATTACAAAATTACAAAAACTAGAATAAATAGTAGATATGAAGCTAAAACTTCAAAGATATAATGGCTTCAAGGCTAATTATCTTAATACTCAATTCATAAAACTTTAATTTTGAATTCGTCTCTACGTAGAAGAGAAGGATTTGACATATAGTGAATGGATTCAACTCATTATAATATTTTGATACAAAATTTAGCTATATATGTTACTTTTTCTATCCCATATTAACTTAATTTGTGAGATAATGTATACATATTATGAAAAATATTTAAGGACATAATTTTGAATCATATTTTTCATTATTATCCTTTATAAAATTATAGATATAACTTTGCAAATATTCATTTTGAATTTTGAATAATGAACCACACCCACCCCACCCCACACCCACCCCCAAAATATTATTATGAAATAGAGGGAGTAGAAATTAGTAAATAACGAAAAATATGAATTTATTTATAAATAAAAATATATATGGAGTATACAGATAAGATTAACAAGTCGACATCCAATCATGCTCTATACTTCATCATTTTCTTGTCTATTCTAATTAAATAAATATTGATAAAATTAATGGCGATCTCTAGACTAATATAAGTTTAATGATGCTTGGGTACAAATCAATTAAAGATATAACTACTTATACGACTTAATAAAAAAAAATAAAATTTGAAGTATTATTAATAATTTAATAAAATAAATACGTTAAGTCGTTAACACTATATATGCCCCTACCGACCGCTAATTTATTGAATTGCTATCAAAGGAAAAACATTAATTACTTCTTCAATTAATTGAAAACATTTTTGTATTTTCTTTTCAAAAAGATAGGGTAGGTGAAATAGTTTATTTATTTTTTTAAAGAGGGGAAAGAATTGATTTTATTTAAAGGTCAATAAATGCTTAATCATATTTAGAAAAAAGAAAATTATTTTAAGTCCATGGACATGTTATAATAGCGCAAACGACAGCTCCTTAAACATGCCACATGATTTGTCTGTCCCATTCATATTTTTCTCTTTTACAAAAAAATAATATATATATAAATTGTCTATCTATAATTCGAGATTTAAAATTATCATCCTGTTATTTTAGACTTGAAATTGTCTTTTTTATCAACAATAAATTTATTTGACATTTTAATAAAGCATGAATCTTTATTTATTGGTCCACACAAAATTCTGACCAAATCCAAAAAAATTTGATGCTTTTATGATTCAATCCTATACAAGATTCAGTTTTACTGTATCAACAACTTTAAGAGTTTATCCTAATTTTTGTCCATATTGTTACTCATGCACGTAATGACGGAATCAAAATTTTGATTAAGAAAGTTTAAAATTTGAAAAAATAAATACACGATTAGTCAAAATAGATTCGACATAACATTCAAATGGACCTCTAGACATAAAATAATTCCGCTATTAAAAGATGATTAG
>JAOTQR010000007.1:23789856-23803735 GCA_025774065.1 Solanum ossicruentum
AACTTGTTCAAATTGATATCATTGAAGAGTTTGATCTTTTTGGTATTCCAACTTTTAGTTTTGTTATTTATTTTGGGATTGTATATTGAATGATTAGTAGTTTAGTACTTTTTTGAATACTATTTTTACTAATTAGTAGTTTCTAAGAGATTAAAAAACTAATTAGTATGTAAAAACAATTTCATTATGCATATTAATCAATTTCATTATTCATATTAATCAACTTCTTTTATGGTTCTGAAAGGAGAATTATCTTTCTATACATAATTTTGTAAAAAAAAGTTGGTTACCAAATTATTTAAAAAAACAAAAAAAAAACCGCAAACCGCACCAATCCGCACCAACTCGAAAAAAATCAACGTTGAAAAAATCACATTTATTGGTTTGGTTTATATATTAAAAAAACCGCATTTAATGGTTTGGTTTTTAAAAAATCCGCACCAATCCGCACCATGTACACCCCTACTTTCTAATACTTTGAATCTTTGTATATTAATTATACATTTCTTAATACCAAATAGAGAGGATAATTAATGTTTGGATAAAATATATTTAGGTTGAAAAAGTATATCAAATAAGTTATTAATAATATATAAAGCTAATATATGCATTTTTTTCTAATACACTCTTTCAAACGACTCCAAAGAGTCAAATCTCTCAGTAATGATATTGTTTGTCCAAATACTTTTTTTGTTGCTATACTTGTTTGTCAGAAAAATTATTAATGTGCAAATGAAGTTAAATTCATAAAATATGGGTTGAAGGCATGTAAAGTAGGACGATCAAATATCTATTCTTTTCGGCCAAGTCAATTAAAGCAATAATGAAACTATATAAAGATTATGTAACGAGTAGGTATCAGAGTCAAAATAATAATGAGCAAGAAAATAATAAGAAAGTTATGAATTCCTTATATTCTTAAACTTGGTAACAGAGTTGTGTTTTACGACTGAAGATTTGATGCCTTCTATTTTGTGAAATGATTCAATATAGGCTAAAAAGTCAAGAATTCTTCTGAGCAATAGGATATGTTTACTTAGAATCTGTTAGACTTGAATTTGTTTAGAAGTTCTTGTATGATGACTTTCAGAGTTAGAAAAGTAATTTAGATTGTTGATTTATTTTCATATTTAACTAAAATATTAGTTTTTGTTTATAAACTTAGTTGGATTTGATTATTGCTTTATTTTAGATGGTCTTAAATTAACTAAGTCTTGGGTTCATTGATTTTTTCACCAAGAGTTAGCAGGTGCATCCATAATTATTTGGATTGTCATAAGATTGGTATTAGATTCCTAAATTTGTTAATTTTGTCATATAAGAACATGCCTAATAGAGTCTTGCGTACAAAGTCGCTTGTACATTTCTTCAACATACTAAATGGCACTAGAAATTTTCTTTCCTTCGTGCTATCACTTGATTTCAATTAACATCTGATAATCCAAATTGGTGTCTGGCCCATTTATTCTTTTCTCTCAGATAGTAAGAACATATATAGGAGAAGCAAGAGTTGTAGCTAGCGGAAGAGGTTGTAATAGAATTGTTGCAAGGGAGAAGAGACTAAAGGGTTAATTCATAGGATTACAAGAGCTAATAATTGAATTGTTGCTCGTATTATAGTGAAACTGTTGGCGAAATCCTACTATTGTAAGTTGTGGTTTTACTTCCTTGTAAAAGAAGGATTTCAAGTAAACATCACGTGTCCTGTAATTATTATTTCATAGTTCTTTACCTTATATTATAGTAGTAGTTCTTGGTAAAGGACCCTGATCCCTTGATATATTTGAGTTGGTTTACTATTGATCGCCCATGTGAGAGGATGTAAAGTGCTACGTTCAGACTTATCTTGTATGCCAATAAGATAAGGTCGAGTAGAGACAACCTGGAGGACTTTTGGAGCTGTTATTAACTGTCAAGTGAGTTTCAAATTCTCGTCACACTTTTTTCATCACAATTTTCTCTTGGAGAATGCTCGTCTTGTCGATTCTTCCCCTCGTTACTTTTATTTTGGATATTGAGCTATTAATGCAAAGAATTTTTTTCTGTCCTATATCCATGGAAGAGTGTGACTATGGACTTCATCACATATCTATCAAAAGTCAGACTATTACGACAATATCATGGTATTCATGGATAGATTTTTTAAGTATGTCACTTATATGTTCGCCTCACCAAGTTGCACCGCAAGGAAGCTGCAAGTTATCATTCAAAAATTTGGTGAGCTATTTAGGCTTACCGAGACATATTATCAGTGATCGAGATCCCTGTTTAACATAGAACTTTTGGAGAGATTTGTTTAACATACTTAGTACGGAACTGTACCTATCTACTAATTTTCACTCGCAGACAGATGAATAGACAAAGTGAGTCAATGCCTTACTAAAGTGCTACTTGAGGCATTATGTAAGTGCACATCAGAAGGATTGGACAAAGATCTTAGACGTGGATCAATTTTTTTTATAATTTGTAACAGATTGAATTCATAGGTATAGACCATTTTAGTTAGTCACAATCCAACATCCTCGAAATCCACATTCACTACCCGTCACATTTAAAAGGAAGAGTTTGAAAGCTTATATATAGCCAAAGAATTGGAGGAGTAACTTGACATTGTAAAATCCTACTTGGAAAAGGCAACTAAATTGATGAAGAAATTTGTGGACCGCAAAGGCGTCCTACGGACTATCGAATTGGGGATATGTTCATGGTGAAGTTTAACCAAGACAGTTTAAGACATTATGAGGGTCCATTTAAGATCCCTTTCAAGGTAGGCAAGATTTCATACAAGCTTCACATACCTCCACATCTCAAACTTCATCTTGTCTTTCATGCCAACATATTTAAGTCATACCACGAAGATAAAAATGACCCAACCATAGGCTAATCAAGTTAGGCACTAATTATCATCATTGTTCGCATGAATGAGAGATTATGAATATCATTGACTATCACACTAAGTGAAAATAGGGACAAAAAGTTATTGTCTTGTTCGTCACCTATTGGAAGGGATAATCAGCTGAAGAAGCCACATGGGAGTGGTATAAAAACTTGTGGCAATTTAAAAATAAGATCCAAGAGTTTATGCAATAACTATAGATCACGGTCATTACAATATCAGTTGGCAGAGAGTGTGATGACATGCCATATCATAACGCCTCATAGGTACCATGTGGCATAAAGTTGTTTATGTGAAAACTTATATAGGAAAGAAGACTAGTTTTAATGGAATATTTTAGAGAAATGTAACAATTTTCCATGGTAGATTCTATAATATCATAGAATTAAATAGAGATTTATTGAAATATTTTTGAATTATAGAGTATTCTACAGAAGAAACTTATTTATAAATACATAGGGACTTATTAATAATTATTATTTACATATTAACCCCTAAATAAGTAGTATAAATAGCGGGGCATCTATTTGTAAGATTATCAAGCAAAAAATAATCAAAGTTGTTTATAAAATACTCTTTCTATCAATTTTCTTGTGTTCTCTATAACATCTTCTTAGCGATTTCTAAAATTTTAGGATAATATGGCATAACAAAATCGTGAACAAATAGAACAAGAACATGAACAAGTTGTCAAGTGTCGCATGTGTGCTTAGTAAAAGACTAAAGATGTGACATCAAACACAAAAAAATGAAAAAAATTATTACTCAAAGACATTCCATCTAAAATGATATTTGACATATTAGCACTCTTGTTAAAAAAAATATAGAAACAAACTGCAGTATAAAGAAATCTTCTCACATGCCCATTTACTGTATAACCAAATGAACAACGTGTGATTGAACCAAACTATAGTTTTTTTTTTTTTATAAATACTAGCGTCACAATGAATATATCAATCATATTAGCTTTAGTAAAAATTTGACTGCACAAATAAAGCTTTGTTTTCTTGATTAACAAAACTATGTTTATGAAGATAGAGTTTATCACAAATTCCTAATCAAAAATTATGAACAATGTATATTTCATAAAAAAGAATTAAATCAACCGTGAATTACTGGATCACTGGCACCAACAATGTGGTTAGCAAAAGAACCGCAAATATAAGTATTCATCATCATATCTTTCTTCATGTTGATAGTCAAGAATGGTCAGTTAGGTAAATTGTAATGAGTGTATTTTTCCAAATCAATCACAATATAAACTAATTTGTAAGTCGTAATTTGACAATATTATTTTTAAAAATATCCCAATTTAATTAATTAGTCATTTATTTTGGAGTTCATAAGTCAAAATTTCACTCAACTTTGGGCATAAAAATAATTTACTTTGCAGGTCAAATTTTATTTAATAAGAAATTTAGTTTAGTGACTTTATTGATAAAATGATCCAAGTTGAGTAATTTTATTTATACAAATAATACAATCTCTTTTACTTTAATAAACTTAAGATTTATTTTTAAATTAAATAAGATGAAAATTTTATTTTTAAAAACACTCGGCACAATCATGAGAATACATACACAGAAACATTAAGATAAATAAGATGAAAATTTTAACTTTAAAATTGAATAACTAAATGTCATGCTACGAGTGGGTACCCTTGGGGTGGCTGACTCACAAGAAAACTATTTGGGCTCATCACATTCATTCAATCATAATCTAACAGCGAAAGACATCAATAATCAAGAAATAGCTCAATAGGAATGTGACAATCAAATCTTTATAGATAAAAGTCATAGGCCAACCAATCCAATCACAAGACTAATAAGAAAGAAACTAGCTAAGACTCTGTCAAATCAATAACTCACAAGCTAGTTTATGAATCCTCTATCACTACTATCTAGATGGTACCATGACATGTCATGGCTGAATCAATCAAAAGGAAATAAAGTACTAAATTTTAGTAGCTAGATAATGCTAATATGGAAATCCTTTGAAAGTAAGATGGTCTCACCAATCAGCTGAATGCGAATAGATCCTTAACGGTGTACTTGTTGATGATCCCTAATACCAATCTCTGCATCATAAAATGATGCAATCTAAATAGACGTCAATATTTGGAATATACAAGTATGTAAAATGACTGAATGAAACAGATATAGGTAGAACAATAATCGATGAAGAAATACTTAATCAGAATATCAAAAATCTAAAGAAGGAATAAGTACTAAATAATGGCCAATCATAAACAATCCAATCATTCCAATCCAATTAGAGTACTATTAGTATAGAACTTTTATGATCGTACAACAAGCTGATGTTCCCACGTCCGTCCAATACCTTTCCAGGGTAAAGAATGAATCGATCCAATATGGATCCAATCAGCCAATCAAGTCCTATTATTTCAGGATTAAAAATGGGGAAGCATTCCTTATAAATTCAATCCCCAAAATAGAAACATGTCCAACTTTAACGGACTCAGTTCACTCCTACGTTTGGCGACATAGTTATTAAGTTCGAGTTGGACTTATTGTCACTCAACTGGGTGCTCAATACTCCTCGCAAGGCTCAATACTCATAAACAATTATTCTCAATCAATCCAATCAAGAGTCTCCTGAGGACTCTTATCAATCCATTAATTCTATCACAATCGAGCCTTTCATCCTATCAACCATCCAATCAGTTCTCAATCACATCTTTCAATAATTCGACCAATCAATCTCATTGACCTTCAAGAGTAAATTAGATAATCACGTAAGAGGACTTTCAGTTTAGATCAATTCTTAGAGTTCAATTATGAAGACTCAAAAGACCATCAAGTCTATCAACCTGTTATCATGCTCATATCACAATCAGAATCAACATTCTCAAATCAAGACTCTAGACTCAATTCCTACATTCATTCATGCATTTATACTCAAATCATATTTAGGGTTTTTGAAAATAAAAGGTTTAAAACATGCTTTGAAGAAAACAGTTTCATAAAAATAATCAATTATGAAAAGATATATAATAATAGATTTTTCATCATGAAAATTTCTAGAAACTAACTCATATAGACTCAATACCTTCACCTTTCAATCTATCTCAACCAAAGGGACACATGGAAATAAAATTCTATACTTTAGGTTAGCCTTACATACTTGAAGAGAAAATCTCTTGAAGCTTTGGCTTGCACTTGAAGATGAAGAACCCTAGCCTCTTCTTTGGGAGAACTTTGAATGCAAGATTTTGATGTTTTCAAGAATTTATGCATTAATGGAAAGTTATTAAGCTATATGATAGGCCTAGGGAAGTTAATTAGGGGCAAAAATTCAAAAATAACCTTTTGGGAATGCCAAATAATCATTAAGATTGGAAAAATCGACCTTTTTTAATGAGTTTCGACGGCCAAAACAATGGTCTAGGGGTCCTACCATTGAATCATTCCACAGTACGCTGAATAGAGACCTTGAGTCGCCCTTTTTGATAGATTCTAAGCTTTCTCAGAGCGTTTCGGTAGTCTAAACAGTGGATCGCGAAAATTTACAGATTCGGGAGGCTACAGTAAAATGATCATAACTTCTTACTCTGAACTCCAATTAGAGCGAAATCGGATGCTTTGGAAAGATAATTCAATTATCTACAATTTGATAAATTATGGGTCACCTAACTCATTATGTGGTGAGAGATATGTCCATTTGAAGTTGACTCCTCTATAAACTCATACTGAAACTTAATCGATGGAAAAGTTTTGAACTTAGCTTGGCCTTGGGTGTCCCTTATGACCTCAAATCACATCTAACACACTCCAAATACTTAGGAAAGCATCTTAAAATATATTCACAACTTTTGGGTTATTGAATCGCCCAATTTCATAGAATTTCATATCAAAACTCAATCAGTAACGAAGGTTTCTCAGCTTGTGTTAAAGGACCTTTGTGACACTTATTCATCTCAAATCTATCATCCAACTATAGAATATGCCTTAAATACCTAGATCCAAGGTTTGAATCACTTTGTATGATCTCATACGCATAAGAGGGAAGTTTGGATCTTAGCTTGGAAATTTTCAAGGTGTTACACTAAAGTTGGTAAATAAAATATAAAAAATAAACTAAATGAGGTGGAGGGTATTTTTGTAAACAAATTACTTATTCTTAGAATTTATATAATGGATATTATTTTGAATATGACAACTCAAACAATCAATCAAAAAAAGTTTCAGCATAACTAATCTCGTTATAACTTATCCAAGCATATACAATTAAATTGCATAACGTATTTTCAAATCAAACCACCGCTTAGTGACTTTCTTTGCCTATACACTACATATTCAATACAAATCATCCTAAGGACTTGCTTGGCCTAAGATATTTTCAAAATTATTTTTACAAAAATTTTACAAATATTATTTGACCATACAACTTGCCATTATTTGGTAAAAATAATTGGCAAATAATTTAAATTCCCCAACACTAGAAAAAACTAGTACTTAAGGTCAAATTCTATTATTAGATAACTTTTAAAAATTTAAAATTAGCTCAAATTTTTATATTATATAAAAATACCCATCATTATGGATTCGGACTAAATTTCAATTCTAGTTTATTGTATAAAATTTATGCAACTATACACATATATTATACAGAATTTTATTCGAGCTTACTCTCTAAAGTTATTTTCAATTACAAGTAGTAATAGTAATTTTTTGTGTACAAATCAATAGTATTTCCCTTTTTGTTTTCTTCCTCTTTTTTCAGAGTTATATTAGTTGTGTTTGTTGTCATAAATCACCCAAAAATAAATTGCTAAAGATATTTGAAAGTTTATGGCCAACTATTAGCTTAGTATAGATGATTTTTCACTTTTAACTTATACACTTATACACTTATACTGAATTGAATATCCTTAAAGACAATGTCGTAGACATATCTTAGACTATAGAATTTTATATGATTTCCAATATTTTACAACACCAAGTGCAAACTAACCAAACGGGCCCTAAAGCCATAAGAAAACTAAAAAGAGAAGTAGCAAAATCAAATTAAAGTAAATAAACTAAGAAAGACGTGTCAAAAGAGCGTGGAAGACTCATTGGATTAAAGTTCTCTTAATCGATTAATGGTGCGCCGCTCCAAAGCGAAAAAGAAGTCTCCACATATTTATCAATTATACTTTTATATAATCCCTTGTTGTATGGACCAAAATTCTACCCGTCTTTCATGGGATTTTCTATTTTTATTTTCCTGCCGACCAAAGATCATGTGGATGTAGTATTTGACTAATTTAATTAAAATACATTTTTGGACTATCACAAATGTTAAAAATAGTTTTTAATTTGACAAGAATTTGAGATGTATTTCAGTCTTGTTATAAGATCAGAAGTGTATTTAAGTTCAGTTAGTCAACTAAATGCGTATTTTTAACACTATCAATAGTCCGGGGATGAAACTAATAATTCGTGCGAAGTTTAAGAGTGTTTTAAATATTTTTCTCAATTTTAAAAGTTGAACCTAAAATATTTGAATCTTGAATTTATCAGCGTCAAAGAACAGTGACAGATTTAAGATTTTTATGAAGAGAGTTTGAGAAAGAAAACTTAGTGCATGAAGTTGGAATTTGAAATCTCAAGGTGAATTTTGAATCTGTAAAGCACTAAGGATCGATATTGTAGGGGAGATTATTTTTCCTCAGCTGACTTGTTAATCATGGTCTCTTGAAGGTTTCATTCTTTTACTAGCTCTCCCAGGCCAACAACCAGCTTTAATGGCCCCCACTTCTACCTCTATCAGGCAACGACACCAACCTTCAAGAGACTATGATTAACAAGCCAGCTGAGGACGAACAATCTCTCTTAACCAACAACCAGCTCCGATGGCCCTCGCTTTTGCCTCTATCGGGCAGTGACCCCACATTGCGCCCGCAACCTAAAGGAGCTGCTCCAACATTCGCACTACAACCAACCTCTATTTTGTGTTCAAGAGGGTATCAATGTGACAAAATACAAGAGAAACGCATCGGGTATATAAGTAAGCGGGTCTTACATACTAGTGATATATTTTAAAAGCGTGCAAGCCTAGATCCAAAGCGTGCAACCGTGTATAGTAGTCAAGAAAATAATTCAAACGGAGAAAAAAAAAGTATACAAGAAAAGTTCAAATTTAAACTAAAGCATCATCCATCTGCGCAAGTAACGATTTAGAATATTTCTTGATTCAAACAGTACTTGACCAAAAAAGTCTGAAATTCCAAACTTTTTTGTACAAAAGTTTTCAATCACTTGATGATATAAAGAGAAGTAATTAAAGTCCCCCAAAAAGAAAAAGAAACAAATATATAAGGCCACCTAATACAAAATTGAAAACAAAGTAACAAGAGAAAGTGGTGCCTTGGAGTAATGTACTAACAGACAACCCCAAAAAGAAGAAGCCATGATTATGACTCAACATTTAAGTCCTCAATCCATACTTTCTTTTTTCTTTCTTCAAATGGAATTTCATTTTATGCTAGGAATTAAAAAGAATTGGATCTTAATTTTGCACGTATAGACAAAGAGAAAATTGAGATCGGTGATGATGAGACGTAGCATGACACACACAATGAATATCGTTCTCACATTTGTTCTTGTTGGTAGTAGGTCAAATCTAGGCAATAAATTCAAGTATGTAGTCGACGTCAAATCACTGTTCAAATAATTGAATTGAGGCTATTACTATTCATGTACTTGATAACTTGAAGTTGGAATATCTGTGTTTCATCAATTAATTCGTTTGAACGATCTCATAAATTATGATGATCGATCATATGTAAATATACAATAGAAGTAAATTAAAAAAATGTTGTAGTAGATGATTTATAAACTTTAATATGATGATTACACAATTGAATAGGGTATATAAAGACTTTAGATAATTTAGTTTTTACAGTGACTTATTAAATATGCTAATTAGAAGTACCATGCAATGAATGTATTTCTACATATGGATTTATATTTAGTAAGTCAAAATCTAGGCAATAAACTCGAACTTGTAGTTGGTAGGTCAAATCACTATTTGAATTATTGAATTGAAGCTATGATTAATATGCACTTTAAATTGGAACATATATGTAAATATGTTTTTTTACATATATTTTTATTTGTCCATTATAATGAAAATAAATGTTCAACAATATTTTCTACGTCCATCTTTACTTGTTTATTATACTATTTTGGGATGTCCAGCAATATTTGTCCAGTTTATGAAATCAAGAGATAATTTTACATATAAATCCTAATTTACCCTTATCATTAATTATTTTTCAAGACATTGTATTTAATTTATTCTATTCAAATGGTGATTTGATAAATTACCCTAATCATTTACTACTTTCTAATCTCTATGCCAAGTCAATAAGTGACAAGTAAAGATGGACAGACGAGTATTTGTCCATTTTATGAAATCAAGAGATAATTTTACATTTAATTCCTAATTTATCTTTATCATTAATTATAGTCATTTCACTATCCTTATATTTTTCAAGACATTGTATTTACTATATTCAAATGATGATTTGATAAATTATCATTATCATTTACTGCTTCTTCATTCTTGTGTCGAGTCAATGATGGACAACTATTATTGACCGGCAGGAATAGTAATTTGTTTAATGGTAAACGGTTATATGCAAGTATGCAACATACATAAATAAATAAAAATATCAATACTTAATAACTTGAACTTTTAAATACAATACTACATAATTGAACATGATATTAGACATTGAGACAACAATTACCCCACACCACTTTCACTGATGAGCATCAATACTTTAGAAAAAAAACTTATAATTTTGAAGCGTGAAGAATCATTTAGCATGGCGTGCGTTTATTATGATGAATAATTATAATGTGTTCCTCATCATCAAATTTCTGAGAGTCATACATCTCTTGGTACATTTGTCTCTCATATATCTCCTCATGTGTTGAAGGCACAATAATTTGTGGATGGTTTGAGTTGACATTTTAAGCATGGAGAGAGTGAAAAAAATTTACGCTCCATTGACAGATGTGACGCCGTGGATGGAGTTGCTCCTATCTTAATCAAAAATTTCAGGTTTAAGTCGCGCTTTTGATGAAATTGCTACTCTCTTAATTAGAAGTTTCAGGTTCGAGTCTTGATACTTGTTAGGTAGTTATATTGGCATTAATTGTAATCCGACAAAAATAATTTTCTCTTCATTTCAAATTAATTGTTATATTTTACTTTTCGAAAGTCAATTTGACTCATTGTCAAAATTAAATTGAATTATATAAACTTCATATTTTATATTAAAAAATAATACGATAAGTATTACACATTGACACTTTTCTCATGTTCATTTGATGAGGCAATATAGTTTAAAATGTTTGTCAAAATTTAATAGTTTAACTCTCAAAAAAAAAACATGATAACAAATATAAGACAAACTTACTTAAATAAATTTTTACATAGTATATCCACTGATTATAATCAAGTTTTTAAATCATCGATATATTTATACCAAGCTAAGCTACTGATCATCATTTATTTTGGATTATCAATAATTCACGTTACTAAATAGAATTATCTGCAATTATCTTTTAATTAATTTAATTATGTAAGAAAAAAAATACTATGTCTTTTTTCATACAATTTAAAGTCTTACAAGTCATTTGGTTGCTGGTTATATTATATATATAAAAACAACATAATTAGTGCTATCATGTTCTAGTATATATTTTCGTTCAGGTATAACAACAACATCATTACCCAAATGCCTCAAAGACTTTCGCTCATTGCTAGGTAAGGGGGTCGGATGTACGCAGCCTGACCTTTATGTTTAAAAACGTAGCACGACTGTTTTCGAATGATCCATGATAAACGTCGAAAGTTGCATTGACTAATTGCTACTTCACAATTAAAAGAAGCGCAGAGAGTTTAAAAAGGCATTTTGTTTTATTCCATCATACCCAAAGCCAAAAAATAGTAAATCTTTGGCTCCATCCGAGAATGATGAAAAATTCAGCGCATCAAGTATGATATACATATTTGATTATCATTTTATAATTTTGCATATAAGATTGTTTCACATACTAGCACATAATTTTTAACTCATTTTTTTCCTTTTTCAAATTTTCAAATTCATCAGGTGGTTTAAGATTTTCAGTCTTTACATATATATTATTATTTACATAATATATGTATATTCCTGGCCAAATGTTCTGCAAATGCTCGACAATCGTAAAATGAGTGATCTGGAAAGTTGTTAAGAAAAATGACATTCCTAAAGACAAACATGCCAGCCTTATTATTATCAAAATTTTCAACTAGTGTAGAAAAAGTAAGAACAAAGAAAAAGAAAGAATGATTTTTTATTTGTTAGTTCCAAGAAATTATTTATCCTCACGAAGCACAAGATAGCCAACAAACTCTTTTTATTTTTTTAATATAAACATTTAATTAAAAAGATATTTAACTAAATTAACACAATATTTACAAGCCCATAACATATAGTAATGTATGAAATACACCATATTAACGACTAATTTCGAGACGTTTAGTCATTAATTTAAACCAAAAAAAAAGGAAAGGAAAATCACACTCACCTTTACGATATTCCAAAAACTAATTAATAGTATTACATGTAATTTAACAGTAATTTTCTTTAGATCATCGGAGGAGACCAGGATGAGGAGGAGGAGGACGAAGGCGAAGAAATCGTTGGAAATGACCAAAATTGTGCATTTTTCACCTTGGAAATACTTGTCAATACTCCTAATGGTGTCACATCGCCAATGACTGTAACTTTCTTTGAAGCCAAATCTATATTAAATGATTTCACTCCTGCATAATTTATTCCCAAAACATTAATTAATTTATCTTAATTGGATAATACTATATAAAATATCCATAATTAATTATACTACTAATAATTTTATATAATTAACTTGCCTTCCATTCTGGAGATATGTTTTCTAACTTTCCCTTCACAGCCTTTGCAATGAATTGACACCCTCAATTCCACAACCTGTAGAATATGCCAATTACGAAACTTAAATTATATGCATGACGATTGATCTGTTTAAATTATATTTATCTAATTAGGTCATTTATAAGTAGATATATTTACAAAGTGCTAAATAATTGGTAACAATTTGCTATAATATGCTCAATTACACTCGTCCTGTTTAACAGAAAAAAAGACTTTACACTAAATAAAGTTGTTAGCAACATATTAACAAGTTAACAATAAGTTTAAGTTCTATGCACTGTCCGTTAGTTAATAAGTACTGCTCTCTCGTCCATCTTTCTTGTCCATGTTTGACTGGGTGCATCCCTAAAGAAACATAATAAAGGAGTAATTTTACTCTACCAGTTATCTAAATATTGAAAATTGAATAGTATTTCAAGGGTCCAAATATGGACACAAAATGGTAAACTATCTTTTAATTTTCCACACTAGACAAGTAAAATTGGACAATTGTTTTTAGTACGTTAAACAAGTAAAGATGGATAATTGTTTTAGTACGTTAAACAAATAAAGATGAACAGAAGGAGTAAATAGTGACCTGATAGAATTGATAATTAACATGTTAATTATAACATATTCAACTACACTAGGGCAAGCCAGGTGCACTAATTCCTGCTATGCGAAGGGTTCGAAAAAAAACCCCACCACAAGGGTCTACTGTTTACTACTCGAGGCTGTTTTCAAGGCTTGAGCTTGTGACCTCCTGGTCATGTGAGGACAACTTTACTCGTTACCCCAAGCTCCCTTCAACATATTCAACTACACTAATGGTATACAAAAATGCAAACGTTATTAAACAAATTACCTGTTCACGGGGACATGAACGAGTTGGTTTATAGACACACAAATCATTTGAATAAGCCTGAGAAGGTTTATAGACCGGAGATTCGAGCGAACGAGTCGATGAAGATCGATACATAAGTCGTTCATTTGTGCTTTTAGCCCTTAAAGGTTTGCTAGGAATCAAAGCT
>JAOTQR010000007.1:23818568-23829807 GCA_025774065.1 Solanum ossicruentum
AAATTTAAAATGTTTAAAAAATTCATTATAATTTTTTATAATTTATGTAAAAAAAATATTTTTTTGTAATTTATGTAAAAAAAAATTAATTTTTTTGTAATTTATGTAAAAATAAAATTATTTTTTTTGTAATTTATTTATAAAAAGTAATTTTGTAAAAAAGGTAATTTTTAAAAAATTATTTAATTTTTAATTTTTTTAGAAATGCCACGTGTAAAATAAAGGGGTATGACGTGTACAGGTCATGCCTATGTGGACACACGTGACATCTCATTATTGGCTGGAAAAAACACGTCAGCGCGACTGTACTCACGCGCCACGTCAGCGACTGGTTTGTGCCTACTTGTTCAGGAATTACCAAGTTGAGGGTCCAATTTGTGCACTATGAAAGTTTAAGTTCCAACTTACAAACTGGTGCCAAGTTTAGGGTCCAATTTGATGGTTTACCCTATATTTAACTAGCACAACTAAGTAGCCAATTATCTACTTATGAGCTAACGAGTGGATTAACTAGTTGGGCCTTATTAGTATTGGGCTTTTCAGCCTTGGACCTGTCCAGTGTGACAAAATGAGTCATTTATTTGGAAAAATATGTCATATTTAGAAAATATTTATAGTTTATAGTAATGTAATTTTAATATATACATAATTCACTTTTAATATATAATACAGATTTTTTTATCGATATATATGTTTTATATATTTTAAGATACTTATAATATATCTTTATTACATGTAAAATTACTTTTATACATAGTGCAATTTATTTATATTACATGTCTATTTCATTTTTAATATGTAGTGTAATTTTTTTAATCAAAATAATTATAATACATTTATAATACATATATATTACATATATAATTCACCTCTTATACATAATACAGTTGCTATAAATGATAAATAATTTTCAAATTGGAATATCTAGGTGATAAATAAAAAAAACTATTTAGAAACAATAAATTTTTATAAAAGGGATTCAAAAAGGTAATTATTCCATTTATGTGGGTATCCATTCAAATTTATCCATTTTAAGTAAATTGGGTATCCAATTCCTTTAAAATGGGTAAAAAAATGAGTTGAACTCATATTATCCATTTAAAGTGGGTACTTTAAATAGGTAAAATGAGTAAAAAAAGGTTCCCTTATAAAAGAAACAAAAGTTGTATTACTTTTTTTTAGTGCAGGTAGTCGGGTAGAGGTAGGTGGGATAAGTAAAATAATCATACTCATTTCGAAGTCAGAAATTAAAAGTTAATTTTTTTAAAAAATAAATTAAACTTTTTTTATATTTTTTTTGGGGGGGGGAGGACGGGTTGGGAGTGGTAAAAAAATTAATTTTTAAAAATATTTTTCTTAGGGTAAGGCGGGGTGGAGTGGGTGGGGGGGGGGAGTGAAGAGTGGATAAAATGATTTGCTTTTGAACCTTTTAACATGATCTTACTATAATATAGGTATTCATATTTATCTATATTGTTCATTGAATAACTCGTTTGATCAACTTAAAATATGAGATAAATCGAATACTTGATTTATTTTTATTTAACTCATTTTTTATCGACTTCAAACTCCTCCCTTATCACCCCTGGACACATCTCATCAGTCTTATTCAAAATTACATGTGAAATGGTGAATACATATTTATTTATTTTGTCGTAATAATAATGAAAGCACCAATTCTATGTACTTTAATTTGTCAATAATGGAGGAACACAAATTTATTAATATAACAACTCCCCACATGGAATTTGCTGGCAATTAGGTTTACAAGTTTTTTCCTTTGTCAGAAAACGTCAAAAATTCCAAGTTGAATGGTCCACATGGTTGAATGTCATTGATTTATATTCCAAGAGTCATTATTGATTATAAAAAAATGATACGTAATAATGATGTGTATATTTTACTATTACTGCTTCAAAGTTTAACTTTTGTGAAAATTTTAACATGCGCAATTCATGTTTAATATGGTTAACCATAACCATACATTTTTACGATATATAAACAGTCAATTCAATTGCTATTAGTATAAAAACCCATTTTTGTAAGCATACATCATACGAAAAACTTTTTCAACTACACAAGTAGCACTATTTAAATGACAAAAGATTACAAAAACGAAAAAGGAGAAAAGTGTACAGGTCATACTAGGGTGTAATGTTTCGACCTTCGTCCATTTTTACTTGTCCTTTATTGACTTGAAATGAGAAGTACGAAGTAGTAAATAATAAAGATAATTTACCAAATCACTCATTGAATATAATGAATATAATGTCTTAAAAAATATAATAGGGAAATAGTTATAATTAATGATAAGGATAAATTAGGAACTAAAGGTAAAATTATCTCTTGATTTTATAAACTGGACAAGTATTGATAGACATTCCAAAATAGTATAGTGGACAAGTAAAGATGAACAGAGGGAATAATAAATACATTTTTTGGAAGCAATAGATAATTACATTAACAAGATCCACATACATTAATTACCCCAGTTAATTAATTTCTAAATTAACTTGTCAAGGCAAAAACTTTGATTTTTCACACAAAGCTCATAATACAAAAGTCAACTACTTTATCTCATGTTAATTATTGAAGCCATCATAATTAATTATAGTGGACGTAATTATATGGTCTCTAATATTGCTGCCTAGCTATTTTTGTGGTGTTGTATAATTTTTACAAGATTATGATAGCTAGTTAATTAGAGTATATACAATTAAAGAAATACAAGATTAGTTCTAAATTTACTTTGACAGGTTGACAACCTTTTAGTTTTTCTTCTTATTAAGTGCAATAAATTGATGGAAAAGAACATATGTTAAAATAGTATTTAGTGACTTAATTGGGTTTTGATGTGGATATAGATTCATTAAAACATTCTTTTAGGTTACTAAATCTTTTTCATATCTACTTTTTGAAAAAATCTAAAATCTTTTAAAGAAACAATAAATTCAAGGAACCTCCCCTTTCCCCACCCCTAAATTGAACATTCATAACTCCTATAAGATTATTTTTAACTTTTATTTTTATTTTTTTACGTGTTCTTTAATATTCATTGCGTAGATAAAGCAATCATATTTAGATTTTTTTTTAAAAAAAGACTAATAATTTAAGTTATAATTCCTGATCCCGCTGTTATTGCTTGACTCATTTGAAACGACTCTCTTTCTTCTTGGCCGTCGTTGGAAAGGGGCGTTCCGCACGCCACCTCCAGCGAGCACTTTATAGCCTTAAACTAGTTATCTAACGAAATACTATGTAGGATAAGATCATCACGTGAATCACATATTGTGCATTTAAAAAACGAATAGTTTATATTGGATGGAGCCGACTATTCCTTGCTAAAACAACGCAACAGTTGTACCTCATATATCTTTGTAGATTTCACTTTATTAATTACACTTTCCACCTCTAATCAACACAGCTTCATTGTCGTTTTATCCAATCAAATGCACCACCTCAAACGCCTTCCACTTTTCTCTATATAAATAAAAATATAATAGAATTTGCTTTTTTTTTTTTAATTTGTTCCGTTTTTCTTTTAATTACTATGACAAGAAAAAAACTTGTATTTATCTAAAAGAGTGTTAGTTTATTATAATTAAAAATATTTTTATTTATTTTAAATAAAATAATTTATAATAAGACAAATATATAAGGTTACTTTGGATAATTTTCAAAGTTTTCTGTTTTTTTAAAACATCATGTTAAGTCAAATAATGCTGCATAAAATTAGATGAAGGGAGTGAGTATATTCTTTAATTTATCTTCAAACATCTATGCACTCTGATTTTGCATATGCATAAGTAGACATTTAAATTTGTATAAAAGCAAATGCATATTATATATGAAATATAAATGTATATGTATGATGCAGACTATCTTATAGGAAATGCTTGTTTATTTATTTAATTTTATATAAATTTAAATATCTATTTTGTACATATATAAAATTAAAATATATTAATATCTGCTAGAATTTTAATTTAATGATATATTTATATATTATGCCTAATTAAATCAAAGATACATTAATTATATCAAAAAATAATAAAAAGAAAATTTAAACGGATCAAAAGAAGAAAATACATAAGAAATCAAGCGCGTGATCACTCGCCCCTTTCTTCGGTTGGACCAATTTGGTCGGCGCACGCATCACAAAGTGCGCATATTAGCCACCTTCATCGCATCCTGAACCTCTATTTGGTATCCCCCTTCTCTCTCTGAAAAAAAAATCATTGATTAGATTCCTTCGGTAGATTTTGATCTGATTTTCGTTGCAGTTTTTTCTTTCATTATAAGTTTGAATCATTTTCTGAATCCATAAAGGTATAATTTTCTGCGTGTATAATTTCATATATACGGATTTATTCAAGGAATACACCTTTTGTTAATCGTGAAATTGATTCTTCAATGGCCGCACCACCGGCAAGGGCTAGAGCGGACTATGATTATCTCATAAAGCTTCTTTTGATCGGCGATAGTGGTGAGTATTTTATCACATTTTTCATCATTTTAATCTCTAATAATCTTTTTTTCGTAGATCACATTTATTTATTTTTTTTGTAATATAAGTATTAGCTTTTGATTTTTTTTTGGATCTATGGCTGCATTTTTCGGATCGGTGATTTGACTTATGTTGAGATCTGGAAAATGCAATTTGGTTTCGATGTGTTACAGGGTTTTTGATTTTTCTAGATTTGGTTTGTTCTTCTGCTTCCGGTAATCACTCTGCGTGTTAATCAGCTTAGCAGGTTTGTTGAATTTGTACCTGTGATATTACTAGGGATTTAGCTCTCATTTTTGCCGTAGATGAAGTTTGCTTTAAAATTTGAGTTTTTGAAGTTGTGATTTTTGGAATTTGAGTTGGACACGCATTTTCATTTGGAAAAATTTTAGTTTTGTGAGTGGAAGTAGAAAAACTGTTCCAAAATATTTGTAGGTCAGATTTTCAAATTTCATGGCCAAAAGGATATTTGATTTTTATTTTTCCAAAATTCATGCCCAAAATCTAGTGAAGAACATTCAAGTGTTATTGAGCACACAAGAATAATTACTGGATAAACAGAGATTATCTTAGATTACTAATGATAGAATTTGTACTTTTTGTTTTGTCAAAAGTAGCCTGGATCTTACCTGGTATTATTTAGTTAATGTGAGTGTGATATGGCATAACTGGTGCCAAATCCAGGGAGGATTGTGCTCAATGGAGGAGCCAGGAATTTAAACAAGGGCTTTCAGAAAATCTGTATGTTTGATCTTAAGCAATTTTTAAACTACCTTTGCCACTACAAAGGAGATTCAAGAGTTAATTGTGTATATTTATGGAAAAAATATTTTTGCTGTGTTTGTGCAGTATGATTTTCCACTTGGCTGTGGCTTCATCATGGGTTGTGCTAGTAGGTTGCAGTCCAGCTTAAATATAATTTCATTATGATAAATCATCTGAATATTGAATGAATAGAATGGAATAGATACTGAGGACTCAACCTTTCCCAGCTAATTAGATGTAGGTGATCGATTGATGATTTTATCAGGGTCTATCACTCAAGTGGATGTAGCGAGGGATATATTTTACTTGGTTGGCTTTTCCTTCATCACTTGTTATCGAGAATTGTCAACAAATGATTGGGATCATTCATGTTTTAAAGAGTCCAGGATGAGCTTTTCTCTTAAGTTTCTACCATCTTAAAATGTCCACAGATTGACTAAGCTACTGGCTTAGATTAGCCAAAGGATTTGCTTGTGGTTACATCTAGCTCCTACACCAGTCTTTATCCAGGTCTCTCTTGTACAACAGATGCAAATAACTCTATAACAGATTAACAATGTCTTTAAGGAGGATTAGGCTGTCAGCAGCCTGCATAATCAAAACAATAACACCAGCATTGGCTTTTGAGCGTGAGGAGATGTACTTTAGCTATTTACTAACAATCTTTTATCTTAAAAAAGGTTATCTCGTAAGAATCTAAACAAATTTTGATTAGCTCAATTGCTCAGAGATTGCATTACCAGCAAATATCTTCTGCGGAAGTATCAGACATTACTGTATTGCTTTATCTGTTGCATCCCTTAGTTTATATTCCTTCAGATTAAACAGTAAAGATGAGTTGAGATCTTCATATTGGTAGAACATGATTTTGAAGAATGACAGAATGGTGTAGCCAAATTTATCTGTTGTGTGTACTGTTTGTTCTGTACCTAACTGGTAATGTCTGTGCACAGTAGAAGTAGCTGATGTTGTCTTCTTGTGATTAAGAGGATTCCTTTATTCTACTTTTTGGGTTCTAGGCTGGTTGACCCTTGGTCCAGACAACATGTCTTTTTCTTTTTTCTGCTGTAGTGGTGGTGTGTGAGGTTCGGGTTATCCGGTTATTGTGATGACTGTTTATCTCCTAAAGTTTAGGTAAGACGGAAACACTTCCATATGTTTTTCTATTTACCTTTTTCTTTAGTGTATTAGGTAGGAGGAAAACTTCTTTACGATATTTATCTTCCTTTTCTTTAGTGTATACCCTAAAGCTAGTTGAGAACTGGAACTTATCTTATGCCTTTTCAGCTAACTTATTTTTGGTCACCTTTTCTCTTGGAATTTCCGAGCTTCTTATTCTGCATCTTCTTCATTGCACTTGGAGGTTATATAATGTCTTTGCATGACTTTTATAGAGAATGACTGTGGATTGTTTTAAATAACCAATTGTGATTCCACACTGCAGGTGTTGGTAAGAGTTGCCTTCTTTTACGTTTCTCTGATGGCTCCTTCACCACAAGCTTCATTACAACTATTGGGTGAGTTCTCTCCCTTAGTTATGCTTCTGCAGTAATTGCTTCAGAACGCCCTTGAGAATTATGTTCCTGCTTTTCCTGTGTACAATTAGTTCTTAATTCTTACTTCTATTTTATTTTGTCAGAATTGATTTTAAAATTCGGGCCATTGAGCTTGATGGAAAAAGAATCAAGCTTCAGATATGGGATACAGCTGGTCAGGAACGTTTTCGGACCATCACTACTGGTATGTTGTTATGGAAGTTCATTGGTAAAAGTTCGAATGGTGTTTCATCAAGGTTGTTATAATGGAGTCTGGTATTAGAGGTCATAAAGTAGTCTGCATAAGAGTTTATGAAGGAGTATGTATGAAGAGGTCATTATGAAAGTGATAAGTTTCCTCCATTATTGTTTTCTTAATTGAATCTTATGTAGAGAAAGTTCGGTTGTGATGTTTTTCTTTCCCTTTTGTTTCTTCTCTACATTTCCATGTCACCATTTATACTCTTGCTCCCCTATGAAGAGAGTCTATTTTAGTTGGTCTTCTCTATGTTGATGATTCGTTATCTTTGTGCCTGTTTCTCATCTTCATGAATAAATTGCTTTTGTATTAAAAAAAGAAAAACAATGATCTTTCTTAGATCCTTGTGTTCTGTTTGCCCGTGTACTTATTGTTTCTCTTTTTCTAATTACAAATTTGTCCAGCTTACTATCGTGGAGCCATGGGTATATTGTTGGTGTATGATGTTACTGATGAATCCTCCTTTAACAGTAAGTTTCTTCATCTTGATTCTCCTATAATCCAAGTGTAGTTCATATGCGAATGCTCTCCCTTTTTAGGACTTCAGTGAATAGATTGCATCATTTCATAACTCCTGTTTGCTGTCATTTGTGCAGTATACTCGTTACTCTATGGCTCAAGTTTTTCTCTTACTTTTGTCCTCTATTGTGGATGGTTTCTAATCAATTCATCTTACCTGCAGACATTAGGAACTGGATTCGTAACATTGAGCAGCATGCCTCAGACAATGTCAACAAAATACTTGTAGGGAACAAGGCTGACATGGATGAAAGCAAGAGGGTAGATTCTTGTTTGGACTGATTTTATCTTTAACTTCTCCTACTCTCCTCCTCTCTGTCTCCTTCTGTGGGCAAATAAAATTTTAAGGTCTCTGTTTTACTGCAAATCTAATAGTTTGCCAATATGAACCTTTTTGCAGGCTGTCCCTACAGCAAAAGGTCAAGCACTTGCAGACGAGTATGGAATTAAGTTTTTCGAGACTGTAAGTATAGTTCAACAACATAGAAAGTATGCTGATAAGTTTTCCTGTACTAAAAATATCTGTCATACCCTGCAGAGTGCAAAGACAAATCTTAACGTAGAACAAGTTTTCTTCTCAATAGCGAGAGATATAAAGCAAAGGCTTGCAGACACAGACTCCAAAGCTGAGGTGAATAACTTGAATCTTGTTTTTGTTAATTCTAGAAGAAAATCACACAATATCCTTCATATTGTTGTCTCCAAATACTGAATGCTCATTGTTGACGTTGCAGCCCTCAACGCTGAAGATTAATCAACCAGAAGCAGGAGCTGGAAGTGGTCAATCTGCCCAGAAATCAGCTTGCTGTGGTTCATAAAAATGGTTTGAATATCACAAGGTGCAGTTGCTGCACTTATTGGGATCAAGGAAATCAAAAGCTAAAGTTGGAGGTGAAATTAACGTGTGAAGATAGGTTTGACTATTATTTGAGAAGGCAAATTTGTTGCTAACACCTTTCCAGTTTCCTTCATTAGCTATCAAGGACCTGTAACCTAGCTGTTTATGAATCTTATCTGTACGCAAATACAACTTTTATCATGGGTACCTAAAACTTGTTACTTTTTTTTATTATTTAATTTATTACCACTTTATTATGATAATACACAAACAAATTAAAGGGAAATAGATATCTAAAATTCTGATAAGATTTTAGCCTAATCCAAATCCTAAATACATTATAACACTACTAAATAGTTTCCTATTCAAATAATGATTATTAAGTTGAGAGTATATATATATTGTAACACACACTAAAATCTTTTTGAGGTGAACTGATGGTGATATTAGCAGAATATGATGGTGATAAGCCGGTACCGTACTGCGAATGCCGTAAGTGTATCATGAGGAAGAAGTTTCAACCTCAAATAATATCCTATTCCGATATCCGTACCTATTATTTTACACCGTTGAAGAATTCTCCAAACTTTTTATCGTTTCTTCAAGTCGATAATTCCTTCTTTACGCCTTGGAATTGGAACCTGAATCCTCGTAACTACGACAAGCAGTACATGAGTTTCGAAGATGGTAGCAGTTCGTTTTTTGAAAATTTTGACGGCTTCAAATATGTAGAAGAGAAATAGTTCACACTTTTTATTAAAAGAGATCTCTCTTTTATGTTTCTTTAGTTTTGTGCAGAATTGTTAAAGAAATCTTTATTAGTTTTTGTAAACGTATGCCTTGCTCTAATGGTTATGTCACAAGATTAAACGTTTTCACTTTCTCAAAGTTCTATCCTTTGTAATAACACGTTTTAGTCGGTGTGGAGTTCAAAATTTAAATTAGTAAACATGCCAAGAAATTAAAGGAGTTTAAACATCTATTATATATATATATATATAAATAATTTTAACCATATGTATGCAGTGTGAACTTCTATCAAAAAAATTTCGAATGAACCCTTCAATCCTACCTAACTCCTTCTCGATTTCAATATACTGAATAAGTTTATTTCAGATAAGTGATGTTGAAAAAAATCTGATGACCAAATTAAATTAAACTTTATGGATTCAGTTAGCAATTTATTTTGACATATCCATTTAGGTTTAACTAAAACCCATCTTTGGACAATAATCATCGGAAGTAATGGAATGACTCTTTTACGGAGTTCCTTTCTTGATATGTTTTTAAAAGTGACAAGAAAAAGAAAATTTTATTTTTGAAATAGTAAATGAGTAAAGTAAATTAAAAGAGTATATGGAATCCTTTCTTTTATAATTAGTACTCTAGCTCTACAAGAAGGGTTCGATGCAAATGAAGAGATGACATATTGGAACTTACCGCCAAGACAAACTAACTATAAGTATGGATAAGAATTCTTTCTGCCTTAATCAATGATCTATAATTTGGAGTTTTCTATACGAAGGGACACAAATCTGGATAAATAAATTTCGAATAACAGACTATAATAAGAAAGTTCATATGTATCACATTAATTGATGGTATAGTCTGATATAATTCATGGTAAAATCAAATATTGTCATATATGAATATAAATTGCCTAATTCATCAAAAAGAATCAACTGAAATTAAAAAGAATTAATAAATTGGTAACAAATTTCCTAATTCTAAAAGGAAAGCATTGGGAAAGGGACTTAAAAAAAACATCTCAAAACAGGAGATTTAATTGGTGTTGTTGGCCATAACTTGAAATCAACATTATCATCACGAGGGGTCAAGTTTAAATCCAAACAAAAAATCCTCTTATTGCTATTTGACTTCGTCAATATTGGTATTATCTTCGATGTTTTATTACTTTCATCACGATGACGCCTCATGTGACCACCTAACGCTTGGCCCAAAGAGAACTCCATACCACAAATAGTGCATTTATGCACCTTATTCTTTTTGTTGGTTTGAACAAGAAACTCTCCAAATACTCTTGGTCGTTTATTATGACTCGTACAATGACCACCAAGAGCTTGGAAAGACGGGAATCGTTTATTGCAAGTCTTGCATTCAAAATCATTGATGTCATGATGATCTGATGATGATGATGAAGTGTTGTTGAAATGAGATAAAAACGCAATTAAAGCGCAGTTAGCCATGGCCTCAGCTTCCACTTGCCTATCATCTTCTCTGCTTCTTTTTGGGGCACTCATATTATTGATGGGAATAATCAAAGAATATATGAAGATTTAGAAAGGCTGTTTTTAAATTATAAACACAGAAATTTCCTTTTTTTCAAAATCAAATTACACCTTATAATAAAAGGAGAAAAAAGGACGAATTACCTGTCGATCTGTGATCAAAGAAAACTTATGATACACTTTGGTTTGTGAGTTAAGTGTTTGCTTCACAAACATATTTATAGGTTGGAAAAATAGCTTTAATTTGCGTGTCTGAAAAAACAAGACATATTAAATAATGTTAATTTGACTTTTTTTAGTTTATTGGTGCGTGAGTCAAAGAAATACAGTTGGGTTATTACAACTAACAAGTGGGATTGATTTGAAGTCAGCAGTTGGGTGTTGCTGACGCGTTTAGTCAATCATGTGAAATGGGGAATATTTTAAATATGTTATATCGTCTATTTTTATTTGTTTATTATATTATTTTATTTATTTATTTTTTATAAAAATATTTTAAATTTAATTTTTATTTTTAATTTGTTATTTTTGACACATCAAGGTAGAATAATTTTTTTTTCTATTATA
>JAOTQR010000007.1:23844059-23856838 GCA_025774065.1 Solanum ossicruentum
AATTTTGTTTTAAGGAAGGCGTCAAAATATATGTGGCACTGTGAGGATGAAGGTAGGTCAAAGTGAAATATATATCATTTTATGAAATTAATATATAAATGATATTGTTCTTCCTATTTTGCTCTTAATTGTTAATGAACTAAAAAAGTAATTAATATATATTGTATATTAAATAAGGGTAAAATAATAAAATTATTTATTTTTTCTAATGCAAATAAAATCGCAAAAGGTGATATATAAAAGTGACTAAAGGAAAGTATTTATATAATGTAATTTATAGAGAACATTTTGCATTCAAAATAAACAACTTGTTCATGATTATTTTAAAGAACAAATTGAACCACAATCCCATTAAATCGATTAATATTTAATTTTAATTGGATACTATTTAATTAAAGTTTGATATTAAAACAAACAATTGTTGCAGTTACATTCCCACCAAGTGTACAGTGTGTGTATATACGAGGAGTAGGTGGTGTCACTTTGTCAGCAAGCATGGAGAAAGAAACTTTATCAATGCCACCGAGACGCCGCCACCGAAGCGGGGCGGAGTACCCAACTTCCGGCACCAGCACCGCCATCACTCCGTACACCCCTTTTTCATCCAGGTTTAAGTTACCCCCTGGTTGGGGTATTGAAGAAGTGCCTCGCTCTGATGGTTGTCGAGTTGATAGGGTACTCTTTTCCCCCCTAATTTTTCTTTTATTTTAGTTCATAATAGTTATTATCAAAGAGTCTCAATAAATTGGGATAAACAAGTCAAGTAACATAGTACAATAGGATTAAGTTCCTATATACATTGTGAGTGAATAAAAGTTGAACCCAATTCTAGTTTTACTTCATTTGTGTCTACTTAGCAACTTTGAACGAGAGAAAAATGGGATAAATGTCACATGATATTGAGTTAGGAGTAACTTGGTGAAAAAGAGTAAGTTGTAAAATAAACGTATCGCAAATTGCTTAATACAATTGGGTCTAATTGAAGCTGACAGGGTAACATGTCAAATGATTTATGGAGTGGATGTAGCTGGCTGACAACGAGTGCGAGCACACCTAACTGCTTTTAGTTTGAACAATATATACGTACTCAAATCGTTGAAGATTTCAAGAAGTATAGTTGATGTTGAAGTTGAAAAGGGGTATTTTGAAAGTTGAAGATGTGTTTGGACATAAAAATGTGGTGTAAAGTTTACAACAACAACAACATTACTCCAATGCATCAAAGGCTCCTGCCCATTGCAGGGTAAGGGAGTGTCGGATATGCGCAACCTGACCCCTATATTTAAAAACATAGCGCTACTGTTTCCGGATGACCCATGATGAGCGTCGAAAGTTGCATTGACTTACTGCTACTTCACAATTGAAAGAAGCGTAGACAGTTTAAAAAATCATTTTGCTTTATTCCGTCGTACCCCAAAGCCAAAAAATAGTGAATATTTGGCTCCATCCGAGATTGATGGAAAAATGTGGTGTAAAGTTTATGAGTGAAAATTTGAGTGAACCTGAAAAACTCCTAAGGCTTTGCTATTCTAATTCTATATTTCGAGTTTGAAGTTGAAATAATGGACCAGTTTGATATTTTTAAAAATACTTATTTGAAATATTCTCCGATACTATTCAAATCTTTGAGAGAAAATCTACGGCCAAACTGTTGAGTTTGCATCTATTGTGATGGAAAATAAAGCGGTGAAATGATTGTATTTGCGATGTTTAGCCATTTGTTTATATTTATTCCATAGTGGAGCTAAATTTTCATGAGTGGAGGTAGATCAACTGTAAATGAGACAGCATTCTGTTTATAGGAGTAGATGTTGACGAAATCATTTGGATGTATTGCTATATCGTTGTATATACATGCTTCGTTTCAATAGCTATTGTTAGTTTCAGAATGCTTTGCATTTTTGTATCTATATTTTAATGTATAAAGTATTTACCGACTCTAAGGATGCATATATTTAAGTTAGCAAACCAATAAGTGGAAAAATAACAGCCAGTCTAGGAGCCGAAAGAGCTCAACTGACTTAGTTGTCAATTGTGTTTTATAGCATCATATTCTGTAACATATATTATGTTTTAATGCAGTACTACTATGAGCCTGGGACTGGGCTAAAATTCAGATCATTGAAAGATGTCGAGCGGCGATTGAACGGTGAAATATTTGCTCCTAGAACCAGGGCATTGGGAGTGAGAAACTATTCTAAGGCAAGTATAAAAATTCAATATTTGACAAAGATATCGTACTTCCACTAGTTTGATGATGCCCGAGTATGAATCTCCTCTCTTTTTTCTTACGTTAGTGTTTTTTCTGTTCTGGTCATCCACGGAGTATTCATCGTTCACAGAGTTCTCCATCTCGGAAGATGGTTATCCACGATGGAAAGGTACGGATTTGGCTGCACTTTGGCCTCAGATCTTTTACTTCTTGTGGATGGCATGTGTTGAATCATTATTATAGTGTTATATTTTCATGAAACTTTGTGTACATTTTTTTGCTTGTGTTTTTGTAATCTTGGTTTCGGGATGGGGTCATCTGGAAGGGAGAGGTCATCTAACAGCTCTTCTTTTCCCCCTTGTTCTTGTAACTTGAAATTTGAAATTTGTCAAAAAGCAACGGACTTAGTTTCTCAGAAGAAATGAATTATGTTAGTTCAAATGGAAAACTACTTGTCATTTAACCTACTAAAAAAGTAATGCTGAAAAATATAGTCCAAAATTACAGTCTAATGTCAGTTAGTAAGATTCCGATTCTTCTCTGAAATCTATGTGCAGAATACCACTTTTTCACTGTTGTCGTTTTCTTACAATTCTTAGGAGACACAAACTTCATTTGAGAATCTTTAGAAGGGAATACAAAACCATAATTCTGCTGCTTACTCGTAAATATTAGCTAAATGAATTAAGGGTGTCGTATTCCTTGTCAAAAAGTCGTACAACAAACAAGCTCAGCTTACATGCTTTGCAAGTAAAGGCTAGGATTTTCAAAAATTTAATAATCAAATGATGGTGCCTTCAGGCAAGGTGAAAGATGTGTTCTGAATCAAGTAGGAAACTTAACAATTGATATCGATAAAAATTCAGGTCGTGTGTATGGATGAAGAGGAGCTGGATGAATGGGCAATTGTGCCATCGACAAGTGCAAACACCTTACCCTATGATCTTCCTGATGGCTGGGTGATTGAAGAGGTACCACGTAGAGACGGAAGCTTGGTGGATAAGGTACGCTCCTGTCGTTCAATATAGTTAATTCATTTTATGTACCTTGATATCAGCTCCAATCATTTGTCTAATAAACCATGGTACATCATCAGATTGAAAGAAACTTCTCTGAAAGTTTGTGATGTACAGTTTTCTAAGGTAAGATGGCATTCTCCGAGGACGGATAGCGGGAGGGGAGGGGAGCTGGGAATAGGATCATCCTAAAACTTGAACCCTTTTCATAGGCTTTTCCTAAACATCAAACACCATGTCTCATGAATGAGATTATTGGTATGCGCTTCAATATGCATGTTTTGCAGAGAACTATTTGAGCATGCTTTCGCTTCTTTATTTTTTACGAAATTATTCGTTGGGAAATTGTCATGGAGTTTCTATCTGTGACGGCATTAGGTGCATTACTGAATTACCATGCTGATCTAGTATAATTGACATTGGAGAACCAGGGTGGGGTGCAACCGTGCCCCAAGCAGTGTCGCATGACACCACTTCATCGAAATGTTTAATTATGTATGTATGTATATTCAAAATAAGTAACATGAAAATATTGGGTATAAAATAAAAAATGACACCGCATTCAACATAGTAAAATATTTATTTGTTCACATTGGTTATGCAATATTCTGCGTACGCCACTATGGAAAACTAGATTAGACTTAAAAACAGTGTTGGATGTCTAGACGAATTATTAGTTTATAGGACTGCCACAGAGTGTATTGTTACTTCTTTTGATTGTTTTCAACTTTCTATAATTCTGTTTTACCTTGTTTAGAATGCATTAATTTGACATCTCAAACATCATCATACAGTAATGAGACATATAAGCATGTTGATAGAGTTGTTTATCGTCAAGTCCTGTCTGTGTGGTTGTTTGGCCATATTTCATTGTCAAATTTGAAAAAAAAAAGTTTGGGATAGTACAACAAAGACAATTCTGTCTCCGTTTTCCTTGTTTGTTTTGGTAAGTGCCCGTCTTATGAAATTTTTATTGTCCTCATGTGCAGTATTACTATGAACCAGAAACTGGACTTAAGTTTAGATCCAGAATAGCAGTACAGAGATACTTGGCGGAAATGAGAGAAAACGTTCCTTTATCTACTACACTAGAGGAACTAAAAGAGAATAAACCACTGTCCAAGATGTTCAAGTTGTACCAGCGTGCAAAGGTAAGCTTATATCGTGAATACCAATATAAGCATGACATTTTATCTTCTTTTGATGTCGAGAATATATATCCTTCTTGGCGATTTGTAGCAACCTCTTCCAAGGCACACTGTTCCAGAGAATTCGGACAAATCCTCGTTTTCTTCTCCACCAGCAAAAGTAAATTGGGTTCTTTCTAGTTGTAGAGGGGATGCTTGGAATCCTTTCATTGCTGGAACACCAATTCCTGATTCAGTAAAAGAGCAATGGACTCAAAGGTTCATGTTGTTCATGAATGACGAGAACCTGAATGCAGAAAACTCGGACTAGAAAGGTAAGCTAAAGCTCTAAAGCTTCAAACTCTTCTATACTATATATGTTTTCTCCGTTCCCAACAAACGTGTGGAAGCACACCTGAACACAGCTCTCTGCATTTGTTTTCTTATCTTCCTTGCAGGCAGAGTCCAAAAAGAATGCCATTGGAGACCTCTGGACTACTTGTGACCTAAGAGAAATCTTGTACATACTGACATTATGCTACTCCTTTTCGCGTTGCTGTCTAACCACTGTACAGAACCTGCTGTGTGTGTTCATATCCTAAATGTGTCTTGTAACAATTTGACAACTTCTCTATCGTACATGTTCAAGTACAGTTTGAGCTTGCTTTCTGGATTTGAAGTTGAGCAACCCTTGGCACCACTCATAGCACAAGTTAAACATCATGCTAAATTCCTAGGATAATAGAAAAAAAAGGAAACTAATCCCACATAATGTCTTATTTCCTACAAGTTCTAATAATACAAAACATAGATATCCAATGCCTAGAGATATCCTCTATCTGCCATCAAATTGATAGCTTATGCTATTCACTCACCAAGAAACATTCACATCAATTGGGAATGTCACCTTCCAGTTAAGTGGAGGGACAGATTGTCCCTCAAAACCGAAGCAGCCTTGTCGACGGATTCACAAACCTCTTGCCCATATCCTGGGTCGTGGTGACAAGACGATAGAGGTAACTCATCCAAGACCTCATCTTCCATGTCAATAACAATGTTGTGAAGAATGCAGCATACAAGGATAAACCTTGGTAGCTTGTGTTTGTCAGGTCTCCACATCATTCCATGAATCATTTTCCAGACGTCTTTCAGCCTAGCTAACGCCCTTTGTGCCACGATACGAGTTGCTAAATGCCTCTTATTGAACTCAGCTTTAGATTCTGAAAGTTCTCTACCTTGATAAGGTGTTAAAAGCCAAGGTAGCAATGGAAAACCAGAATCACCAACGATATATTCCCGTAGTTCTGTTTCTTCAGATAGCTTTATCCTGTTACCATTCAACCTCTCCCCGTTCTCGCAGAGTCTAAATAAGGTTGAGCTCTGAAGCACTGAATTCTCATTCAACTTTCCTGGCAATCCTGTGACAACATCACGGAACCTCATATCAGGGTCCACAACTGCTTGCAGGACCATGCTGTGGTTCTTATTTTGATCGAGCCATACGTCAGCTGTCTGCTCAGAGGAAGATAACATCATTGTGATGTGTGTAGAATCAATTGCACCACAACAGTTTGGAAGTCCTTGAATTCTTTCAAACTTGGACTTTATCGCTGCCATATCTTCCGTTGAAGGCCACCGTATGTGGTGAAGCCCCTTTTCCTCAATAGCCTCTATAAAGCGCCAAGTTACTTGAGACACCGTCGAGTGGTGTGCACCAAATGAGTCACCCACAGAAATTAGAGAATTACCTGAGCTCAGCCTCCTCAAAGCTAACGCTACTTGCTCATGCAAAGACATGGGTGTGCCGCTAGAAAACACATAGTTGGCTGATTTTGGCTGCATGTGCTCCTCTGCAAGGGAACATATGTAGTCGAAAGTTCTTCGAGACATCTTGAAGACAGATTGGAACTTATCCAAACCCTTTGATGGAGAAACATTTCCTGCAGAAAAAAGATAATTTATCCGCAACAGCAAAATAAATCAAATTTCATGTTGCAAGACCATGAAATATGTACTCTAAGCAATTGAGGACACTCTGGAACAAGCAGCCAATGGACCTTGATACTAATTCGGGGGTGCAGGTGGGGGGTGTTACAGGTGAGCATCCAAGAAAAGATACAACAATAACAACATACCCAGTGGAATCCACAAGTGGGATCGGGGAGGATAAAATGTACGTAGACCTTACCACTATCTCATAAAGATAGAGAGGTTATTTTCGAAAAACTCTCGTCTCAAAAATCATCCAAGAAAAGATACTAGAGATTACAAATTGTCAAGTTCAAGAATTTAGGTTGATTAAGAACGCAAGTTAAAAGTAAAGTAATCGTATTTTCTGATATTACCACTGTCATGCAAATATATACCAGAAAAAAGAATTTATAAAGTGAAAATCACACAGTTGAGTACATCTAACAACAACATGTTTTCATTAAGCAACACTGCACAGTAAATCGTATGACTTCATGTGGAGTCCTCATTGTGGCTTAATAGGCTGGCGGTTATAAAGCGGTCGTTTGGTAGGATGTATTAAAAAATCTAATACATGTATTAGTCATGACATTATTAATCTTTTGCTTGGTCGAATTTTCAATCTACATATAACTAATAACACTCTATTCAGTATTACAGGGTGTATTAACTATGGTATCGGTAATACAAGAGTTATTTATACATGAATAAGCATAGCATGAAAAAAGACAAAACTGCCTGCGATACTCCAAACCCCAACAATAGATAAGAAATAATTTCTGTCTAACACACTCTATTTAGTATTGTTCTTATACACTCTACCAAATGACCGGTAATAGTTTTAAACTATAATACTTTCACTGCTTGACGCGAATTAATTAATAAAATTAGTTCTTGCAAAAAGGAATCAAGAAAGTTTTGCTTCTTACTAATAATCCCTTGAAATATAGCAAACAGGCTTGGAAAAGCTAATGAAGTTCTTCAATACAATTTAGTTAAGCAAGTAAAAAGGATAGTTTACTAAAAGCTTCCATTATGGATCAAACTGTTCATCACTTAACAGAGGAATCACAACTTGGATCAACAGATGCAATTCAAATGTCGATTTCTATTAAGTTGGATATTTTCATGCTCTTGTTCACGAATGTGTTCCACAAGATACATACATATTACTTTTCTTCTTGACTTAAACATAAACATGTACTCAACGGGGTACAATTGAAACTAGCCAATGCCATTTCTCACATTAGATGATAGATGTTGAGAGATCTAAAGCTAGTTCTTCAGAGCTCCGTAACTAAATCAAATGAATGAAGGATTTCTACCTTTACCTTTCTTTGATATATTCAAGCGAACCAACATATGAAAAATCAAGACAATAAAAGACCGCCAATTATCAAGGAACAGAAGATTAACAAAGAACAACAACTATTATTCTCTTGATCATTTTTTTGAACTTCTGTTTCCTTTTGCCTTCCAACTCTTACTGTGACGAGGAACACCTTTTCGAAAACAAGTTCCTTTTCTTTGCTCAACTTTTAACTTGAGGAACATAGAACCATTTATTCAATCTTAAAACTGGAAAGAGCAGAACAGAATACTATTCAAGATACTGCGACTTTCGTATTTCTAGAGCAGATAAATTGTTTAATTAAGAACCAATTCTTGAAGTCTACTTCTGTTCACTCTAGAAATTGAATCCTCCATCCTAAGTCCTACTCACGTCTTTTGATAATATGACATACAAGGGATTTTCACAAAGTATATTACTTAACATCTATCTCAATTTCTGAACTGTCAACTTAGATATCTCCATCACTATCTTCATTCTTTCAACCTAGATTGCGTACTCCTACACTGTTTGGTTCGTAATTTGAGCTCCACATAGTTTAGAACAAAATATAATTGTTTCCTTCGCTGTCGAATTTGAGACACCATTCTTATGGAAGTTCAAGCTACAAAATAACCAAATAGTATGACTAATCATGTCCTCAAGCATAGGAGGCACCAGTGTACATGAAGAAGAAATTCACAACCAGACGCCCTTCATAAAAATTATACTGTAATAGTAATATTTTCAAAAGAATCACTCCCTTTGTCCCAATTTAAGTGTCTTTTGTTTTTTGGCTTGTCCTCAAAAGGGTGCCTCTTTCTATATTTAATAAGTTTTCCAATTCCAACATTCTAATGGCAAGGTTAAAACCACAAGATTTAAAGGACTACACACATCTTCAATTTACGATCACAAAATTCAAAAGTCCAACTTTATTTCTTAAACTTTGTGCCCAGACAAGCTAAGACACTTAAGTTTAAGATTTGCTTTTAATTACTGCACTAAATTTTGGCAAAATAAGTTTAGTTTAAGATGATTTAAATTTCGAATCTTGAATTTTAGTTAGGTTGTTTGAGTTGTTGAGATATTTTAGGTTGTTTTTTAAAAAATTCAGATTATTCAGATTTTATATTGGCTATTTAAAGCCTCTCATTGCTTAATAAAATCATTTCAAGTTACTAAAAGTCATTTCAATCCATTGAGAGACAATTTTCAATCTTTTTTTGCTGCGCCATCTTTAAAAACCAACAGTTGTATCAAGAGCCTCATTGATCTTACAGGATCTGTGAGTTCTTCCAAAGAACTAGCATATCATTTTAAACCCGTAAGGGCTACTTTTAACCCACAAGGACTATTTTTCAATACATTTTATCCCGTCAGGTTTATTTCAACCCCTGTTTTTTTTCAACGCACAGGCTACTTCAACCAGTTTTTAACTCAAAAAATGGCAAGCAGCAGTCTCTCCTTGAATGTCCCAAAAATTTTCATTGGCAAAAACTATCCGACTTGTTCAGTTTCTTCTCTTATTATATTTACTAGATTTACTATTGCACTGAGCCCAATTCTATCTCGGGTAACCCAATTACGGCTTTTCCGACTAGGTGCCCTACCTAACCTTACTTTCCATCCGAGTAGCATGGTGTCATATCACTCTTGAAAGAACACGAGATCTCGGTTAATCAGAGCAATTTCCTGAGGAAAAGGGCAGAACCATCCCCATCTTATCAAAGACAATTTGGTACCAATTATCCATCTTTCATTGAAAAATAAAACCATTCAGCTAGGGCCGGATAGTAGTATAAAGCCGACGCCCTTCTTCATTTTCCACGAAAGTCCGTCCCAACAATTGTTGCAGAGGATCTAAATATGAATATAAAAGAAAAAAAAAAGGTAACCGCCTGGAGAGTCATTTTTTCATTTTTAAGTAGAATGTTCATTGTCATAATAAGTAGTCGATTAGAAGAACTGTTATCTCACCATAGAGTATACTCTTCCTCATCTTTCATTATTCATCTTTTATGTCCGTCCTAGGACATAGATATTCTAGATATCCCCTTCTATTATGAATCGCCAAAGTCTTCCTACTTCCCCATTGTTACAATCAGATCCGAAAAATGAGAAATCAATCAAGATGGACCTGAATTGAATCATATATGTCATGTGTGTTGTGAATGGAAGAAAAATACTTACAACAACACCTTGCAAATCCTACAATTGTTCAAATAAAAGCACTTTGAAAAGAACTTCTACACATGACAATGTCATGAAAGGTGTTTTTGAAGTACAAAATCAAAAGAAGAAAAAGAAAGAAAATGAGAGACCAATATCCAAAAATGTGCAAGTTAAAAAGAAAGAAAATGAGAGACCAATATCCAAAAATGTGCAAGTTCAAGAATAACCAAAAAAATTCAGCATCAACTGCTAGAGCAAAAATCGAGGAGGAGCAATTTTTAAAATTGAGGGAGTCTTGAAATTTGTTTTTAGTTACTGCACTAGTTTTTAACAAAATAAGTTGTTTCGTTTAAGATGAATTTGAATTTTGAATTTTAGATAAGTTGTTTGAATTGTTGACATATTTTAGGTTGTTTTTAAATTTCAAATTATGCAGATTTTGTATTTTATGTTGGCTATTCAGAACCCCTCTTAATAAAATCATTGAAAGCCATTTCAATTTATCCTCATTTTTAAGGAAATTGTTTTCCTAGAGAAAATATTTTTCAAATATTTTGACAAATTGAACATGGGAAAATTGGAAAACATTTAATGGACCATACCGAACATAACCGAAGACGTCAATATCAGTAATCAATGCGACCAAAAACAGTGGTGTTGACGGTCAACCTTTTTGCATCAAGTAATCTTTGCTATATCAACAATTATTTGTGCCACCAGACTTGAAATAGACAAAGATATACTTGATGAAAGAGCTAAGAGGCACTTCCAAATTGGTCTTTTGCTATAATTCTTACCCATTCAAAGAAACTAAGTTAGAATATCTTCTTTGCTACCACTTACTGAACATGTCATTTACAGATTCAACAGCTTTATACTCTAAATCTACTTGAGTATCATCATAATAACAACGCTGAAAGCTATGACAAAAGCACCATAACAGATTCTAGTAATACATTTCTATGATAATATTGACACGAAGAATGACAGCAGCAAAAATGGCATTAACTGCGGCAAATCCTAAATATCATCTATTGCCTAGTAAAATAATTCGCATACATGTGCATCAGCTATATTTCCACAGTAAGAACGAGTAGAGAAACCTCTGAAGGCACTGGCCTTTGCTTGAGCAAATCCATCAATTCTCCTCTTAATCACCGTTCACACTCGATACAGAAAATGCCTTGTAAATTTCATACTTTCCATTTTCCAAAACATCCAAATGTTAATTGAACTTTAGAGGAGCCATTTACGCTCAACATTAATGGTAAGGACCAATTTTTGAAAAGCTAAACGTAAACTGGTGTACCAGAGGGAGTTGCTCTTCTCCAAGTACTTCTAAAGTACAAGTTATAAGGAGCTTAAACTAACTAGAAATTATCTGCACAGTACATAATGGTAGAAGCTAGAACATTTGTGGAATCAACTTATAAATCTATCCGAGTTTTATTCTCTTTTTACTAGAAAACTCCACCAATTCTAACTTGTTCAAAATGTGGAACAACTAGGTCTAATGGCTTCACCAAAAAACTGTGTTTTATGTGCAAGGCATTCACCCAAGTACCATCTCTGTGACAACTGAGAGGAACAAAACTAGCCTAACAAGAGGACCACTACGTTAATCCAGTGAAACTGGGAAGAGTAATATCATTCTCTAAAGTCAGCAATATTCTAACCATTTAATCCGCTCAGTTAACTGACAGACCACATCTTAGTTCAAAGTAAGAAACCTATGACAAACCAAGAATGTTCCTAACGTCCATTTTCTCAGCTTATTTACCATTATGTTGAACTTCTGGACAACCTCGTCAGACTTGAATAGCTCCTCTGGTCCAAATACTTCAGCAAAACGTGTCCCTTAGATACATCGTAACCGAATTTGATATTCTAAACCCAATCTCTACACGACCAAGCCAGTGTCATTTGCAGCCAAGGGAGTGCAGACGTCTGCACTTTATTACTCTGGGTTCACTGACTTCTCGACTTCAACGTAGAATTGAAACTTCAAATCCATGTGACAACTTAAAAGGTAGATGCCAAACTAGAAACTGCTAAAAGGGAATGCACAAGTACTTCTGGTCATGCTTAAACATTTTTTTCTTAAAAAAAAATGAGAAAACATTTCCTCTTACAGTCCTCAATACTAGACATGATTTCCAACCAGCATGGGGACCAGAAAAGTAGGCACATTTGTACAAGCCAAGATAGGATGTTAAAGAAATAGACAGTGACTTTTGGTCATTGGTTATCACCTATTATCAGTAGATGTTAGCCAAAAGATAACAGATGCAAAATTTACACGCAGCTGAATTTCACATCAACATCTCAAGCCAACTAAATATTGTAAATGGTTCTCCAAAGGACGAAAGATGAACTGAAGATGAGCAGATTGGTGAAGCCAACTGTTATCCTTTGAAGCATTACGGGGATGGAAATGTAAGAGTGAAGAAGCTTCATTGGTAGTATTCGTGCACGTGGAACTTGGTCAATATGTGAAAAAAATACAGGAAGGCTACCTTAATGTACAGGCAGGAAATAACATGTCAGTAACTGCTTGAGCAGATAGCAATTTTAGCAGCCACTCACTTATAGAGACAAGCACTTGCAAATTTCATTTTTGGCTCTACAAGTGTAATTGCTGGACAGCTGGTTCTATTTAACTATTTAAGGCTAGGTCAAAGACTGAACCTGATTAAATGGGACAAAGTGTCGTACTAGCTTACCATGGACATGACCTTAGCTTACCATGGACATGACCTTGGATAGGAGCATCTGGAGGCATGGATAGGCTAGGAGGTTAGAAGGTAGTAGTGCGTTGTCTTGCTATCCGTCCATACTAGTGGCCGTAGTATTGCTCCTATAGTTTCTTGGAGTGCGTAAAGGAGAGGGGTGAAAGAAGCAGATAAAACAAAGGGGATGGGAGGATCGACCCGTCCATATTTGGGCTA
>JAOTQR010000007.1:23901274-23915167 GCA_025774065.1 Solanum ossicruentum
TTTTATTTGAAAATAGTAAATTAATATACTCTAATTTAACTTTAAAAAATAGTCAATTAACTAATAAAAAAAGTAACATAACAAATAAAAAGGAACAAATGAAGTATGATTTATTAATTTACCTATTAATTTGTTTTTGGAGAACTTTAACATAATTAATTATAATAGAAAATTTTAATTACTTCATCTTAATTTAATAAATTGACAAGTAATTTATAGTAATTATGCTTAATATAATATGAATAACTTATATGGAACGGAGAGACTAGTAATTTCATACGTGAAAATATTTGTCTGGTTGTGTTAGATATATAATTAGAAAAATATTATTTTAAAAATATTTATATGTAATTTTGACAAATAATATAATAGACAGTGGTGGTAGAAATTGGGCCTACGTAGTGGTAGAGTCAGAATTTTAGTGAAGTGTGTATAATATTTTCTTATCAATTGGTTCGTAAATATACTAAATCATTGTAGAACCATTAAGATATTGACTTATCAGTTATTGATTGTTATCGATTTAACCGTTAAACTTTGACACAAAATTTTCTTTGTTAAAAATTACTTAGAAACAATGTGACAAACCAAATGAACCATATACATACATGAGTTGACAGATTACATTTTACTCAAAATCAAACACTATCACATTGTAGAATAACTGAGAGTTTGAGAGAGTAAAAAAATTCAAGTATAAAACTGTCAAGGACTTTATATACCAAATGATACAAATATAATTATTTAATTTACTATCGGGTTATCGGTCAACCCGTCAGGAAAAAACCTAAAACATTAAGAATCGATAGTTCAATAATAAAAAAATTTAAACCGATATTGAAAATGCTAAACCAACAGCCCATTATCGATAAATTAATAACTTTTTTTTGTTCAATTTTGAATTGTCCTAACTTTACTAGAGTTAAAAAAATTTAACTTTAATATTTCTCTTTTATTCTTAATGAAATGATTTTCAATCACACAAATATCGATGGATAATTTCAAAGCACAAATTTTAAAAAAAAATTATTTTCTTAAATATCGTGTCACATACAATGAGACGAAGGAAACATAAACTTGGCTTAAAAAATTATACTTTTGTCTAAGATAGCTCCACACCATGGACCTACGTGGCGGTTGTTAATTGATCAATACAAAAATCCAAGTTTATGCACTAATCACCAATAGAACCTGATGAACTCAAAGAAACAAGAATAATTAATTTACAATTTAATTTTTAAATTAAAAGAAAGAAGAATAATTAATGATGAAACCTAGTTGTGACAAAGACAATGAACATGAAAAGCAGGAAAATTAATTTGTTTATCCCCGACAAGCAGTTTCTCTACTCATATTATTTTCCATATTATCATGTTACATTTATATTCCAATTTGGAATAATCTAATTAATTAACACCCCCCCCCCCCAATTATTAACTAATCTTAATTATACTGCCCTTAGATTTCTCTAATCTTGTCTTATTATCCTCCTAATCCAAAATTTAAACACTGAAGGTTCATTGGTCGTGTATGAGACGTGGCACTATGATCAGTAGTTTGAGCTTTGTTTCATGGAATGTATTAGAAAGTTTAATGTATGTATTAACTTTTGATAAGATTTTAAATGTATGCATAGTTAATACCTGTACTTGTTATACATTGTATTTAGTATTATAGAACGTGCTCCTTTTGCTCACTTTTACTTATTATTATTTGACTTATTGAGTTCAAAGTATATGAACTTTGACTAATATTTTAAAATATATTTTTTTATCATATTAATATGATAAGGATTGTAACTTATAACATTTTTTTGTATAGTTTTCAACCATTTAAATTTAGATTTTAAATATTAAATTTAGCTATTTAATTTAGCTTTGAACTTTAGTCGAGTTGACTTCGAAAAGTGCTGATAAGTAAAAGCGAACAGAGGAAGTATAAGTAATACAAGTAAACTATAATATTACTAATACAAAAGTTATTCATACCTGGATAAGCTTGGGTATAGATAAAACTATTCTTAATTAATACGTCAAATCAAACCATGAATACTAACGCACTTTATTCATTACTATTTTTATGTACTCTACCAAACAACTTAAGAATTGTTTGAATTGTTGAACTAGCTTAAATAGTTGATCGGAGGTAAAAGTTTAGTATTGTCTTATAAAAAGTTTGTTTACTAATCTTGTGATAAGTTATATCCTTGCTGATAATTAAGTAGTCCTCGTAATTTATAGTACTAGGACTAGTTAATTTTTTCATAAAACAAAATTTGAAAAAATAGTATCAGGATTAATCGTTGCGGAATAAAATATAAAAGTTCAAAAATACAATTAAAACTCTTAATAGTACTAGGACTACTTATTTTTTTCAAAAAATAAAATTTGGAAAAGTAGTATCAGGATTGGTCATTGCAGAATAAAACTATAAAAGTTTAAAATACAATTAAAACTCCTTAAATCTTTTTATTTTGGCTAAAAAATTGAGGATAAACAAATAAATATTTTAAAAAATAATACAGTACATACTATTTTCAATATAACAAAATAAATAATTATAAAAATTAATATTAAAATAACTGATTTAAAGTAATTAATTAATTACTATCAAACTTATCTTCAAACCAAATAATCCTCTTAAATTTTCTATGTTGTTTGCTTGTGATTTCTCACTTTATAATTTGGCTAAGAAGAAGACAAATGAAGGTGCTTTTTTACTATTTTTAATAAAATATATATTTAATTAATTAATAAATGTTTCATAAAAGGACAAAGCTGTTTGTATTAATTTCATCTCCGTGCAATGTATCTAGTAGCTCTATACCTGGATTAAAAAAAAAATTGTGTACACACGCATCATATACTTATTTATTTATTCATATCTAAATTATTTAGTGGGTTTTCTAATCATATTTTAGTGGCTCACTTGCCTAGGTTTGAAAAAGTCCAAACTTTTTGATATATTAGTTATGAAACATTTTGTGCTTGCCACCGCACAGTATTTTATTACTATATAAGAAATGTGAATTTGTAGGCATTTCTTTGTTAATATGTTTATTTGAGTTATTTATTTTATCTCCTTCTTTATTATGTATGGTTCAATTAAAGTATTTTATGGATTTTGACATATTTGTTTTAGCTATTCTAATTTGATTTTATAGTAGTATCCCTAACAAATTATTTCTTCAATTGTTCGAACGTAACTTTGATTTTACTATATTGCTCTTATGTAACACCCTATAAAATCATTAAAATGCCCCTAAATTATATTGTCCGCACAACGCGTCTTCCCAATCTCTGATGGAAAATCCGAGATTGGATTTGCAATCAGTATGAAAAATTGAATCGAAAAATGGTCTCGACTCGGCTTTAACACGAAAAAAATGCGATTAATTTTTTCAAAGAGAGCTAAAACAGTGAGATTTCCGTGCCCCTTCGATGGAAATCGAAAATTCGCGAAAAAATTACATTTTTGCACTAGTGCACGTCGCGCACTAGTGCATGGGTATGCAACTTTTCTATTTTAATTCGGGAAGGGTTATTTCGTCCTTCCCGATATATTTTTATATCCCTGGATCAGTTTTTAAACGTATATTTGTACGAAAAGGATTTTAAACCATTTATTTCAAGGTTTTTACGCTAAGTCAGAGAGAAGAAGATGAGAGAAAGAGTAAGGGTTCTAAGAATCTTCCAAATTTCTTAAAGAAATCTTTATTCCCAGGTATGTAAAGGCTACTCAAAAACATGAGATTGATCTCCCATGTGTCAATATAGAGTTAGGACGAGGAAATCATACGTAAAAATTCTTGAATCATGTTTTCTTGCAATTTCTTGAATGATAGTATTAAATTCATGGATAGTATCTTGAATTCTTGTTTTAATTCTTTAAACTATATTTTTATATCCAAGTTTGATGATCATCATATTTAACTATTACTGTATAGTTTCATTACTATGTGATTGTGACTTGATCCATAAAATTTCTCTCTATAAAGGCCTGAATAATGAACTTAGGGGATGTTTAGAGCCTTGGATGTCTGAAAGTGATGCTTGAATGAGTCTGAGTCCTGAGGTTAGTGTGTTGGTGACTGTGATAGCTGAAATTATTGTTGATAGAGTTGAATGGGTATAATTCCCTAGATTGGATAGATAATCTTGCCCATAGAGGTTGGGTGATGAGAGTTCTTGATAGATTGATGTATTTATGAGCATGTTGAATCTTGGGAGGAGTATTAGCACTGAAATGGATAAGAGCGAGTCCTATTTGAACCCATTAACTAAGTGACTAGCGTAGGAGAAGAATGGACCGTGAAAGCGGATGTTTCGTTTGTCCCGAGAGGGGACTTGGCAGACTTTTGGATCCACTGACAGACTCGTCCTTTACCCCGGCAAGGTACCGGACAGATGTGGCAACGATATCACTTTGTTGTATCACTATCGGATCATAGGTAGTGGTTGCTGGTTATAGAAACTCCCACATAGGTTTCATGATGATAGAACGTTGAGGAGATGTGAATGTTTGAGGCTTGATAGCTAGTGAGATGATATAGTCTTGTCCTTTATATTTGAGGTGAGGCTGAGTGATGGATGGGTGATGATTAAACTATTTGCTTTTTCTTTAGCCCGTTTTACATACAATACATTCCATGTACTAACGCCCCTCTGGCGCTGCATCATTTTATGATGCAGATACTATAGACCGAGGACTTCAGTAGCCCGATCGTTGAGGTTCAAAGCTCTTCATTCCTGACAATGGTGAGTCCTCTCCAGCATTCTGATGATATTTATTTTTTTACTAGATAGTCCCTTTTACTTGATATTTGGTAGCCATGGCATATCATGGTACCGTTTCAGACTAAAGTATAGAGGCTTCATAGATATAGATGTTGATGTTGATGTTGATGTGGGGGTTCTTTTCCCTCTTTCTTTCATTCTTTACATTTCAGATTTTCGTTATCTATTCCATTTCTTTATGATAGACTGATGATTGATAGTATGAGCTCACTGATAAGATATCATTTATTATCATTATATCATTTCTATCTGCTGATGAATTGACTAAAAGATGGCAAAGAGACTGAGTTGTCCGTTTGGGGGGCTAGCAATAGTCTCCGAGTGCCAGTCACATCTAGGGTACCTTCCCAGGGCATGACAAACTTGGTATTAGAACCCAGAGTTTGAATGTCCTAGGGAGTCTATGAAGCCGTGTCTACTAAAGTCTTGTTTATGGGTTTGTTGTGCACCACACCTCATAAGTGGGAGGCTATAGGACATTAGGAAGTGTTATCCTTATTCTGTGATCTGATTTCGTGCTATAGAGTTAATTTGTGAAATTCTACTTTTAACTCATACGTTTTACGCTTACAGAAAATGCCACCTAAGAGGATAACCACCCAAAGAGATGTCCCACCTCCTGTCACTGAGAATACCCAACCGGAGGCTCCGATTCAAACTGAGATGAGGAGACGGGGACGCCCCGCCAGGACTGCTGAGGTCCCTCAGGCAACTCAGCCTCAGACAACTCCCACTACTGAGGCAGAATTCAGAGGAGCCATCACCATGCCGACTCGGTTGGTGGCCTCCCAGGAAAATATCTACGGTTCTCAGGCTCCTAGTTCTAGCTCACAAGAGCCCTCAGCTGCAACCTGACTCAAGGACCTTTTGAGGATGAACCTGCCGATATATACAGGGTCGAAGGTGGAGAAGGACCCACAGAACTTCATTGATGAGATGTAAAAGGTTTTGAGGGCCATGCATACGACTGAAATTGATGAAGTTGAGCTTGCATCCTACCAGCTGAAGGACGTGGATAATGTATGGTACACTCAGTGGGAAGGGAATAGAGGGGAGGAGCAGAGCCTGCAGAATGGGAGGAGTTTGAAGCCGCCTTTCTTGATCACTTCTTTTCTCAAGAGTTGAGGGAGGCGAAGGTGGATGAGTTTGTAAATCTGAAGTAGTGAGGGATGACTGGAAGTAGTATAGCCTTAAGTTCACCAAACTATTAAGGTATGCTCTGGAGATGGTGAAAGATTTGAGGTAGAAGATGAGGAGAATTGTGTCTGGCCTGGCTAGACATGTGCAGAGAGTGTAAGGCTACATTGCTGATTCCTGGCATGAACATCTCCAAACTTGTGGTGTATGCCCAGCAGACGAAGGAAGATAAGAGGAGGGATAGAAAGGAGCACTTGAGCTGAAATGCGAAGTCAGCGGGACATGAATCTAACAGGCAGAGACAAAATAGAGGTGACAAATCTTATTTCCAGAAGAGATCATCACATCCCGCACCATCTACAGCTAGTGCGACCGCGCAACTAACCAGGTATGATTAGAAATCTCAGGGTTATCAGAATTTCAAGACCCTAGGTGCCCAATCTCAGGCTAGTGTGACACAAAGTATATAGGGAAAGCCACCTTGCAGCAACTGTGGTAAGCTTCATCTGCGTGAGTGTCGTGTTGGCAAGGATATATGTTATGCTTGTGGTCAGGCTGGCCACTTCAACTATGAGTGTCGGAAGAGGAGACTAGGTAAGGGGAGCAATAGAGCTCAGTCTTCGACAGCACCTCCAGTAGGTAATCAGTAAAGGGGTGTTACTACTACGGGTATAGAGGCGGGATAAACCGTTGTTATGCTATGGGCAATCATCAGGATCAGGAGGCCGCACCAGATGTTGTCACAGGTATGCTTCGTGACTTTAGGTATGATTGTTATGCCTTACTTGATCTGTGTGCCATGTTGTCTTTTGTGAACCCTTATGTGGCTAGAAAGTTTGGTATTCTTCCTGAGTGTTTACTTGATCCCTTTTCTGTCTCTATTCTTACTGGTGAGTCCATCCTAGCTCTGAGAGTTTACAGGTATTGTGTGATGTCTATCTATCATAGAGAAATTATAGCTGATTTGATGGAATGGATTGGCTTCATGCTTGTTATGTTTCTGTTGACTGTAGAACCCGATTGTTAAGTTCCAATTTCCTAATGAGCCTACCTTAGAGTGGAAAGGGAGTTCTGTTTCCCCTAAGGGAAAATTCATATCCTATCTTAAAGCTATAAAGTTGATATCCAAGGGTTGTATTTACCACCTTGTGCGAGTGAAGTCTGATGATGTTGAGTCGCTTAGTCTTGAGTCAATCCCGATAGTGAATGAGTTTCCTGAAGTCTTTCCTGATGATCTTCCTGGAGTCCCTCCTGATAGGGAGACTGACTTTGGGATTGGTGTTCTTCCCTACACCAAACCTATCTCAATTCCACCCTATAGAATGGCCCCCGTAGAGTTAAAAGAATTGAAAGAGCAATTGAAAGACTTGTTAAAGAAAGATTTTGTAGGGCCTAGTGTCTCTCCTTGGGGTGCTTCTATCCCTTCGTGCATAAGAAAGATGGGTCTTTGAGGATATGCATAGACTATCGGCAGTTGAATAAGATGACCATAAGGAATAATTATCCTCTACCCGAATAGATGACCTCTTCGACTAGCTTCCGGGTGCTACCTGTTTCTCCAAGATAGACCTCAGATCGGGTTACCATCAGTTAAAGGTAAAGGGAAAGTGATATCCCAAAACAGCCTTTAGGACACGCTATGGCCACTTTGAGTTCTTGGTCATGTCGTTCAGGTTGACAAATGCACCTACAACTTTCATGGACTTGATGAGTAGGGTATTCAGACCATATCTTGACATGTTCGTGATCGTGTTTATTGATGATATTCTAGTGTATTCGAGGAATGAAGAGGAGCACGCTAATCACCTTAGAGTGGTTTTGCAAACACTCAAAGATCATGAGTTGTATATGAAATTCTCTAAATGTGAGTTTTGGCTCAAGTTAGTGGCTTTCTTAGGCCATGTTATTTCGGGAGATGGTATTTGGGTTGATACACAGAAGATTGAGGCGATTAAGAACTGACCAAGACCCACTTATCCAATAGAAATAAGAAGTTTCTTAGGGTTGGCCGGGTACTATCGCCGATTTGTTGAAGGCTTCTCCTCTCTGTCAGCACCATTGGCTAAGCTGACTCAGAAAAAGGCCAAATTTCAGTGGTCTGAGGCATGTGAGAAAAGTTTCCAAAATTTGAAGACTAGATTGACTACTGCACTAGTGTTGACCTTGCCAGACAGGGCAGTTGACTTCATGATATACTGTGAAGCATCCAAAGTGGGATTAGGTTGTATACTTATGCAGAAGGGAAAAGTGATAGCTTATGCTTCCAAATAACTTAAGGTCCATGAGAAGAACTATCCGACTCATGATCTTGAGTTGACAGCGGTGATGTTCACACTTAAAATCTGGTGTCACTAGTTTTCAATATGTGTTCAGTCAGAAAGAGGTCAACCTGCAGCAGAGGAGGTAACTGGAGTTGCTCAAGGATTATGATATGAGTATCCTCTACCATTCAGGTAAGGCTAACATTGTTGTTGATGCTCTTAGCAGAATATCCATGGATAACACTGCTGATATGGAGGAGGGGAAGAGGGAGCTAGCCAGGGAGGTGCATAGATTGGCTCGATTGGAGTACAACTTGAGGAGAACAACGAAGGCGGGGTCAATGTTCAGAATGGTTCTGCTTCATCCTTAGTGTCCGAGGTGAAGGAAAAGAAAGACCAAGACCCTGTCTTACTCTAATTGAAGGAAGCGGTTCATAAGCAGAAGGTGACGGTTTTCTCCATAGGGGGAGATGGGGTATTAAGATATCAAAGGAGATTGTGTGTACCTGATGTTGATAGTGCTTGAGACAGAATCATGGTTGAAGCTCATAGTACGAGATATTTCATTCATCCTGGATCCATCAAGATATACCACGACTTGAGGGAAGTCTATTGGTGGAATGAGATGAAGAGGGGCATTGCTGAATTTGTTTCCAAGTGTCCTAATTGCCAACAGTTTAAGGTTGAACATCGGAAACCGTGAAGGTTGGTTCAAAACTTTGAATTTCCAGAGTGAAAATGGGAATATGGACTTCATTACCGGCTTACTAAGATCCAAAAAGCAGCATGATTCAATATGGGTGATTGTTGATCGGATGACTAAATCAGCCCACTTTTTGGCTGTGAAGACAACTTACATGGCTGAGGAGTATGCCCAACTTTACATTGGAGAGATTTTGAGGTATCATGGGGTTCCCTTGTGTATCATCTCAGACAGAGGAGCTCAATTTACCTCTCAATTTTGGAGATCTTTCCAGAAGGGATGGGGTACGAAGGTAAATTTAGGTACCGCTTTTCACCCGCAGACAGACGGGCAGGCAGAGTGCACAATTCAAACTTTGGAGGATATGTTGAGGGCATGTGTTATTGACTTCAAACGAAACTGGGATGACCATTTACCATTGATTGAGTTGACGTATAATAATTGCTATCATGCCAGCATTCAGATAGCCTCGTATGAGGCATTGTAAGGGAGGAGATGTAGGTCCCCGATTGGCTGGTTCGAGGTGGGTGAAGCTGAATTGATTGGGCCTGACCTTGTACACCAGTCTATGGAGAAGGTGAAAGTCATCAAGGAAAGGTTGAAGACAGCCCATAGTCGCCAGAAATCATATACGGACGTGAGAAGAAGAGACTTGGAGTTCGAGGTAGATGATTGGGTGTACTTGAAGGTGTCACCCATGAAGGGCGTCATGAGGTTTGGTAAGAAGGGGAAACAGAGTCCCCATTAAATTGGACCCTATCAGATCGTAAGGAGGATTAGGGAAGGTTGCTTATGAGCTAGAATTGCCTTCCGAGCTTGACAGAGTCCACCCAGTGTTCCATGTATCTTTCTGAGGAAGCTTTTAGGGTATCCATCTTTAGCAATTCCGGTGGAGAGTATGAGTGTGAAGGATAGTTTATCGTATGAGGAAATCCCAGTCTAGATCCTTGACCGACAGGTTTGTAAGCTTAGGAACAAAGAGATAGCCTCCGTTAAAGTCCTATGGAGAAATCAATTTGTTGAGAAAGCTACATGGGAAACTAAGGAAGTGATGAAACTAAAATACCCGCATCTATTCGTGCCAAGTGATAACGATGTTGAAGGTAAATATCCTTATTCTTACCAATTCTGAGTATTCTTTTCCCTTTAGTTGATGCCTTGTGTTATCTCATTCCTAAGTCTAAGACAGAGATAGATAGATGATGGATAGTGAGAGTTTGAGTATTCCCGAGTGAGGAATGAGGTGAAGTTTTGAGGTTATTCGAGTCCCGGTTCGACCGTTACTCATTATTCGAGGACGAATGATTCCAAGGGGGAGATGATGTACCACCACATAAAATTACTAAATGCCCCTAAACTATATCGTGTGCCCAAAACGTCTTCCTAAGCTCTGATAGAAAATCTGAGATCGGATTTGCAATCAATGCGAAAAACTGAGTAAGAAAATGATCTCAACTCGGGTTTAACATGAAAAAAATACGAATTAATTTTTCCAAAGAGAGCCTAAAATAGTGAGATTTCTGCGGCCCTTCCGCAATATGGAGAGGACGCGGAACCACACTTATACTTTTTTAAAAGTTCGACGGAAATCGAAAATTCGTGAAAAAATTGCATGTTTGCACTAGTACGCGTCGCGCGCTAGTGCATGGGATGCAGTTTTTCTATTTTGATTTGGAAAGGGAAATTTTGTCCTTTTCGATATATTATTATATCCTCGGGTCGGTTTTTAAATGTATATTTGTACGAAAAGGATTTTAAACTCATTTTTTTTAAAGGTTTTTTACGCTAAGTTAGAGAGAAGAAGAGGAGAGAAAGAGTAAGGGTTCCAAGAATCTTCTAAATTTCTTGAAGAAATCTTCATTCTCAGGTATGTAAAGGCTACCCAAAAACATGAGATTGATTACCCATGTGCCAATATAGAGTAAGGATGAGGAATCATACGTAGAAAATCTTGAATCATGTTTTCTTGAAATTTCTTGAATATTAGTATTAAATTCGTGGATAGTATCTTGAATTCTTGTTTTAATTCTTTAAACTATATTTTTATATCCAAGTTTGATGATCATCATTTTAACTTTTACTGTATAGTTTCATTACTATATGATTGTTACTTGATCCTTAAAATTTCTCTCTGTAAAGATCTGAATAATGAACTTAGGTGGATATCTAGAGCTTTAGATTTCTGAAAGTGATACTTGAATGAGTCTGAGTCCTAGGGTGACTGTGTTGGTGACTATGATAGCTGAAATTATTGTTGATAGAGTTGAATGGGCATAATTCCCTTAGAAGGATAGATAATCTTGCCCGTAGAGGTTGGGTGATGAGAGTTCTTGATGGATTGATGGATTTATGAGCATGTTGAGTCCTGGGAGGAGTATTAGCATTGAAATGGGTAAGAGTGAGTCCCACTCGAACCCATTAACTACGTGGCCAGCGTAGAAGATGATTGGACCGTGAAAGCAGATGTTTCCTTTTTCCCGAAAGGGGACTTGACAAACTTTTGGATCTGCTGACAGACTCGTCCTTTACCCGGACAAGGTACTGAACGGATGTGACAACGACATCACTTTGTTATATCACTACTGGCTCATAGGTAGTGGTTGTCAGTTATAGAAACTCCCAGATAAGTTTCATGATGATAGAACTCCGAGGTGATGTGAATGTTTGAGGCTTGATAGCTAGTAAGGTGATAGAGTCGTGTCCTTTATATCTGAGGTGAGGCTGAGTGATGGATGGGTGATGATTAAACTGTTTTCTTTTTTCTTTAGCCCATTTTACATACAATACATTCCATGTACTAATGCCCCTCTAGCGTTGCATCGTCTTATGATGCAGATACAATAGATTGAGGACTTCAGCAACCTAATCGTTGAGGTTCAGAGCTCTTCATTCTTGACAGTGGTGAGTCCTCCCCGGCATTCGGAGGATATTTATTTTTATTATTGGATTGTCTATTTTACTTGATATTTGGTAGTCATAGCCTATCATGTTACCGTTTCAGACTATAGTATAGAGGTTTCATAGACATAGATGTTGATGTTGATGTCGAGGGTTCTTTTCCCTCTTTCTTTCATTCCTTGCATTTGAGATTTTCGTTATTTATTCCATTTCCTTATGATAGACTGATGATTGATAGTATGAGCCCACTGATAGGGTAGCATTTATTATCATTTTATCATTTCTGTTCCGCTGATGAATTGACTGATCGATGGCAAGAGATTGAGTGGTCCGCTTGAGGGCTAGCAATAGTCTCCGAGTGTCAATCACGTCTAGGGTACCCTTCCAAGACGTGACATCTTATCAATTATTTTAAATCTAAATAATAAATAACTTAAAATTTAAAAAATATATAAAATATTCTATCAACTCAGCAGAAAATAATGGTTATTGGGGCTATGCTTCCCCTTTTCTAGTTTATTTATAAGTGATGTTAATCAAATAATTCAAAGAAAATTCATCAAGTATAAAAAATACATATTGATAAAGATTATTAATCATCATCATCAACATACCCCAGTGCCTCAAAAGGCTCCCGCTCATTCCGGAGTGAGGGGGGTCGGATGTACGCAGCCTAATCCCTATGTTTAAAAACATAAAGCGGCTGTTTCCAGATGACCCATGAGGAGCGTCGAAAGTTGCATTGACTAACTGCTACTTCACAAATGAAAGAAGCGCAGACAGTTTAAAGAGTCATTTTGCTTTATTCCATCATACTCCAAAGCCAAAAAATAATCAATCTCTGGCTCCATCTGAGATTGATGGAAATATTGATAAAGATTATTAATATTTATAAATATTAAATAGTACTAGTTAAATATTTTTAAATTTTAAATATATATATATTTTTGTAGAAGTTAAAAATAATTTCTTTTTTTTTGTTTATTCGCAAATCTAATATGAAGAGACCTATTAAGAAATCCATAATTAAAGTATTTCTTTGTCATCTATTAATGATTTTTCGCTCAAAATAGTTATAAAATTTATAATTAAAGGATATGAATTCACAACTAAAAGGCATATCTGAAGGGGATCCCATGATTTTGAATAAATGGTACAACAATTAAATTAAAGTAAAATAAAAGATCTTTTTAAAAAAAAAATTATTTTGAAAATGTCCTTACTGAAATAGATATGTTAACCAAGAGTTATCTCCTTCAGCCTCAATTATCTCTTAAATAATCAGATATCAGAGAATATTTCAAAATTTCACATATATATTATAATGGATTTTTATTGAAGTAATTTATTATTAAAATTAATTCATCAGAATATTATATATTTTATAAAAATTTCAAAATTAGAATAAATTTATTTCACAATAATACTAAGTGCGTCATAAAATTGTAACCTTAAATTACCAGTTAAGGCTAAATTAATAACGACTTTAAAGAATCCATCTATGATGTTAATACATCTTTGTAGGAGTAAGAGTAAAGAGGCTCAATTCTGTCTCCAAAAATAAGACAATTATTATAATTAATAATACAAAAAATAATATACTCGTAAAAACTATAATTTTATCTTATATAATCTAAGTTTAGTTTGTTAAATAAAAAGTACTTTTAAGGCTGATTATGTAAGAGGAAAACCGAAGATTATACATTTTTTAAAGTGGAGTCATTAGAGGAATTTTTGCAAATAGCTATTAATAAATATCTTGATTATACTCCTTAGTTGTAGTTTGTCTAATTATACTCTATCGATATAGCTTCATTTGCTATGGATATTTCTATTTGTATAATTCGTTGCTAATATACAAACAGAGTAAGTATATATAAATTATGTATTTATACATTTAGGAATTTTCATAAGATATACACAACATGATATATAAATATATACTTGGACTTAAAAATGACTTTTATTAAAGTTGTTATTATTGCTTCAACCTCAGACATAAATCACAAGAAATTCAGGCCCGAACATATTTTTCAATTTTCTTTAAAGTCGGTCATTTTTCGGGATAACAGAAATGGCGACTCTGCTGGGGAATTTA
>JAOTQR010000007.1:23948181-23963388 GCA_025774065.1 Solanum ossicruentum
ACTTTTTAGGTCTACCTCTACCCCTCCGAGTCTCCCCCACAACCAACCTCTCGCACCTCCTAACAGGAGCGTCGATGACCCAACCCATTTTGATCCAAGCAAATTCAGGTAGGGTTGGGTCTTGGCCCGTTATCTTGAGCCATTATGACCCGCTTAAATTTGATCCAACCCACCCAATTGCCACCCCTAGACCACAGCATTGAAAAGTAGAATTATCCTATTTGCGAGGGAAAGACATGGAACAATTTTTGAGAATGAGAAATAAATAAATATGATCCAAAACATTTTTTAAACAGGATTATTTTTTCGGTTAAAAATTGTGATTGTAGTATGATTTAGAAAAGGTTCAATCAATCATTCTTTTGGTGATACTACAGAATAGGTGAGATAATGTAGTGAGCAATGAAAAGAGAAGCGAAGAGTATGCAAAATCTCAATGCTCAAATATCAGTCAAAATCACACTATGAGATGGTAAGTTGAAAGCCAATTTTCTACAAGCACAGGTACTCAATCTTCTTGAGGAAACAAGTCTTGACATTTAGCAAATCCACTTCAATATCTTAGCATTTTGTTAATCAGGTTTAAAAATGTTGGAAGATTTTGAGAGTTATAATTCATACCCAAGATAGCCTATCATCAGAGAAACTCCCCACACTGTGCTTTCCCTTCCTCTATTGAAGGGACTGATGTCACCTGCATCCTTGAACCAAATACAAAGTGGCAAAAGCATTACCAAGTGGAGTATTCATATAAGCTAATGTAAGTCCAGAAATTAACAAGACAATACAAGCATGGCTATCAGCCAATCTGAAACAAATTCTTTCAGTAATAATTTTACTGGAGGATTAAGCAGTAAACAGGAAGTATGCATCATTAATAAATTCTGCAAGCCAGAGTTTCTTCCACAAAATTAAACCAGTCCTTCTACTAGTTGGGGTATTGTTGCTTTAGCGAGCATTGATTTATCTTTGAGAATCAGTAAAAACTATGAAAACTTTTCAACTGGTGATAATTATATAGAACAAATGGTTTAGGTGACACAATTAACAAGATAAACCGCAGCATCCACTTTAGCTTTTCCAAATCAAACTTATGGCAGTTTTCATTCATTCTAAAAGATGGAGGCCAAGAACTACCCATTCTAGCAGAGTTGTAGGGAGGTATAGCACAACACCTCAGAACTTTGATATTGCTTGCAATTTGCAAAGAATAATAAGTAGAAAATTTAGATAAATATCTCTGAAAACCAAAATATGACCTATCATCTAGAGCAACAATCATTCAGTGGGCCATGGCATGTGTTCTTTAAACAGGGATGCTATATTTCTGGGCTGTTGGAGGTCATAAATAAGAATTATATTTTTGAATTAAAAAAACAAAGCATACAAATTATCTCTGATATTTCCGTTCTTGAAAAAGTTCAATTCCCCAAGTAAGGCCATCATACCTTCTAATTAACCCATGCTCTATGTGAGTTCACATTGACCACCTTTTGGACTAGATTTAAGGAATACACATGAAAACTGCAATATATTTTATTTTTGACACTATTAAAATGAGCAAGTAACATAATGCATAAACAAGAAAATCACCGTTTCATCCAAGAACCTAGTGAAACCATAGTTTAAGAGGCATTGTACTTAATGCCAGCGCAATAGCAGGAGTGCTGCAACATCAAAGTGCTTGTATCTCAGCTAGTTAATAGTTTTATAGGATACTTGGATGTCATGACTCCTTGGTGGTGAAAATCAATTACTTATGCAAGACTCAAGGGCTCAACCATTAGCATTGCTAGCAGTCTCTTCTGGATAGCCAGAAAACTATGGCCTTGAGATTCTCAACTTGATGACACTTATGTTCCATGTAAAAAGAAAGCATTGGGGCCCCATTGCGCAGTTGTCAATAGTGGGAACAAGAAGTTTAGCTTCAGGAAAAAATTAACTTAGAGGTCGGACTTTCTAGGTAAATTCATCGTTAATAGTTAAAAAGACTACGCTTTGAAAGTTGAGTCAATTGATACTTAGGTATCCAATTCAATTGTTGGACTTTCCAACCGCTTCAGAGACTAGTCAAGTAGTGCAAATTAAGTTTGGCTATATGTGCACTTCAATTTTCCCAACAACCTCGTTAACTAAAATGTAGAAATTCTCATACTCAACTCAGGATGCAAGTTCAGATCTTTTAGAAAGATTTACAAAGAATGATCTTCTTTGTAATTTTTGGTGAATTTGGAGGGAAAAGTTAGTATCATTCGAGGTTGTGGAAACCCTTTGTGGAGTTTTCTGACTTGTCCCCCGCTGCCGAACAAGGAAAAAGTTATATGAAAGAGTAAGCAGCAGGTAGATGTAATCAAAAGTGAGGCTGAACAAAAGAAATCATTTCTTGGATATGAAATTAAAGGCATAACATGATCTCATGTGGATGACTGACTGATTTAGCAGGTGCTTTGAACATCAACAGTCAACGGATGCATCATCAGCTTAAATTGATTTTATTTTTTTATTTTTTTTGATAATTAAGGTTTTTCTTTTGTTTTGTAACGAATGAACATGGAAAAGCATGATATCATTCAGTAGTTCTCAAAGATAATCAAAGACAGTTTCAGTAAAAAAATGATGCCATGGTATGACATCAAAAACACATCATTTATAAAAGATCTTTTCAACATGTAAGCATCATTTATGAATGTTTGATATGATCAACATATTCTGAAAACAGCTCTTGAAATAACTAAAGTAGCAATTCGTATAATATTCAACAGGAAATTCAAAACAAGATATAAGTAATACCTGATACAGAATAAATAATGAACAACCCAGAGTTACTAGGAATGCGAAAAGATAGTCCTGTCCTTGGTACTTCTTTTGCATAATGATAGAACCCCAGATCTGCATCCACACAAAAGCAAACGAGAAAATAACATCAACTAGAAAGGACAGTTAAACAATAATTATCAGATGCTTAAAGAAAATTATACAAACAGACTTGTCCAGTGTTGGGGACAAAAGAAGGTTTCTTGATTTGCCTTATTATGTCTAATACGACACAACCTAGCAAATTCCAACAGGTGTAGTGTTGCAGTAAACTTCAGTAACATAAGTTTAACCAGACAGTTGGACTTCCATAAGGATGAGTAAATTCAAGAAATAATAAACACAAAGGATTTTCAAAGTAGTATTATGACAATCCAAACACTTACAATAGAGCTTTATTTATGCATATACTAGAGAAGTCCAGACCAAGAGGGATTGCATGCAGTAGTTACTAAGCAACTACAACAATTTATCCAGCAATTTAACTTACCATTACAGGTATCATCTTGGCACATTTTGCCAGGGTTTGAACAGGAAAGCTAACGTACTTAAGAGCCTGAAGAAAAAATTCATCACAATAGCCATGCTCCATTAAATGACAAGCTGATAAATCTTCTAATGCTTTTAACTCATTTTTCAGTTCCTTCACCAAACGTTCTTAGTTTACCTCATACTGACAAGTAGTTGTAAGGATGTTAGAAACAGAAACAACACCATATTTGTAGAGTGGAGCTACTGGATCCAAGGCCTTCTGACTTGCCTGAAAATTAAGGGTTAAAAATTGATAGGAGCAAAATGTTAACTATTCTTACATGATTCCTAGGAATAGCAAAAAATCAGATAAGAGAAAACAGAAGAATATTTGCAGTACTATATAAGTCTTCTGCTCTTAATACACAAAAGTAGATGAACTAAGCCAGGAATCATCCCACTACCAGTAAAACTCCAGCTGAGACCGCAGAGGTGGTAATCCGATTGCAAAAGACAAGAAACAATGAGTATGAAAAAAATTCTTTGTTCGGTCCATAGGGAACCCTCATGATCTTTTCCTGCAGGTAAAAATTCCACCACCATGTTAAAGATGGAAAATACATACCATTATAAATACTAGAAGCAAAGATGTTCTATTTTAACAGTACATAATGGACAGAAGCATCAAGTACTGCATAATATATATATAGGAGGATGGTTAAACAAGCGCTTTCAATGATGAAGCTACAGAAAGAAATTGTAAAAAAAGGACAGAAAATGAACATATGCTTGGCTACGGAGATTCCTTTTTTAACTTAACAAGAAAGAAGCCTGGGGGGGGGGGAGGGGGGGGGGTAATCGAGGAATTAGATCTTAAAGTGGTCATCATAACAGTTTGGTTTTTACAGGTACTGTGAATCTCTAGTTATATTACAAGTAAAACTCTATATAAAGTGTTGAAATGACAAGCAACTAGGAAGCAACAAATTGTGCAGAGATATAAAAAGGCCTTTAATATCCACAACCCACCATGCTTAACAGAAAAGACAACACATGAGCCATATGATAATCCCTTAAACGTAAGCTGGAGTTTACCAAAATTGAGTTCTAAATCAACTAATGGAAAATCTATAAATTGTTATTGCATGTGTAGACAGTTCCCCCTAGCAGGGTTGAGAAATCATCAAGATGTGGTATGGAATTTAGTAGGTATGTTTCAATTCTGCGGGACTGGACCGGGGAGGACATAATTGGGGAGGACATAATTGTTCGGGAGAACACATGATTCACTCCCCATCTTTGGAATTACACAGGGTATGTTGTTGCTATTGTTGAGAACATCCCCTATCAGGATTGAGAAATCATAGTGTCAAGATATGGTATGAAATTAAGTAGGTATGCTTCAATTCAGTGAGACTGGACCATAGAAGCTAATTGTTCGTGAGAACATGTGATTTACTCCCCACCTTTGGGATTGCATTGGGTATGTTATTGTTGTTGCTGAGAAAATGTGATTTACTGATGCATTTTGTGCATATTATTTGTAAACTGCCTGAGAGACTCAACACTATTGCAAGATGTGGCCCCACAGAATGAGATGCAATATCTATTTGATTTTTGAAATTTTTTAAAAAAAAACTGTTATTGTGTATTATTCAATGGGACCACATCTTGCATTAGTGCTGAGTCTCTCGGGCAGTAGTCAACTATGTCAATCCAAACCAGTTGAGATTGACTAGATGAGATTTCTATGTCCAAGTACAGAATTCATAATACTTGGGAGTATTTTTACGCAAGTCATTAACCTACAATAGCATCCACTTTAATCTAGGCATTGCACGGGCTTTGCTGGAGTCCAATGAGTAAAGCGTAAATGACACTATCATAAATGGTCAGGCACCAACTCACAGATGAGCAGTATGCCAGGGTTCTTGTTGCCCAAGCCACTAGATTATAGACATACAGGGAACTACAGTTAGATTATGCATTAATTTATTGCATATGAGCACTGAAATTCTCTACAAATAAAACCTCAAGTTTTTCTTTCGTGCATATTTGTTTCTCTTGTATATAACCACTGAAATTCTCTACGAATAAAACCTCAAGTTTTTCTTTCATGCATATTTGTTGTGGCTTGCTAAAAAAAATGTATGTTCTCTTCTTCTCCACCTTTCCTCTAAGGAACTCCTACACAGTGGCAGCTGGTTTTAGTCTCAAAATCCATAAAATCAGATGTATGTTGACCAAGTCCAACAAGGATCTCATATCTAAACTCGTGTCAGATCATGTCCAGCACTAAAGTGGCTTATAGAATGGTACACTGTTAATATCAACTGGCATAAGAATATCAAGCTAAAAGGAAGACCCAGGCCTCAGGCTTAGCTCTGGTAATTCCAGTCTCATAATCTATAGATTCATCTGATGAGAGAATAAATTCCCTCAATGTAACGTCTTTGCATGTATTGAGATGGTAATTTTGATAGCTTAATTTTAGTAAACCTACCAAATAAGCACTTACTTTATGAAATACTTTCTCTGCAAACAAAAATGGCTGACAACATTATGCAATCTAAAAAATATGTACGCGGTCAGATGAAGAAAGTGAAGCAGCTCAGACTATACTAGTATGTGTAGGTGATTTCGCGAATTTTTTTCGATATTTTATTTTATTAAGTGACTTCACATGTATACTTCTTGTATTATGCCCTCCTTTGCTGCAATATTACTTCCTCATCAAAAGAGAAGTTCTTTATAACCGAGCTTGTCCGAGGTGATCTACCTTACAGCTTTCCCTGTTACATCTTTACGGTCCACAATTTTCTTACATTTGCATTTGCATTTTTGCAGAATTTCAGAATAAATCTCAAATTGAAATTCTTAATATTAAATAGGAATGACTGAATGAGACACTTATCCCATAATTTTTACTCAACAAAATATTATTTTTTATATAACAAGGGGAACCCGCAACCACTACCCTTTGGGTGCACACAGGGTACACCCTCGCTCCTATGCAATAACTCGCAAACCACATAGAAGAGGTAACCCACGCTAGGCAAGCCCGGTGCGATGAGCTCGATCCAGAAGGTAAACCCCCCGCTTTCACTGGCAACGAGTTTCGAATTTGGGACCTTCAAGTGGAAGTCTAAAGTCCAAACCACTAGGTCACCCCGAAGGGTAATCACACAAAATATTTTACGGAGTAACTTGTCTCGGATGCATAGAGGATCAAAATATCACAGTAGCTGCAAAACTAGTCATGAGAGAAGTTATAAAAGCTCAACCAAATCACTCAAAAGGTCATCCAAACAGATGAAAGCATCATCAGAGAGAATCATATTTAACAGATAAAACATTCAAATATCTTCGTTTTTTGTTAAATAATTTTTGAATGTCTTAGTATTAGCACACCAAAAGCACATTAGACCAGAAATTTCTGTACTACTTCTACCTTGAATACCAAACCCATTTTTCCTTTCCCCTTTAACCCAAACTGCAAAAGAAACCATTCAAAAAACTTTAACATAACCAAACAAGAGCTTCCTGCACTTCTCCACACACATCACAGAAGGCATATACTTTTCCTTTTTGCTGTTCAAGTATGAAATAGATAAATATCAAACTCTTCCTATCCAAAAGAAACTATCAAACTTCGAAAATTTTCCCCTCCTTTTCTTTCAGGCATCGTACAATCACTAAAATCTCTACTCCTAAACCTTTCAACTATTATATATAGCTTCACCTATCAAAACAAGCACACTAAAAAGTAAACTTCTATAAAGCTACAGTGATGTATAAAGCATACCAGTTCTTGTAACCGTGCTTATTACACTTGTATTAATCAAACACACACACACATTGGGAGGATCATGAAACAGCAGAAGCAGCACACCTGTAAGATGCCATAAATAACGAGAGTAGACATGATTCCAACCACAGCAAAAATTCCTTTGGCTATCTTGTTCTCCTTCAACGGCAATGACGGTGGCTCCGCCATAGCCCATCCAATCACCTCCGTCTCAGCCGCTCTATTTATCAAAATGAATAAAAACAATAAATTAACCTAACAAGTCTACCCATTCGCGCGCATATACATTTATTAACAGATGCAGAAGCCGGAAATGAGAAAGGTGTAGCTAACCTTGGATGAAGAGACTTGAGTATATTCGCCGGAGTACAAAGTAGCAATCGCCGGGAAACCAACTCCGGTGAAGACAGAGAAGCAGAGTATTTTTCAGAAGTCGGAAACTAGAATAAATAAGTGCGATTTTAATATGAAGATGTCAGGGCAATCGCCGGCGATTTTACGCTTTCCTCTCTCTTTTTCCATTTTTTATTTTTTCCTATTTTATATCATTTTGGTATTTTCTGTCAATACAGGGCACGTCAGATGGATGGGACCTACTAATTTAAACAATTTCCAAATAAAACGTAAAACTATTATATTACATTAATCAAGATTTTATTTTTTCTGTTAGTCTTAAAAAAAATTATTTTATTTTAATTAGATTGTTTTATTTTTAATAAAATAATTTAAGGTCACATAAATTATCAATAATTACTTTATATCATAAACTTTAAAGCCTTATTTATTTTAAATAGGGGTGGGCGTTTTATTTTTTAGTTCGGTGTTGTTAATGTTTGGTTCGATTTTTCGGTGTTCAATTTTAAAAAAGTATGGAGCACACTCCGAACCAAACTAGATTGGTTCGGTCTGATTTTTTGAACTTCGATTTGATTTATTTGGTATTTTTAAAATGATTTTTTGATTTACGACTTATCGACTTTGCGTAATATAGGTCATATGTAAGACTAAGAATTGGACGATGAATACAACTGAAGTAAAATATTACAACTTACAAGATAATGGTTTGATACAAAAGGTGATCATTGCAAAATTTTAGTCACTTGCATAAGGAATAGTTTCATTCAATCAAATTTTATAAACAACGGATCGTGCACTATAAACACTAAACAATGTGCATCAAGCACTAAAAACAGTGTATAGTCCAAAATATTTGGGTTGGGCTATTGCGTTAAAAATCAAATATTTGGGTCAAAACTGAAAATTTAAAAATATATTAAATAATTTAAAATATTATTTTAATTTTATTTAATAAAACATTAAATTTTTGGTATATCGTGGTTTCGAGACCTTTGCACCGAACACCAAATTGAAGAATTAAAGTTTTTGGAAAAAAAAATGACGCTATATTGAAGAATTGACACCAAAAAATCAAATTAGTTCATTTAATTCGATTCATTTTTTTCAGTTTTTCTATATTTATGTCCACCTTAATTTTAAATATTATACTAAATTAAATAACATTATATAAAATAGAAGGGAGAAAGAAGTACATGATAATTAAAATGAAATATCAAATTCTCATGTATATTTATGCCACATCTATAGATGGCAGCAATTAATGTAACAAATTTGCTCTTAAAGCTTTGGGTAAATACTTTGAAGAAAACTATATGTGTTTCTTATTTTGTCAATTAAATTAAATGGAGTTTGTCACATATTTAAGAAGTAAATCATAAATATAGTTGGTAACAAATTTATAAACCTTGTTTTAGTAACATGATTGGTAGATCATACTCTCTTTATTCATTTTTATTTGTGGTTGTTTCACTTTCCGAGATTAACTTGACTAAATTGCAAAGCTAAATTGAGGTATCTAAACTTAAAATTTATATGGTTGAAAAATATACAAAAAATACTATAAGTTGCAGTCCTTCTCATATTCTATGATGAAAAAAAATGCATTTTAAAATATTGGTCAAAGTTCATATAGTTTGATCTCGATAGATAAAATAGTAACAAGTAAAAGTGAATAAAAAGAATATTTCTTGTATGTTTTAAAATCGTATTCACACGAAATGGTTGGAGTGTAGGGATGAAGATGAAAAGTGAAGGCTTAAGGAGAGCTATAAGACGGCTAAGTCAGAAGTAAAGAGAGCGGTGACAAGTGCTAAGACAACAGAGTTCGAGTGCCTATATGAGGAGTTAAGTGATAAAGGCGGGAACAAGAGATTGTATAGACTCGCTAAAGGGAGAGAAAGGAAAACTCGCGACTTAGACCAAGTGAAATGCATCAAGGATGAGGAGGGTGAGATGTTGATGGATGACACTTCCATTAAGCTAAGGTGGCAAGCTAACTTTCATAAACTCTTAAATGAAAAAGGAGATAGAGATATTGAACTAGGTAAGTTGGCACACTCTGAAAGTCATCGTCATTTTGGTTATTGCTGGCGGTTCAGAGTTAAGAAGATTAGAAGGGTTACTAGTAGGATGAAGAGGGGGAGTGCGATCGGACCTGATGAGATTCTGGTAGATTTTTGGAAGAACATGGTCGAAGATAGCATAGAGTGGTTGACTAGATTGTTCAATGCTATCATGAAGACTACCAAGATATCTGATGAATGGAGGAGGAGTATAATGGTTCCATTGTACAAGAACAAGGGGGATATTCAAAACTATAACAATTACAGGGGTATCAAGTTGTTAAGTCACACTATGAAGGTCTGAGAGAGAGTGATAGAGATGAGGGTGAGAACAATAGTATCTATTTCGGAGAATCAGTTTGACTTTATGTCGCGACGGTCGACTACTGAAGTAATTCATCTTGTTCGGAGGTTAGTGGAGAAATATAGGGAAAGAAAGAAGGACATTTATATGGTGTTCATTGATCTCGAGAAGGCCTATGACAAAGTTGCAGGGAATGTCCTTTGGAGGTGTCTAGAGGTGAAAGGTGTTCCAATGGCATATATTAGAGTGATTAAGGACATGTACGATGCAGCCAAAACTCGAAAAAGAATGATAAGAGGAGACTCAGAGTATTTTTCTGTTGAGATGGGACTCCATTAAGGATCTGTGTTGTGCCCTTTCCTATTTGTCGTGGCAATGGATGAGCTGACACGATCTATCTAAGAGGAGGATCTATGGTGTATGCTATTTGCAGATGACATAATACTGATTGATGAGACTCGGGCTAAAGTTAATGATAGATTGGAGGCCTGAAGACATACCTTGGAGTCCAAATGATTCAAACTGAGCAGGACAAAGACAAAATACTTGGACTGCAAATTCAGTGTTGCTAGGGATGAAGCAGACATTCATGTGAGGCTTGTCACTCAACCTATCCCCAAGAGGGAAAACTTTAAGTATCTAGGCCATCATCCAGGGTAGTAGCGATATCGACGATAATGTCACACATCGTATTGGGGCAGCATAGACTAAATGGAGGCTTGCCTCTAGAGTATTGTGTGACAAGAAGATACCACATAAACTCAAAGGTAAGTTTTACAGAATGGTGATTAGACCATCTTTGTTGTATAGGGTGGACTGTTGGCCAATAAAAAATGCACATGTTCAGAAGATGCATGTAGCAGAGATGAGGATATTGAGATGGATGTGTGGTCACACCAGGAGTGACAGGATTAGGAATGAGATCATTCGGGAGAAGCTAGAGATGTCCCCTGTGGCTGATAAGATTAGGGAAACGAGACTGCGATGGTTCAGACATGTGCAGAGAATGAGTATCGATGCTTCTATTAAGAAGTACAAGATGTTGGTTTGGGAATTGTATGGAGGGATAAAGGAAGACCGAAGAAGTATTGGCGGGAGGTGATCAGACAAGATATGACGAAACTTGATCTCACCGAGGACATGACCTTAGATAGAAAGGTATGAAGGTCGCAAATTAGAGTAGTAGGCTAAGTGGTTGGTAAGGTTAGGTGGTTGTTTGACATTGGGGTATAGTAGGGTAGCATGAGTAGTCGTGTTTTACATCATGTGTTGTCATTATCTGTCGTATATGTGTTAATTCTATCATAGTACATACTGTCATGTGTTTTTCGTTATTAGAGTTCTTTTTGTTCCCTTTCCTTTCATTTCGTTTTTGTCATATCTAGTTTATTCTGTTTATGGGTTTTTGAGACAAAGGTTCTCAAGAAACAACCTTTCTACTACTATGAGGTAGTGGTAAGGTCTGCGTACACTTACCCTCCCCAAAACCCACTTGTGAGATTTCACTGGATATATTGTTGTTGTTATTGTTTGTGCTTTATTTAAAATTGCTAGTTTTAAACTTTTTCCAATGATATAAGGTTCTTGTCAACACGATTATACTTTTGACAATCTTGGTAATACAACAAGTTTACATGCACAAAGACTAACAAAATCCTTTCAAGCCTGCATTAAACCTTAAGAAGCATGTGCACATTAAAATGTTATTATTTTCGAATCATTTTATTTGTCACACTTTATAATTTATCTTATCTTTTTCGAAATTATTTATTTTAAATATCACACTCTAATTTATGAATATTTATAATCATTTAAAACTTTTAATTTCTTCAATAATTAAAGAGAGAACTAAAATGTAGTTGAATTCACTTTTCATTAGTCTGTTTAGATTGACTGTAAGATTTTGGGGATCATAGGTCACACATGTGGACCAACCCGATCCAAATATTGACCCCACTCGAGTATCTGATTTATTTACGGTGATGCAGTTAACTGTTCAACTTTATCCTAAAGGATAAGAATGAACAATTGTTATCTTTTCATTGGCAGTTGTGACCGCTCAACCACTTCCCTTATAATGGGAAGGTGGTTGACTCCAAGTGTGAGTTAGTTTTTCTAGTGGGTGAGATTCCTTGGGAGTTAGTTTCCTAGTGGGAGACTGACTCCTAGTGGGAGAGAGAAAGAGATAAACAAGGAAAGGAAGTTGATAAAAACAGAAATTGCAGAAAGAAAGAAAGTCAAGATACGATCTTTGAATTTATCTGACTTCTAAATCGTGAGATTAAGCTCAAAAGAATCAATGAAGGATTTTGTATTCTTGATCCATCAAAGTACACAAAGGACATTTGGTTTGTGAATCATCATCCGTATTCCTAGAGAAACAGATCAGATTTTGGGCAACAGCAATAAATCATTGGTGGCTTGACAACTCTGATGAAATCTTCTCAAAAGGTACCACCCATTGTTCTTGCCCCGCCTATAATTTTCCTACAAATGATATCAGAGCATGGTTTTTTGATGATTGATTCCATGATCATATGCCCAATGTATAGTTATATACATGGATTGTTGATATTTGGTGCGATTGTTGCATTTTTTCATACAGGCAGATTCGATTTTAGCCCTTTTTGATGCCTATTGATCGATATTTTGGGCTTTATTTTCATTTAAACCTATTCTTTTTGTTCTGATGATTTCGAAGTGATATTATAATATTATTCTTATTTAAAACGAGTGAGTTATGGCCTTCTAAAGTTGGACAGATTTTTCACTGTGTTTTAAAAATCAAATTTGTTTCTGTTTTACGAATTTTGAAAATTCTAGTTCTATTTTTCAGCCTTTATTGTGTTTTACATGATCTACTCGATTTGAGGTTCACGTTTATGTATTGCAATTAAAAAATGATTGTAAATCGAGTATGATATGATTTTTTGAAAAACAACATTTTTTTGGAGAATTTGTTTTAAAAATATGATGTTGTGTTTTGTGATTTTTGGGTTGTGCTTGTTAACATTCTTGACTCGAATATTATTTTTCATTATCTAATCATTTCAAATTTTTTGGAAAGGTATTTTAATAGCCGAATGTATTTAAAACAAATAGATTATGATTGATTGAAGTGTTTGGATAATGATGTTATCCAATCAATGTTATATTCATACCTTCAAGCCCTTTGTGATCTATATACCTCAAACTCTAGAAAATCAAAAAATTCCCAGTGAAGACGAAAGAAGATTTCAGTGATTCTGTCTTCTATTAATTATTTATTTATTCAATCCAACAAAGAAAATAGAAAATGATAAGGGACTCCTAAAGACAGGAATTCTTTCCCCTGTCAAAGTCGACGTCTTAACAGTTGAAGGCAAGTTTGATCTTCGGGGTTTATCGAAAAAGAAGATAATTAATTCAACTATGGTGATCAATTTGGGCTACTTTCTTGTGAAGCGAAGTCGGCATCCAACTCTGGTACGTGAGCAAAAAGTAGTTACCTTTAGCCTGGCAGGCCTCGCGTGGAAGTTAGACGATTGCGTTGACCCTTTCCTGAACCGGCTGGAGATAATTGCATTTTGATTGAATTATTTATCGTAGCTGGATCTCCAAAAGATCTTATCCGGGAGCAATTCTGCTTATTCTTCTTCATTCCGATGTTGCTTGACCGAGGGGAAAAGTCAGGCTTTAAGTAAGGGTTGTTTAATTAATTACTTTTTTTAAATTTTACAAATCTATATACCTTCTATCAGAAATTGATGGCAAGTGTTGTCACATTAAAGTGTGGTTCTAACTCCTAGTTCCTATTTCAGATATGGCTGAACAAGAACAAACTCGATACACTCTAAATGGGAATTCTAGATGTCGAGTTAAAAGGAAAAGTGGAAGTGCGCATCATCAAAGAATAAGCGTTCGAGGACGAGAGATCATAAGAAGTGGTGTCCCTAGGATGACATAAGACTTGTTAAGGAATGAAAGGATTATTCAAAGGGAAAGAGAGAAGAAACTAAAAGAGTTCAAGTCTTTTAAGATGTCCCCAACATCTTCAGTTGCTAGTTTTATTCAAAATTTTGAATTAAAACTTATAGAACTAAAAGATTATATAGATCTCTCAGATTGGGAATGTTTGGCTATTTTAGTAGATTCTCTATGTGAACCATGGAAAGAGAGATTGGTTAAAGAATATCACGAGGTTTGGCCTAGCGAACCTTTTAGTGTATATATACATATGTTGTCTCAAATTTAAATAGGGAGGACTTTATTACAAGTGACTTGTAAACTTATTTAGTTTGTTTATTCAGACATATGTTATTTATTGTTTCTCTCTTTGATATGAATATATGAGTATTATCATGTTTTGAAATTTTTGTGGTTTCTTGGTATATTGAAATATAATAATGATCTAAGACTTAGTTGTCTTTGTGAATAAGTCTTTGTTAATATACTTTAAGAAATTATTTTATGTTTTTAGTTAAACATTTGAAGTGTAAATGATGATTGAATATTTTGAATACCCTTTCGATTTTACACCATATGTGAAATCATTATTAGAATTAATTTGCTTAAATGTATATTCATACATGCCTGATTAATGAGTGTACTTGCATAAATGTCTCTAAGCTACAGACATGGCATAATATAGTATTATTGATGACTTAAACAAATGCGAGAAACTAGATGGTGATAATTACGACATCTGGAGTCGTAAGATATGGTATGTCCTAGACGAGCAAAATGCACTTGAAAGAATAAACCATATATTTTGTCATCCAGAAGAGGGTAACACTGCTCAACAGATAATAGAACTTGAAACTTACAAAGCCTGAAAAATGACAGATTCCATTGCACGTAGAATAATTATAAGTTCTTTGGTTGATAAAATGATTCCTGAATGTGAGGAATTTCCTAATGCTCATGTAATTTGGACGCACTTGCAAGGAACATATGGGGCACTTCTATGACCCGTCCGAGACAACTAATTATCAAGTTTGATACTTTGAAAAAACATCATGATCAATTATCAAGCAACACCTTGGGGTGATGTCAAACTTGATAGCACAACTTAAGAATGTTGGTCACATTCTATCTGATGAGCAATAGGTTCAAGCAGTGATCCGGTCCCTTCTCAACAGTTGGGAACATTTGAAGGCTCTAACCAATAATGAGAACATAATTTTTTTTTTGATATTGCAGGACATGTTGAACTTAAGACGAGTGGTTTGGTGCTGCTGAATTATTGCTAATGCCTTTGTGGCTGAATCAAGTGGTATAAAATCTTTAAGCTTCAAGTGCAAGAAATATTGAAAGAAGAAAGGAAAGGGTGGTGACCGAAGAAGGACCCTCTGAAAAAAAGCACAAATCAGATTCTAAGAAAGGAAAAAAGTTTTCCAAGAAAAAGAGAC
>JAOTQR010000007.1:23973175-23985705 GCA_025774065.1 Solanum ossicruentum
TTAAAATAAATTCTAAACATGTCAAGGCTTTTCTCCAAAAGTTATGTCTCATCTCAAATGTTCAATTTTTGTCATGACAATTCTTGTAATTGGGTTGGCTATATGAATCCTCCCCAATTATTTTCAAAAAATTACTCCCGCCGTCTCATAAATGTATTTTTTTTTGTTCCCTTCAAAAAAAAATACCACCTTATTTAAATTGAAAATAATTTACCTTTATTCCTTTTGTATCTTTAATGAAATGATTTTCGATTACACAAATACCTAAAAATGATCTAATGAAATAATTCACCGCCATATAAAATTTAAGAATGATTTTCAAACCACAAATTTTAAAAGTCTATTTATTAAATATCTGTCAAATTAAGTAGTGCTGCATAATATTAAATATCTATCAAATTAAGTAGTGCTATATAAAATGAGACAGAGGAATTATTTAGTCAAATTTAAAACTCAATAAAAATTTACTCAGAGAATGAAAATCTTTAATAATAATGATACAAAATAAAATTATAACTTATACCTGACCCAAATTGATCAAAATATTAAATAATTACACCGAGCACCAAAAATCAAAACTAATTGAAACTACATGTACATGATGGACTTTTTTCAATTTTTTACTCTGTCTCGTTTTGTTATTGAGTCTGTTTCGTCAAGTGATGTTTAGTAACAAAATCAATAATTTTGGACAAGTTGGACGCATTTTCAGTACTTTTGCCTTCTTTTCTTTTATTTAAATAAACATTCAATTTCATGGCGTTCCCTCCATGTTGTTTATAATAACCCTCTGGGAATTGAGAAATATTGGAAATATCAATGGCGCTATTGAGGTGTTTGGAGTGTGATTACCCATTAATCGACTCCGATTTCCGCGATTTCTGTGCTTCTCACGCCATTATTTCAGGTCTCTTTTTCTCATTTTTACTTACAATTTCCTATCACATTGAAAACTACCATGCAATCTTCCTCACAAATTTGGGGGATTTCATATGTAAATATATGTGCAGATTTAGGATTTAAAGTTTTTATAATTGCAAATCGATTTGTTTAAGGGGTAAGACTTAGCTACTGTTTTGGCTATAGATTTTGTTGAAACATATATTTTTTTTTTTAAAAAAAAAAATTGAAGTTGTGTGGAAGATTAACTTTCAAAAACTTTCATGAACAAATAATGTTTTTTGACAATCTAATCAAAATCCATGTCCAACTTCATTTCAATATCTTAATGCTGATATGATTTTGTTAGACTGAAACTTTTAGGCCACTTAGCCCTAAAAGATAAACAACTGAGTTTGTGAACTTCTGCTGCTAGAACAGTTTCAATTAATAGTACTTTCATATAGAGGGAAGCTCTTTTTAGATTGAAATTTTGTACTTTTGATATAGAGGAACATGTATGATAAGTATATGTTGGGTTCTTCCTCTCTCTTTCTTTTAGAAATTGTTGGATGATCTATATTAGAGATGACCAACAATGTTACTACCTTTAAAATGACAAAAATGGTGCACGTCGTGGGTTTAAACCGTGTCACAGATAAAAGCCTAGTATTTTAAATGGAGAAAGAGGAGTGGATCAATTATCCACCAAGTTGCAAACCATGCCCAACTGGCTTTCAAGAATTTCTCGATTATCAAGAAATAACAAAGATGCTGAGGAATTTGGTTGTTGGCGGTTGGTTGGATTCCCATCCATATATATGGAGTATTGTTTAAGGCTGGTTCTCATAGCTGACACTGCCTGCCCAACTTCATTTTACCTGTATAAGGCTTTTTAAAGAAGTTGGATGACATTATTGTAAGATTTTAATCCTTTTGTGCCCAGAATAGACAGTTCACTGAATCTTTTGGATCCTTTTGAAATAATTCTAGTGTTAACAATAGAATTGTACTCCATTATTTTCAAATTTTAGTGTCCCAGTTGATATGACAATTAAGGTAAAAGTTAAAGTTCTACTATGGCTCCAGAAGTGGAGATAAAGTAGTCTTATTTGAAGAATTTTGATGTTGCTTAGAACAAAAGTGGGCTTTAAATAAATGAACTAAAAGCAATAAGAATTGCAGTAAAAAAGTGTTCCTAAACGGCATGGAAATAATTCTACCATACCCTCAAATAGAAAGTAAGAAAGTTAATTTGGAAAATAGGATTATACTTATAATTGTATGTAGTTTGGTCATATTATTTCTGTTTTTGCAGTTGAAGATTTTCTCCTGCATGATCTTTATGTTTTAGTGATTTCAACCGAACAGCATCATAATTCTGAGCGATTGAAGGAGGTTTGATCTGCCACACATGTTGTTTCCATATATCTGGCTTTTTGGTATTTCTATAATGATCTGTACGTTCTTTTACACGTAAGTAGGGCATCACTCAGGTTCTGACTATCATTAACAAGCAACATCAACCATGGGTAGATGGTCAGGAATTGTTGAATGATGCTTTACAGAATAAGCACTTCTTACCTACTGGATGCAGAAGGTAACAATGCTTGAACACCCGATACTTTTATAGCTTCCTTGATAGTAGATAACTGATGAATAAGACTACTCTGGATCAGCATAGATACATTTCTTCATGGTGGATTTAGAGAGGGACATGTAACGGAGCTAGTTGGCACATCATCCTCTGGTAAAACACAAGTAAGAGCGTACTGATAATTTGAAAAAAAAAAAATTGACAGGGAAGTTGTGCTGATTTCTGATTCTTATTTCTTGTAAGTTAGAAAAATCTTCTGACTATTGAATTATGAAAGCATGTTTCATGTTTGAAGCCTCTTTTGGCTGTCAATTCTGTTGTTGATTCAAGATTATATTTTTGTCTAGATTTGCTTACAAGCTGCTTCAGCCGTTGCAAAGAGCTGGGGCAAAATCATTTTCTTGGACTCTGGAAATTCCTTCTCTCCAAAACGTGTTGCTCAAGTTGTTACCCAGACACCAGATCTTTCTGCCTATGATGAGGTCAAAACGTTTCTAGCCTTTTGGATTAACTTTATTTGTTTGTATATCTTTGCATTGTCTTAACTTACCAAACAAACTGATTTATAGATCCTCTTATTCTGTGACCTTCCTTAGTTTGCTTCACAAATCTTTATGTGATCGGAACACCAAAGTATACAATGAAAGTTATGGTGTAGTGTGGTAACATCTGGTTAAGATTACTAGATATTTCTGTGTATGACTGCACATTCTCTATCTTGGACATTGTTAGCCAGTCAAATGCTTAGTCTCTCTACTTGATTTTCTTCATGATCATAACTACTCTAGCTCTGTCATAATAACATGTTTTATATTGTTTGATACATAATATAGATTGCACCGAACCATCTGATTATTGTTTATGATACGTAATTCGTGTTGTACAAATTTTAATAGAAGAACCATGCTATAAGAAGTTTTTTCTTTGGAGAATATCCGTGGTGCTAAATAGAAGAACCATGCTATAAGAAGTTTCTTCTTTGGAGAATATCTGTGGTGCTAATTAACAAAAGAATAAAGTTAGCAGTTGATAAAATTTTTCTCCTTTCTACTGCTGACATGTGAATCAAAAAGGTATGCTTGCATAGATTCACTATCCAATTTGATTTTCACTTCTTATGGTAGGTCAGATAGAGTATGCTTCCTCTGTCTCCAATTCAGTGGCATATGTCACATTGCTTATCTACCAGGAGTTACTTTTGATCAGGATATTCATTGAGAAATTTTTATGTACATCACTGGAGATGTACCATGCACGTTATCATTTATCCAGCATGAATAATATGGCTGCTGAGATTATCATGCAAGTTGTTGTACCCAACTTTTCAACCCCATCTTCTCTTTCTCAGGTGGACAAGTCCCTTCAACAAGTAATGAACAACATAGTATGTTTGTCAGTGTTTGACATTTTTACACTGTTTGAAGTGCTTCATCAGCTAAAGAACAATCTCAGATCTCAGGTTTTTGGAGATACAACTCTAGTTTCTCTACCCTCATCGTCTTTTCCCATAATTAAGTAGAAGTCCTTCAGGTACTCAGTTGTGAGGGTATGATATGCAGATAGATCAGCACATAAGAATGCTTATCGTTGACTCAATATCATCACTCATTGCACCAATTCTTGGAGGAGGTGGTGCACATGGTAATTTCTCACTGTAGGATGAACTGATTATTGTATTAATTTTAGATTGTTTCTTACTCTATTTTCTTACTTTATTAAGCAATTTAAGATTTAACTTGTAGTTTGCAGTTAAACTATGAAGTTTTTCGTTTTCATTTATTTGAGGTAGCTTCTTGGTCAATGAGAACCCTAATTGGGCTAGATTTAGGCTCGTATTTTCTAGTATTGCTACTAGTTTGGATTGAGGCTTAGTTGATGTATGCTCTCAGACATAATGTTTCATTTTATTTTTTTTCGAGTTCTCTTATGATTTTTTCTTTGATTTTCTTTAGTTGAAGAGTATCCACATGTCAAAATAAAACAATCTTCTTGACAACTGATAATCGACATAACAACTAAAGGGATTGTTCCTTCTTTGTGAAACAGGACATGCTTTAATGGTTTCAGCGGGATTTTTACTAAAACGATTAGCACATGAACATGGTATCTCAATTTTGGTAAGTTTGACAGTAGCGTAACATTAACATGTTCTGTTTGTTTCAGCGTTCTTAATTCTCTTTTCTATTATCTTTAATATCTTTGTTTCAGCGTTCTTCATTCTCGTTGCTATTACTATGATATCTATCATCTTCATAACATAAGCTATTTTATCTTGTAAGGGTCATTTTTCTCTTCTTATTTTTCAACTGGATCAGTGTATTAAGCACATAAGCCAGAGATATGAACCTGTCAAATTGTAAGCCAGGTGGTTAAAAATTGCACTTACAGCTTTGTGTTAATCCACATAGTTCATTTTAGACTCAACAAGTAAATTTTAATTTAATACACATGATCCCACATCAAACTGTGGTAAGGGGTAAGGTTACGTACAATAGACCCTTGTGGGCCGGTCCTTCCTCTGTCCCAGCATATATTCGGAGAGCTGCCCTTACACATGATCCCATATAACCCACCTGAACTTTTCTGGATAAGTAATGGAGTATTCTACTTCTACTTTAACGATAGGCAGTTAAGTTTCTTGATATCCTATTTGCGAATCCAGTGGCGTAGCCAGGAGTGTCACTATTGAGATTCAAAATATAAAGAAGCAAACACATGAAGAAGCTATTCAATACCTGTCTTATATACATAAAAATTTTAACTTTTTGATCTTGTATATACCATATAATTTTCCAATAGCTCCGCTCCTGTGTGGACCTCACTATAATATTTACCATTCTATGCTAGGTCACGAATCACATGGTGGCTGGTGAGAGAGGTACTTCCAAACCAGCACTCGGAGAGAGTTGGAGGAGCATCCCGCATGTTAGGCTTCTGCTATCCAAAGACCACATTCGAAATATCAACAGCATCTCAGTTCTTAGACACCCAGACATGGTATGTTTCTTACAAGAACAAGTCCATTGTTTCAACTCGGTTCTCCACACCTTATCGTCCTTCATTTCACTAATCATCAACCATAACACCCGTCTCTACGACATCAATTCTTAATTCTGGATTTTGGTTTTATAAAACTATAATGAAACACCATCATCGTGTCATGAAGTATCATATCTCTAATAGTGAATATTTCGTCCAGGCTACTGGAGATAGAGTAGAGTTCGAGTTACAGTGACATCAGGCTTTGAGATATTTCTCAAAAATTATTGACTTGATGGTGCTGCATTGTGAGGGAAATTTGGCAGCTAAGGTTTCTGTTGGGGGAAAAAAAGAAAGACCTTGTGAGATGGAGAGTTACTCCCTACATCAAATAGATACTAGACTTTACATTCTTTAATTTATATATACTAGTCTCTGGAAACGTGTATTACGGATCGTTTTTTAAGAATCTATCAAAAGACTCTTCGACTAAGGTATTATTATTATTATTTGTGGCATTTTGACTAACCTATTTAGATTTTTTAAGAATCTATCAAAACACTCTTGGACTAAGGTATTATTATTATTATGGTGGCATTTTAACAAACCTATCTTCTGAATATTGAGAAGAAACGGATATGAATTGTGGTGGGATGGTTTGGGATCCCTCCCACCTTAACTAAAAGTCTTGAATTTGAGCTTAAATGAAAAAATAATTTATTGAAAATATTATCCCTAGAAATGAATCATGTAATGTGCGAATCAAAATTTAGTCAGATTCAATGCATATCAAATACTGAAATTGGAAAACCTAAGAAAATGGAATTACAATCTTGTAAGTTTTTTCAACTATTGATTTATACATGGTTATAATTTTTGGGACACCCATTCATTAAAAAAGATTCTACTTAGGTTCTTGGATTTTCAACTTCGATTTAATTTGATTGGTTTCTGAAATGAGGAGCAAATATTTTTCAAGTATAAGACACTAAAAAGACAGATTTCTGTAACTTGAATGACACCTTCTTCTTTCCATGATCGATTCAAGACTCAAAATTCAGAATCTTGTGAAGTTCACAACCCAAAATTTCCAATCCCAATTATACCACAGTCATCATCCTTCTCACAGACCTGCCTCAAAATCTTCACCTCAAACTGAAAGGCCCCATAAGCCCACAAGAAACCTTCTTCGAAAGCCAATACCACTCCTTGCTGATCTCAAACAAATCCGGGATCCCAATGAAGCTATTTCACTCTTCCATGATTACCAACAAACGGGGTTCAAACATGACTACCCTACTTATTCTTGTCTTTTGTATAAGCTCGCTAAGTCTCGAAACTTTGAAGCTGTTGAAACCCTTCTTGGGCATCTTCAAACCCATTATATTAGATGTAAAGAAACGCTTTTTATTGGGTTAATTCAACATTACGGGAAAGCCAAGTTGGTTGATAAAGCTGTTGAGCTTTTTCACAAAATAGGGTCGTTTAATTGTTCGCGTAGTATACAGTCTTTTAATGTACTTTTGAATGTTCTTGTTGAAAATGGGCGTTCTGAAGATGCGAATGAGATGTTAAGGAGTTTTCCGAAGATGGGTGTCCGGTTAAATTCAGTTTCGTTTAACATTATTATCAAGATGTGGTTGGAGAGGGGTGATTGGGAAATGGCTCGCCAACTGTTTGATGAAATGCTTGATAAAGAGATTGAGCCAACTGTGGTGACTTATAATTGTCAAATTGGGTTTTTGTGTAAGAGGGGGGATGTTGAAGGTGGGAAATGTCTGTTTCAGGATATGGTTAGAAAGGGAAAGAAGCCAAATGCAGTTTCTTATGCTTTGCTGATGGAAGGTTTATGTTCTTTGGGGAAGTATAAGGAAGCTAAGAAGTTGATGTTTGATATGGAATACCAAGGATGTAAGCTGAAAATAATCAATTATGGTGTTTTGATGACTGATCTTTTGAAACGAGGTGAAATTGGTGAGGCAAACAGCTTACTTGTTGAGATGAAAAAAAGGCATGTTAAGCCTGACATTGTGATATACAACATGTTGATCAATTATTTCTGTAAGGAAGGTAAAACCGCTGAGGCATATAGGATGTTAGTTGATATGCAAATTGCAGGTTGCTATCCTAATGCAGCTACATACAGGATGGTTGTTGATGGATTTTGTAAAACAGGAGAATTTGAGGAAGGTTTGAATGTTTTGAATGCAATGCTGATGAGCAGGCATTTTCCACGTATGGAAACAGTAAGGTGCTTAATTCTTGGTCTGCTTGATCAAGGGAAGCTTGAAGATGCTTGCTTCCTTTTGGAGGAGATGGAGAAGATAAAGAAAGGGCTCGATTTTGATACATGGGAAGTCATTGTCAAGGATTCTTGCACTAGTGAAGGGAGTGTAAGTCAGCTATTAGACAAGCTTGTATTTTAGCTATCGGATTTAGATCTATTACAATGCAAAATCTCAGGAATAGATGACCGCATAAGACAGTGACATGGTTTTTTTCTTGGTTTGTAGAGATAGACATGCTTAATAGACATACTTAATGGGATCAGTTTGGCTTCTCAATATCTGAAACTTCTTGTAGGGAGCATATCCGAAATGAATGAAATTTCTCCGATGTCTTTTCCTAATTTTTTTTTGGTGCTTTCCCATTTAATAATTCGAAACAGAGAAGGTGCTCTCTCTGTTTTGATCTTATTATCCGGTATTCAGTAATTATTGACCTGACCAATCCAGGTTTGTGTAGCATAGTCCATTTAAGGATAATTCAAAAAGAACGGCTTCTCTTCTTGAAACAACAAAGGTACTTCCAATAGGAACTTCTCTCCTCTGAAATAATCTTTTAAGAGCATTTGTTTGTTACCAAAGTTCAGTATTTTGCTTGCAGTTTTGAGTCATATTATTTTTGTTTTTCTGCTTATGCTGTTGAAGATTTTCTCCTGCATGATCTTTATGTGTTAGTTCTTTCAACTGAACAACATCATAATTCTGAGAGATTCAAGGAGGTTTAATCTGCCATATATGTAGTTCTCATATATATATATATATATATATATGTGTGTGTGTGTGTGTGTTTTGGTATTCTTATAATGAACAACATGTTCCAGCTAAACCTACAGCTCAAACTTAGAAAAAGAGGACAACACAAACAATCAATAAAAAGAAAAAAGAAGACAAACAAGAAAGAAAAGGCTAATACTACTAAGGTGCAGAATGAGGGAGCAACTACATCCAAAATTGTTCAAGAGGAGGAAAGAATCCAACAGTGAAAGAAGGAACATATTCTATAACAAAGATTATAAATCAAGAATATGAAAAATCAACTGAACCAAATCTTATTGACCTGATTTTTATCATCTTTTAAATAAAATCCTGGACTTTTATTTAAGCCTATAACTATCCTGTACAATTGGGATGTTCTTTTTAATTTATAAAAAAATTTAAAAAATTCGTGAACTGAACTGAATAGAATAATCTTACATGTATGCAAATATATTTTTATATTAACAACATATTGAATTTAATATATAAATATATTTTATAACATTTTTAAATTATAAATATAATTTAGGTCCTAGGCCTCTGGTGACTGGGCCATTTTGGGCCTTTGCCCTTTAGTTAGCCTTTAATTAATTAGGAGTAATATTAAAAGATACTATAATAGATATTCCATCAAACAATATGACAAAATCTATGCAACCACTCTTATTGAAAGTTTTGGATCAAACAATACGATGACAAGGTTTTACATTCTTGACTTGTTGGTGAAGAATTGAAGTGACTTTTCAAGAATACAATTGCGAAAGAATGTTTTAACAATGGTTATTTCGAGATGATACTTTAAAAGTAAAAACAACGAAAATTAATTGAACCATACAAATACCGAAGAGAAACCGATATGATTAGGATGATTTTTAAAAAATTAATATTGATTATACAATATAAAATGCCCGAAAAATTGGGATGATCTACCAGCTGAACCATCCCATTGCAGCCAAGGCTAGTGTTTCGACCCAAGAAACCCCACCAAAGTAGGATCAATCCAAGTAGAACAATATATCAAAAGGATAAAATCTGCAGAAAATCTTCACTCAAGCACTGAGGTCTTCATACAAGGAGAGAGATCCAGTTACTAACCATACGAAAAAGAAAACAAGTGCCAGCACTTCAGGGATTTAACAGAATCCCAAATGTCACATTGAAAGAAACAAATTAAGGACCAATATAAGCAAAAGTCTAATTTTGAGACAGAATTTACCTTCTTTGATGACAGAGTCACCTGCGAAGGTCATGTCAATGAACAACCCAATAGAGGGCAAGATGCGAGAATAACCTGCAAGATCAGTGTAGATGGCAAAACTAGGCGTTTAGTATTAATAGCATAAACAAAGAGAAAACACAACTTGAGAATGTCATTGTAGGATTCCTTGAGGAGTTTTACTACTTCTTTCAAAATATCCTAGTCTTTAGTTGATGACTTCAATGTAATTACTGATGCTATGGAAAAAAAGGTGTGCTATGCATGCTTTCCTTTCATTTTCATAAACGATATGTAGACTGATGTTTGTTGGATGTTGTATTTTCTGGTTCCCCTCACATGGTGTAATGGAAGGACACCAAAATACATAATAGAAAAAAGGCTGGATAGAGTGTTAACCATGAATAGTTGAATTTCTTCCCAAAAACTTAGGTAAGTCATTTGAGTAGAACATGGTCTAATCATTCCCCTATGTTACTCACTATATACTACATGACATAAGGCAAAGACAAGTTTTTCAATTTATGGATTGAACAACCTGTTTTCTTTTAATTCTGTAAGAAATGCATGACAACAAGATGCTCAGGATAATCCTTATGGTCCTTTTATTTAAGAATGAAGAACACCAATGTTGCATAGAACCAAGAAACTAGAGGAAAAGGTTCTATAATGTGAAGAGAAATGCATTATTTCAATGTCGAATATGGCAGAGAACTGCTTAATAGGAAGAATGCAGAGATGATACAACATCCGAAGTTGGAATACTACTTTTGGAGATTAAAAAAACTGATTTGAGATAGGCAACTAACAGAGACGTAAACACCAAATCCTTTCACTCTTCAGATAATAAAAGGAGGAGGAGATTGTCATACATAAGATAAAAGAACAGAATGGTTCATAGGTGGTAGGGGGATGAAAATGTTATGACTGAAACCAATTTTTTCACAGCTTTTAGCATTCTTAACATTAACACACTGCAACAATGGGGATGTCTGCCTTAAGTCATTGATGATAGTGATGCTGACCCTACTAAAGAGGATTTTAAGGAGGTGGTCTTCTTTGTGTTTGCAGATTTTTTAAGCAAACTTGATAATTTCAGTGTTAAATCTTATCAGGTCTATTAGGATATAAGTAAAAGGGAATGTTGATAGGACTAATAGAGCCTATTTTTCTGGGGATTATATAGTATATCTCTCACATACACGTCTTGTTCTTCTCTAAGTTCAAAACGTTGCCATTATATGTAACTTCAGGCCAATCAGTTTAGGAAATGTGTCTTTCAAAATAATTGTCATACTCTGAGCCGCAGATTTTTTCCATCAATCTCGGATGGAGCCAAAGATTCATTATTTTTTGGCTTTGGGGTATGATGGAATAAAGCAAAATGCCTTTTTAAACTGTCTGCGCTTCTTTCAATTGTAAAGTAACAGTTAGTTAATGCAACTTTCGATGCTCATCATGGGTTATCCGCAGTCGCGCTATGTTTTTAAACATAGGGGTCAGGCTGCGTACATCCGACCCCCCCTTACCCCGCAATGGGCGGGAGCCTTTGAGGCATTGGGGTAATGTTGTTGTTTCTGAGTAGCAGATTAATCCCAATGCTGAAAAAAATAATCACTCTTAATCAATCAGGTCCATAAGTTAAAATGTTGCGTTGGCCCATAAGTTCGTACACAATATTTCCATGTCTAATACGGGAGAGAGAACATAATGTTCAAATTAGACATGTCTAAAGCTTATGATATCATGTGTGTAGGGACCGCGCGTACCCTCATCCCAACCCCGCTTTAGTATGATATTGTCGCTTTGAGCCAAGCTCTCGCGGATTTGTTTTTGGGCACCTCCAAAAGGCCTCATACTAATGGGTTGGGTTGAACATAGTTAAATAGGTTTATTTTCTTCTCTTCCACCAATGTGGGAGGAGTTTGCATACTCAACAAACCTCCCCTCAAACTCTGACCACACACAATCTTGTGACCTCCCCTTCAGCGATTATCAATTTCAGATCTGCCACCATCTTGTACCGCCGCAACAACTCGCTAACACACGCCGCCCGACCACCTTTTTTCTTGTCTGGACTTTCGACACAAGGCATTACCGCAGACCTCCACATCGCTAGGGTACCATCTGATTTGTCAAATCATCTTGCACCGCCGTTATCACTCAACGGGACACGCCGCATGTACCATCACTTGACAGGAAGACTTTCGATACAAGGCACCCTTGCAGATCTTTGGTCCTGATGCCACACCGGTGGCTCTGCACACGTCAGTCCATCACACCTGCCCTCCGAACCTAGGCTCTGATACTTGTAGGGACCGCGGGTACCCTCACCCCAATCCTGCATTAGTATGATATTGTCCGCTTTGGGTTAAGCCCTCACAGATTTGTTTCTGGGCACCTCCAAAAAGGCCTCATACTAATGGGTTGGGTTGAACCTATTTAAATAGGTCATTTTCTTCTCTTCCACCAATGTGGAAGGAGTTTGCATACTCAACAACATGCTGGTTGTTTTTATGTCAACACTCTTAAGGATTTTGGATTTGATGGAAGGTGGATAGATATGATCTAGAGATTGATACCAAATATCTGCTGTTCAATCAACATAAATTGATTTAGGATAGACTTTTTAACTCATTTAGAAAGGCTGAGACTGGCCAATTCCTTCTCACCCTCTTTCTTTGTTATATGTGCAGAATTATTGTTGTTATGCTGAAAAATGGCTTTTTAAAGAAAAATTGAAAAATTGTTCGAAAATCGAGAATCAATCCAAACTTAATTGATTTAAGCAAATTAATTCTCGAAATTCGAAAGGACA
>JAOTQR010000007.1:23985805-23996069 GCA_025774065.1 Solanum ossicruentum
GATCTTATACATTGAGATAGTACTTACACAAGTAATAGGATCATAGTTGTACATCACACTTATTTGAGTTGATTTTTTCATTATGTAGTCAATTTGATCATGTTTATGGATGAATATAGTGGATTTAGTCCAATTCAATACTAGAAATAAGTCGGTGGTAAAGATTTTGTTTGAATATGCTATAGGAAGTTGACTAGTTGTTGAACTAGTTGTAGCAATTGTTGTAAAATATCTTAGCAAGTTATTCACTTGTTGAATATTTTAAAGCAATTGTTAAAAATTTTGTAGCAGTTGTAAACGCAGTAGCAATTGCTGAGTAATTTGTGGCAATTGTTGGGAAATTCGTAATAATTGCTGGAAAACTCTGTATCAAATACTGTATATGATATAGCTATTTCTATAAATTATGTAGCATTTGCTGAGAGGTCAATAGCAATTGCTGCAATATCAGTAACAATTGTTGTAAATGAAATAACAATTGTTGTAAAACTGTTGATAGTTCTAAATGTCATTTCTTAATACCTGCAACATTCGATGAAAAATGTATTCAAATAACAATAATACTGATAATATTAAATAACAACAAATGTTAATTTTTTGCATAAAATTAATATGCAAAATGAAACAAGTTCACAAACACCAAATAAAAGTGAGTGTTCTTATGAAACATTTCGCTCTAGGCATGTAGTTCTCTTACGCCCAACCTTTTTGCTTATGGAACATTTGTTCTTTTTGCTTGGAAATGATTGTGATACTTGGCCGCCTCTTCTTTGCTTTTCTTCTCACATTTCTCGGCACAACATGTGGAAAAGCATATCCCTTTCTAAAATCTCCCTAGGAACTTTTCAAAATTCTTCGAACAACACGGGTTTAATTTCCTCCAGGTATGCAAAAATATATGTCTCTAACTTATAATAATGAGAAGTATACTCATAAATACGTCTTCCATAATCTTCAGCATATTGACACCAAAGCGCCGCCATCGTATGCGGACAAGGTATTTTATCAAGATCAAAGACTCTGAAAGTATAAGATTTGCAATGAAGATCAACCGTTGCCACTGCATCATGACCAGAGACAACATATCTAAAATTGACAATTTGATAAACCAATATCTTGTTCCCTATATTAATATTCTTTCCAATGACCTCCGCCATCGAAGGGACTAAGATGGTTGATCCATTCACCTTTGGTGAAATTTTTCACCAAACTTCTTATTTATTTCATCAAATAGAGAAGGAATGAGAAATTCTCTATCAACAACAAAAAGTGCATTAATCGACTCAGCGATGTTTGATGTCATAATACCAAACTTGTAAATTTTGCAGCAGATATTATAGAAATTAATAACTAATATTTTTTAAAATGGTAAATTTTGCGGCAGATATTAAAGATGTTACAACAAATGCAGTAGTTGTTGTGATAGAATCTGCAATAACTTCAGCAGTAGATGAAGCAATTAATAACACATACCTATTTCCCGGAAAAAATGTCATGCTCCATCTGTAAATTAGATTTGTTCGATATGTGTGGCAGCCTCTGGAACCATTTCCCTAATTTGATTGAAGTGGTCATTAAACTTACTTACGTTGTATGCTTGGCGGCCTTGTAAAAGTGATAGATGATTCTTCCATTGTGAAAATTGATTCGAATATTTTCATCAAGGTGCCACATACAACAATCATAATGAGCAGAAGGGTAGATAATTGAAACCAGTTTTTTATGTTTGGATGCCGATCCAGAATTATGCACAATTCCGAAGTATCATCTATAAAACTGCTCATTTTCTCAAAAAATACCGATAAGAGGCATCACACTCAGAGTCAACAACACAAAATGCAACAGAAAAAATATGTTTCTCAGCATCCTGTGCAACAGCAGACAACAAAACTCCATCATACTTGCCTTTTAAAAATGATCCATCAACGGCTATGACTTTTTTCATATGCCTAAAACCAATAATCCAAGCTCCCATAGCCACAAAAAAATACTTAAACTTACCATTTTTATCGAAATCCAATGTCGTTTTGGTCCCTGAATTTACAGTGCTAAGCATGTAACGATACGCGTCAAGCACTGCATATCCATGCTCGTGTGTCCCCCTTATCAAAGATTTCTCAATTTCACTTCCCTTCCAAAGTTTTCAATAACTGACCTTGCATCCTAATTCAACACAAAGTGAGGTTCTCATATCTCTTGTAGATGGCCCTTTATCCTCGGGAAACTTATCTTTGAAGTATGCATCGATTACTTTGGCCGTAACATGTGGATTGTGGCTCATCAGACGTTGAGAACCTTGAGTGTGAAACTTTTCATACTTTCTAATGTAAAATATGTCACAACTTTTAAGTTTCACAACTCTCAGCCACCACTTGCACTCAGGATGTACACACTTCACGCAATATACAAGATGCGAGTTTATCACTTTTTTTACTCTAAAGTCTTTCTTCAAACAAGCCATTTTCAACGCAATATTTAAATCTTGTTTATTCTTAAATGCCATACCATTATAAAAACCTGTTTCATCATCTTGAATATGATTCAACTGGGTTGATTGTGTATTTGGTGGTGTTGCTAGCAACTTCTGGAGTCGGCGTCTGGTCACCTCTACTTGCTCTATTTGGAATGCCCGTATCCATCACATCACATTCATCATTCAATATTTCTTGATTTTGAGGTGAATTTTGATTCTCCACCGCCTTTTCAACCATGTATACTCGTAGAATGGATCTTCCTTCATCTTCCAAATAAATCTGTAAACTCACTTGATTTTTTATTCTAAATGGAGCCACTCTCTGTTTTTTGCCACAAGAATGCATGTAAGTGATGACAATATCTTTCGGCTCACAATTTAAGTCACAGTTGGCAATAATTTGATTCACAAAATCCTCATATGCGATATCTCGATTCACAATCATCGCTATCATTTCTTTGCCTTTCCAACGCCAAACAAAAGGGTTGTTGAACTCAACCCATTGACCATGACAATCAACTCCTAATATTATTTTGTTTCCCATTGATGATGTTGAAGGTACCTAAATAAAGAATAATTAAAAGTGCAGGATGAGAAAACTGCACAAAAATACAACAACTGTTGTATTTAATTCAGCAGCTACTTCATCTGTTAAAATATTAGATACAGCAAATATTGCAGTACATTCAACAGTAATTAAAAATTGTTGCAAAAGTGGTGAACCAGTTGCTAAGAAAATATTTCGACTATTATTCCATATCGTTCAGCAGCTGCTGAATCTATTTCAGCATCTGCTACAATGTCGCTAAAAATAGCTCAATAATGAAGAACAACAACAATGGCAGAAACAACAACAAAAACACAAAAGTCAAATAAACAACATCGCATTTACTTTCATCAGTCATAATAATAATTAAAAGTTACCTTTCAAGTAATTTCTAAAACTATACAAATAAATGCCCCAAAAATTAATTTCTTTTTCCTTCCAAATTTGAAGTTCCAATGTTGGAAAAATAGTGACAAGAAGAAGAACAACAAGAAATTCGTGGGAAAAGGGAAAGAAGAAAGGAGCAGTTGTTGGGGACATTTCCCAAATTGAGAAATTAGGTTTTTTATTTAGTTAGATTAAAGTGTAAAAAAAAATTTAAGGACTTGTTTAAAAATAATCAAATATTATTAATCATTACTTATAAACTTGTGTCAGTTTTTTAAATTTTGAAATTTTTTCGTCACCATTTAATTCAATGACCCACTCTTGCCTAATCTCCCACCGCAATTATGGCTTTTATTTATTGGATTAAAAGAATTTTAAAAAAATCATATAAAGTAGGGACTAACATGAAATGTAGACTTAACCCAGTGACCAACATGCAATTTCGGCAAATGCAGTGTCTCTTTTGACCTGATACAGAGCTGCTCTCGGGAGAATATGGCAAAAGGGTTTCAGCTATTCGTAAACAGTACACTCTCTCTCTCTCTCCCTTTCTCTCTCGATTTATGTCTGCTGGAGTCCTTATTGAAACCCTAAAACTGATGCATTTGATTTTTGTAAACAGGATTATCGTTTTACACTACGAATGAAAAGTTGAAGAAGCTGTTTTCACCTTTTGGCGTTGTTACAGAAGGTATATTCGCATTTCTTCGTTGCTGAAATCTAATTTGAAAGATGATTTAATCTATTTTTCTAGTCTTAAATGTAATCTACTACATGTGATTGCTTTTTTAATTCTCTATAAAGATGATGGGGATTTTTTTATATTTTTTTATGGCCATGGTCTCGATTAGTTAATGGGTTAGCAGATAGTAGAGTGTGGTCTTGATTATCCTTTTAGCCTAGTAGTTGTAGTATTGCTCTCTTAGTTTTTTGTTGAATTTCTGTTATTATTTGCTGCTTTTTGTACTTTGGTTATTGTATTTTTTTGTATAGTTACTGTGTAGGATTGCTTTCTCATGCTTTCTATAGTATTTTGCCATGGCTTCTTCATTTCTATGATTTCCTTTTTCGTAATGCTTTTTTTCTTTATTTCATCGAGTCAAGGGTCTATGGGTAACCTCTCTACCATCAGGTAGGGGTAAGTTCTCTGTACTCCTAACATCTCCGGACTTCACTCTGTGGGATTACACTAGGTATGCTGTAGTTTTTGATGACTGTGGTGTCTAGGTCAGTTTTGGCGCACCTTGACTAATTGTAGGGGATTCCTGCCATGGTGCCACCTCCCACCAAGCATTAGGTATAAGATAACTCTGTCCCCTACTAGGATAGGTGCACAAAAATCACTTAGTGACTTTTTGTTTTTGTTGATATTTTAATCTAAGAGTTCATGGTTCTCAACTCATTCACGATGAATTTGTTAACTAGGTCTGCAACTAGCTTTGTATTAAGGCTAAGTTAATTTGATTGATTGATATGGATTTATTAATTGGGTGAGCAGCAAGGCTTGTTAAAGATCCAAGAACCCAAAGGCCTAAAGGTTTTGGATTTGTTACCTTTGAGTCAGAAGCAGATGCCCGCAATGCATTGAATTCCATGAACGGAAGGGTAATTCCTCAGCTTTGTAGATGTGTATTTGTTTTATCTGGTTGAGTTTATGGAACATGCTTAATAGTGATACCGATCAACAATGGTGGATGTACCCTTCAGCAACTAGTGCAGGCCGACCTGCTAGTTTAGACTTAATTTTATATAAAATTTTGGATAATATGTAAGTTTTTACTAAATCTATACCTGTTGCTAGACCTCTATGAGGGAGTGGTAAGGTCTGTGTACATTTTACACTCTCCAGACCCCACTTGTGGGATTCCACTGGGTATGTTGTTATTGTTATTATATACTTGTTGCTAGAAAGGGGACAAGGAGTTATGGTTATAGTGGTATCCAACATTTTAAACTAGGTATGCCTCTACTTATTGACAATTCTTAGACCGTCATCTGCTTAAAAGAAACTATTTATCAATCATATGGGTTAAGGAAGCAGATGTCTAATTCAAACACTTTACTGCAAGACTCTAGGCGAAAGATATATTTTTTTTTTCAAGCTGGATCATTTCAGCGTGCTGTGTGTCCCTGCGACCTTTATGATATCATCCACCTGCATCTACTGGTGCATTCCTTGGTAATAAGGACTTTGAAATATGATAATGGTCCTGTAAATGCCTTCAGTTAGCGTCAGGATAACCATTGTTGAAAAGGGACCAATGATAAGGGTGGAAAATGTAAGTTGTACGGCATTCATAGGCTTATGGCAAAACATGCAAAGAATATAATCATCTTAGAACATCTAACTTTCGCTGAAAAGGGAGATCTAGGTTCTAAGAAGTTACTGGTTTACATAGAGATATTGTGTTAGCTGTAGGAACTGCATCTCATTATGAATGCTTAGTATTGTTGTTTGTTCTTGGTTCCTCTTATATTTAACTTCTAATGGAGATGTATGCTACTTTTGTTAAATTAAATGGCTAATAAACTCTTTAGTGGAAATGAAGACCAGGAAGTCTCTTGTTGTCCCAAGTCTTCCTTTTGGGTTTGCTGACAAATATTGTAGAGCCAGTTTGTCCTATTGTTCACTGGTCGAGATATTATATTGCTTTAAGCAGTGGAAGTTGTTGATAAGAAACTTCAGAGAAGACTAAAGATGTTACTCTCTCGTCCCAATTTATGTGACACTTTATTTTCTTAATCCGTCCTTGAAAGAATGTCACCTTTCTATAATTTAAAATAATATAACTTTATAAATGAACGTTTACCCTCAGTGAAATGATTTATAGCCTCACAAATAGTCGAGGAGTGTTTTAGACCACAAATTTAAAAAATCTTACTTTATGCCAAGTCAAACGGTGCCACATATATTGGGTCGGAGGGAGTATAAAGTTCTCAATTCAACGAAAATAAGGACTTCATAAATGCATGAGTTATGTTCTGCGGGTGAGAATTTTTTCAGCCGGTAATTAACAAAAAAAGAAAAAGAAGAATGAAATACTTGTGTGCATAAAACATGTCAGCTGAAGAACAAATTTATAATATCAAACTCGGAATTGATAACCTGTCGGCTTCCCCTCTATTGAGCCACTACCTCCACCCACCCTCTGTGGTCACTACCTTTCCTGACTAAGAACCTAATATTGGTACCTAATTGCCGCCTCTATAACTGTCCATTCCTCCATTTCTGTGATTTTTTTACTTCTTTTTATGATTTTTTAGCGTAATATTGGCATGATGGGCATTAGGTTGTTGAAAACTGAAGTCACTGTGAACATTGTGTGCACAGAGCAGAAAGATTGTTTTAATTTGGGATAAACACAAGAAAGAACTGAGCAGACAGAAATAGAGGTGAGAGAAAGCACAGCTGAGGGTAGTAGAAATGTTATATCAATAATGTGAATGTGTTGGAAAAAATTGGAGTTACTCTTGACGGTTACTTGTCAACACGTCTATTTTGGGTGCAGCAGTGTGGTTTGTTTTTATATCTAAGTTAAATTAAATAATGCATAAACGAAGGGTTTCTTTTGACTGGGCAGGTCAATAATGCACCAAGCTCTGGTTTGAAAGCTATTTGAGGTTGTGGTGGTTGGTTGGTTGTAACAATTGTGCTTGATATACTTATGTCTAAGTCTTGATTTATATTTGTAATAGTTGTGCTTGATATACTTATGTCTAATTCGTGATTTATATATTACTACATAATTCAAAGTAGATGACCATTTTACCAAAAAGAAAAAGTCGGTTTTGATTGTTTTTTGTTGTTCCAAATCTTTGATCTGTGAGATTTTGTTGCAAAAAAAGAAAGAGATGGTTAAATATAAGCGCCAGTGGATAGATTTTGCTCTCTGCTAAAAGTAAAAATCCTCAACGTTCAGGAGGCTTTTTGGTGGCATTATCTCTTGCAGAAACTGTTTTTTACTTTCCCAAGGGAACTTGTTTTCCAGCTTTATAGAGTGCATCTAATTTCATTTCCTCCTAGTGAAATAATCCTACATTGACTATATGAGTCTTGTTGCTTCCCATTCACTTAAGAAATTTCTGTTCTGTCATCGAAATGATGTACTGACTGCAGATTGTGGATGGAAGACTGATTTTTGTGGAAGTTGCTGAGACTACAGAAGCTGCAAAAAACAAAACATCCTGAAAATAATCTTCTCGTATTTCGGTGTACACATTGCTACTTCATATTCCAGATAATGGGTGAATTTTTGGCCATTTCTCAGTCCTCCATTGTGTTGCCTAACTTTCGAGTCCAAGCTTGGAGTCAAAGGCAGCATTTTGTTGCTCATACTCAACCATTGAGGTCACTTTATTCATCTCTGCATCCCTTGACTACCCCTCGCACACTCTGTCTGGACTTGTCCACTCGATCGAAGCATTTGTACTGGGGGGTCAGAGCCACTGTTGTCTCTGACTCTACAATGCCAACTACCTTTACTGTTGATCCTGCTGGGCCAGGAATCGATATTCTGCCAGAGGCAGGTGGTGGTGGAGGTGATTCTGGAGGTGCAAATGATGACAATGGTGGCAGGGGAGATAATGGTGGAAATAATAATAATGATGGTGGCAATGAAGGGGGTTCAGATGAAGGCGAGGATCATAACAGTAAAAAGAAAATGGCCCTCTCTATGTCCCAAAAATTGACATTAGGCTATGCTTTCTTGGTTGGAGCTGGTGGTTTTATGGGTTATATGAAGAGTGGCAGCACAAAATCCCTGCTTGCAGGTGGCGTTTCTGCCTCCCTCCTGTATGCTGTGTATACTATGCTTCCAACACAACCTGTTTTGGCATCAGCAATTGGTTTCGTCCTCTCAGCTGGACTCCTTGGAGTAATGGGATCTCGTTTTCTGAAATCGAAGAAGGTTTTCCCAGCCGGTGTTGTCTCCTTTGTGTCTCTTGTTATGACTGGTGGTTATTTGCATGGAATATTGCGCACTGCGCATTAGATCCCCTAAAATGAGCTACGCATTTGCCAACAGACTCAACAAGGATAATCTTTCGTATCTACTATGGATTATATGTTTCGTATCTGTTTGAATTTGGATTTTGCCAAGTTTTCTAAGTTGTTGATTTTGCCAAGTTTTCTTGTGGAATTTCACTGGGTATGTTGTTGTTGTTGATTATATGTTTCATATCTGTTTGAATTTGGATTTTGCCAAGTTTTCTAAGTTGTTGGGGTGAACTCTAGTAAACGCTAATGTGGTGTCTAGGTCACCTTTGTTTAACATGCTTTCTCCGTGGTGTACTTATACTGTTTTTGGAGAAGTTTTCCTCTGCTATTACTGTTTTCATGTGATTTTCATATTAGTAATATTATCTACTAATCACTTAGTTTCTTATTATTCAATATGTAATCTTATGTGTTGCTTTATTTGCTTTGTATATTGTTATTCTGTTATATTTTTCTTGCAACCGTGTTTGTTAAATGGTGTAATCAATAATGGCTGGCCTGCAAAAAAGAGGAAGAAGACAACTCTTTCCAAAGTAAGGGGGACCCTAATTATTTATGCCAATTTGCTATGTAATAACCCTCTTGGGGGGGAAATTCAATATAATAGATGCTTATTGCATTCCAGTCTCTTTCTCGAGTTCTAATTTAAAAAGAGAAGTTTGACTATGAGAGCATGTTAGATGTTCTAAAGTTGCACCATGCCCATCAAGAACTCTTCATCAATCACTTATGTGATTCAAAATATGAAAAAATAAACATACAAAGAAGCCAAGGGAGATTTATATTTGTTATATATATACGAAAAGTATTATAATTTTAATTATTAATAAAATAATATAATTTTCCTCTAAAGGGAATTTGGATGAACCCTTGTCCCTACATGGCTCTGCGCTATATGCATTTTAAATTCTTTCTGTAAATAAAAATACAGATAGAGCGAAAAGCAATATATACCAGCCATAGATTTGTCTCTGCAAGTTAATCTTAACATAGATGTGTACTTGATTACAATTCAGAAAAACTAAGCTAACCCAATTCTTGTTTTCTGATTCATTCTGATCGCCTGTTAGGAACGAATATGCCTTATAAAATGTTTCGCGAAACTTCTAGATGTTAATGTAACTAAAGAGCAGAAAATAATACACCTTCAATGCAAGTTATACAGTACATTTGAGCTAATTCATTTGATCCCACTCTTGAGTGCTTTCACTTCTCTAAAAACAATGCAAGAAATCTCAAATGTAGTGAGGGTCTTCCATGTCATGCCAAATATTGCAAGAACCAAACTCCAAATCTGGTTGATGACCTCACAAAGCAAAAATAGGTGCCAACCATTGTGGTCAAGCCTTTAGGCTACCCTCTTAGCCCAATAAACTGGCCCAATAAGAAAACAAAAGAACTATTCAATCTGAGACACCAATGGCCAAGATCTGACATCTGAAAATTCAAAACTAACCAACAACTACAAGGCATATGAACATGGCTCTCAATTGTAGGGAGAATCAAGATATCATTTTTCACTTTAATAACATCTTAATAAAGCAGAACATTTCAGGAACCAAATCAAACAAGAAACCAAGAAATGAGGAAAGATAAATGTGAAGTCGAAACAAGGAGTTTCATTGACTGATAATGGAGGAAAAACTAACAAAGATCTAACAGTAGTTCCAACTAATCCCATTTCAATATCCATAAAGGACAATCAACAGCTTCTAACAACAGAATTACATACAAAAAGAAACAGTAATCAAATCTAAGCCTTCTTGGGAGACTTTGTAGCTTTGGATGGAGATTTAGGTGCCTTCTCAGCTCCAGTCTTCTTTGGCAACAAAACTGGGTTGATGTTTGGAAGAACACCACC